>OW028574.1:25511944-26047944 GCA_932294295.1 Alitta virens
GCTTAATGTTGACAGCTTAATGTTGACAGCTTAATGTTGACAGCTTAATGTTGTTAACTGTTAATGTTGTTAACTGTTAATGTTGTTAACTGTTAATGTTGTTAACTGTTAATGTTGTAAACTGTTAATGTTGTTAACTGTTAATGTTGTTAACTGTTAATGTTGTTAACTGTTAATGTTGCCAGCTTAATGTTGTTGCCAGCTTAATGTTGTTGACAGCTTAATGTTGACAGCCTAATGTTGTTGACGGTTAATTTTGACAACTTAATTTTCACAACTTAATGTTGACAGCTCAATGTTGACAGCTTAATGTCGTTGACAGCTTAATGTTGTTGACAGCTTAATGTTGTTGACAGCTTAATGTTGTTGATAGCTTAATGTTGTTGATAGCTTAATGTTGTTGATAGCTTAATGTTGTTGATAGCTTAATGTTGATAGCTTAATGTTGACAGCTTAATGTTGACAGCTTAATGTTGACAGCTTAATGTTGACAGCTTAATGTTGACAGCTTAATGTTGACAGCTTAATGTTGACAGCTTATTGTTGACAGCTTATTGTTGACAGCTTAATGTTGACAGCTTAATGTTGTTAACTGTTAATGTTGTTAACTGTCAATGTTGTTAACTGTTAATGTTGTTAACTGTTAATGTTGTTAACTGTTAATGTTGTTAACTGTTAATGTTGTTAACTGTTAATGTTGTTAACTGTTAATGTTGTTAACTGTTAATGTTGTTAACTGTTAATGTTGTTAACTGTTAATGTCGTAAACTGTTAATGTTGCCAGCTTATTGTTGTTGACAGCTTAATGTTGTTGATAGCTTAATGTTGACAGCTTAATGTTGTTGACAGCCTAATTTTGTTGACAGCTTAATGTTGACAGCTTAATGTTGACAGCTTAATGTTGACAGCTTAATGTTGACAGCTTAATGTTGACAGCTTAATGTTGACAGCTTAATGTTGACAGCTTAATGTTGACAGCTTAATGTTGTTAACTGTTAATGTTGTAAACTGCTAATGTTGCCAGCTTATTGTTGTTGACAGCTTAATGTTGTTGATAGCTTAATGTTGACAGCTTAATGTTGTTGACAGCTTAATTTTGTTGACAGCTTAATGTTGACAGCTTAATGTTGACAGCTTATTGTTGACAGCTTATTGTTGACAGCTTATTGTTGACAGCTTAATGTTGACAGCTTAGTGTTGACAGCCTAATGTTGACAGCCTAATGTTGACAGCTTAATGTTGACAGCTTAATGTTGACAGCTTAATGTTGACAACTTATTGTTGACAGCTTAATGTTGACAGCTTAATGTTGACAGCCTAATGTTGACAGGCTAATGTTGACAGCTTAATGTTGACAGCTTAATGTTGACAGCTTAATGTTGACAGCTTAATGTTGACAGCTTAATGTTGACAGCTTAATGTTGTTAACTGTTAATGTTGTTAACTGTTAATGTTGTAAACTGTTAATGTTGCCAGCTTATTGTTGTTGACAGCTTAATGTTGTTGATAGCTTAATGTTGACAGCTTAATGTTGACAGCTTAATGTTGACAACTTATTGTTGACAGCTTAATTTTGACAGCTTAATGTTGACAGCCTAATGTTGACAGCTTAATGTTGACAGCTTAATGTTGACAGCTTAATGTTGACAGCCTAATGTTGACAGCCTAAAGTTGACAGCTTAATGTTGACAGCTTAATGTTGACAGCTTAATGTTGACAGCTTAATGTTGACAGCCTATTGTTGACAGCCTATTGTTGACAGCTTAATGTTGTTGAAAGCTTAATGTTGACAGCTTAATGTTGACAGCTTAATGTTGACAGCTTTATGTTGTTAACTGTTAATGTTGTTAACTGTTAATGTTGTTAACTGTTAATGTTGTTAACTGTTAATGTTGTTAACTGTTAATGTTGTTAACTGTTAATGTTGTTAACTGTTAATGTTGTTAACTGTTAATGTTGTTAACTGTTAATGTTGTTAACTGTTAATGTTGTTAACTGTTAATGTTGTTAACTGTTAATGTCGTAAACTGTTAATGTTGCCAGCTTATTGTTGTTGACAGCTTAATGTTGTTGATAGCTTAATGTTGACAGCTTAATGTTGTTGACAGCCTAATTTTGTTGACAGCTTAATGTTGACAGCTTAATGTTGACAGCTTAATGTTGACAGCTTAATGTTGACAGCTTAATGTTGACAGCTTAATGTTGACAGCTTAATGTTGACAGCTTAATGTTGTTAACTGTTAATGTTGTTAACTGTTAATGTTGTAAACTGCTAATGTTGTAAAGTGCTAATGTTGCCAGCTTATTGTTGTTGACAGCTTAATGTTGTTGATAGCTTAATGTTGGCAGCTTAATGTTGTTGACAGCTTAATTTTGTTGACAGCTTAATGTTGACAGCTTAATGTTGACAGCTTATTGTTGACAGCTTATTGTTGACAGCTTATTGTTGACAGCTTAATGTTGACAGCTTAGTGTTGACAGCCTAATGTTGACAGCCTAATGTTGACAGCTTAATGTTGACAGCTTAATGTTGACAGCTTAATGTTGTTGCCAGCTTAATGTTGTTGACAGCTTAATGTTGACAGCCTAATGTTGTTGACGGTTAATTTTGACAACTTAATTTTCACAACTTAATGTTGACAGCTCAATGTTGACAGCTTAATGTTGTTGACAGCTTAATGTTGTTGACAGCTTAATGTTGTTGATAGCTTAATGTTGTTGATAGCTTAATGTTGTTGATAGCTTAATGTTGTTGATAGCTTAATGTTGATAGCTTAATGTTGACAGCTTAATGTTGACAGCTTAATGTTGACAGCTTAATGTTGACAGCTTAATGTTGACAGCTTAATGTTGACAGCTTATTGTTGACAGCTTATTGTTGACAGCTTAATGTTGACAGCTTAATGTTGTTAACTGTTAATGTTGTTAACTGTTAATGTTGTTAACTGTTAATGTTGTTAACTGTTAATGTTGTTAACTGTTAATGTTGTTAACTGTTAATGTTGTTAACTGTTAATGTTGTTAACTGTTAATGTTGTTAACTGTTAATGTTGTTAACTGTTAATGTCGTAAACTGTTAATGTTGCCAGCTTATTGTTGTTGACAGCTTAATGTTGTTGATAGCTTAATGTTGACAGCTTAATGTTGTTGACAGCCTAATTTTGTTGACAGCTTAATGTTGACAGCTTAATGTTGACAGCTTAATGTTGACAGCTTAATGTTGACAGCTTAATGTTGACAGCTTAATGTTGACAGCTTAATGTTGACAGCTTAATGTTGACAGCTTAATGTTGTTAACTGTTAATGTTGTTAACTGTTAATGTTGTAAACTGCTAATGTTGCCAGCTTATTGTTGTTGACAGCTTAATGTTGTTGATAGCTTAATGTTGACAGCTTAATGTTGTTGACAGCTTAATTTTGTTGACAGCTTAATGTTGACAGCTTAATGTTGACAGCTTAATGTTGACAGCTTATTGTTGACAGCTTATTGTTGACAGCTTATTGTTGACAGCTTAATGTTGACAGCTTAGTGTTGACAGCCTAATGTTGACAGCCTAATGTTGACAGCTTAATGTTGACAGCTTAATGTTGACAGCTTAATGTTGACAACTTATTGTTGACAGCTTAATGTTGACAGCTTAATGTTGACAGCCTAATGTTGACAGGCTAATGTTGACAGCTTAATGTTGACAGCTTAATGTTGACAGCTTAATGTTGACAGCTTAATGTTGACAGCTTAATGTTGACAGCTTAATGTTGACAGCTTAATGTTGTTAACTGTTAATGTTGTTAACTGTTAATGTTGTAAACTGTTAATGTTGCCAGCTTATTGTTGTTGACAGCTTAATGTTGTTGATAGCTTAATGTTGACAGCTTAATGTTGACAGCTTAATGTTGACAACTTATTGTTGACAGCTTAATTTTGACAGCTTAATGTTGACAGCCTAATGTTGACAGCTTAATGTTGACAGCTTAATGTTGACAGCTTAATGTTGACAGCCTAATGTTGACAGCCTAAAGTTGACAGCTTAATGTTGACAGCTTAATGTTGACAGCTTAATGTTGACAGCTTAATGTTGACAGCCTATTGTTGACAGCCTATTGTTGACAGCTTAATGTTGTTGAAAGCTTAATGTTGACAGCTTAATGTTGACAGCTTAATGTTGACAGCTTATTGTTGTTAACTGTTAATGTTGTTAACTGTTAATGTTGTTAACTGTTAATGTTGTTAACTGTTAATGTTGTTAACTGTTAATGTTGTTAACTGTTAATGTTGTTAACTGTTAATGTTGTTAACTGTTAATGTTGTTAACTGTTAATGTTGCCAGCTTAATGTTGTTGCCAGCTTAATGTTGTTGACAGCTTAATGTTGACATCCTAATATTGTTGACGGTTAATTTTGACAACTTAATTTTCTCAACTTAATGTTGACAGCTTAATGTTGACAGCTTAATGTTGTTGACAGCTTAATGTTGTTGATAGCTTAATGTTGTTGATAGCTTAATGTTGACAGCTTAATGTTGACAGCTTAATGTTGACAGCTTAATGTTGTTGACAGCTTAATGTTGACAGCTTAATGTTGACAGCTTAATGTTGACAGCTTAATGTTGACAGCTTATTGTTGACAGCTTATTGTTGACAGCTTAATGTTGACAGCTTAATGTTGACAGCTTAATGTTGATAGCTTAATGTTGACAGCCTAAGGTTGACAGCTTAATGTTGACAGCTTAATGTTGACAGCTTTATGTTGACAACTTAATGTTGACAGCTTAATGTTGACAGCTTAATGTTGACAGCTTAATGTTGTTAACTGTTAATGTTGTTAACTGTTAATGTCGTAAACTGTTAATGTTGCCAGCTTATTGTTGTTGACAGCTTAATGTTGTTGACAGCTTAATTTTGTTGACAGCTTAATGTTGACAGCTTAATGTTGACAGCTTAATGTTGACAGCTTATTGTTGACAGCTTATTGTTGACAGCTTAATGTTGACAGCTTAGTGTTGACAGCCTAATGTTGACAGCCTAATGTTGACAGCTTAATGTTGACAGCTTAATGTTGACAGCTTAATGTTGACAGCTTAATGTTGACAGCCTATTGTTGACAGCTTAATGTTGTTGAAAGCTTAATGTTGACAGCTTAATGTTGACAGCTTAATGTTGACAGCTTAATGTTGTTAACTGTTAATGTTGTTAACTGTTAATGTTGTTAACTGTTAATGTTGTTAACTGTTAATGTTGTTAACTGTTAATGTTTTAAACTGTTAATGTTGTTAACTGTTAATGTTGTTAACTGTTAATGTTGTTAACTGTTAATGTTGCCAGCTTAATGTTGTTGCCAGCTTAATGTTGTTGACAGCTTAATGTTGACAGCCTAATGTTGTTGACGGTTAATTTTGACAACTTAATTTTGACAACTTAATGTTGACAGCTCAATGTTGACAGCTTAATGTTGTTGACAGCTTAATGTTGTTGATAGCTTAATGTTGACAGCTTAATGTTGACAGCTTAATGTTGACAACTTATTGTTGACAGCTTAATTTTGACAGCTTAATGTTGACAGCCTAATGTTGACAGCTTAATGTTGACAGCTTAATGTTGACAGCTTAATGTTGACAGCCTAATGTTGACAGCCTAAAGTTGACAGCTTAATGTTGACAGCTTAATGTTGACAGCTTAATGTTGACAGCTTAATGTTGACAGCCTATTGTTGACAGCCTATTGTTGACAGCTTAATGTTGTTGAAAGCTTAATGTTGACAGCTTAATGTTGACAGCTTAATGTTGACAGCTTATTGTTGTTAACTGTTAATGTTGTTAACTGTTAATGTTGTTAACTGTTAATGTTGTTAACTGTTAATGTTGTTAACTGTTAATGTTGTTAACTGTTAATGTTGTTAACTGTTAATGTTGTTAACTGTTAATGTTGTTAACTGTTAATGTTGCCAGCTTAATGTTGTTGCCAGCTTAATGTTGTTGACAGCTTAATGTTGACATCCTAATATTGTTGACGGTTAATTTTGACAACTTAATTTTCTCAACTTAATGTTGACAGCTTAATGTTGACAGCTTAATGTTGTTGACAGCTTAATGTTGTTGATAGCTTAATGTTGTTGATAGCTTAATGTTGACAGCTTAATGTTGACAGCTTAATGTTGACAGCTTAATGTTGTTGACAGCTTAATGTTGACAGCTTAATGTTGACAGCTTAATGTTGACAGCTTAATGTTGACAGCTTATTGTTGACAGCTTATTGTTGACAGCTTAATGTTGACAGCTTAATGTTGACAGCTTAATGTTGATAGCTTAATGTTGACAGCCTAAGGTTGACAGCTTAATGTTGACAGCTTAATGTTGACAGCTTTATGTTGACAACTTAATGTTGACAGCTTAATGTTGACAGCTTAATGTTGACAGCTTAATGTTGTTAACTGTTAATGTTGTTAACTGTTAATGTCGTAAACTGTTAATGTTGCCAGCTTATTGTTGTTGACAGCTTAATGTTGTTGACAGCTTAATTTTGTTGACAGCTTAATGTTGACAGCTTAATGTTGACAGCTTAATGTTGACAGCTTATTGTTGACAGCTTATTGTTGACAGCTTAATGTTGACAGCTTAGTGTTGACAGCCTAATGTTGACAGCCTAATGTTGACAGCTTAATGTTGACAGCTTAATGTTGACAGCTTAATGTTGACAGCTTAATGTTGACAGCCTATTGTTGACAGCTTAATGTTGTTGAAAGCTTAATGTTGACAGCTTAATGTTGACAGCTTAATGTTGACAGCTTAATGTTGTTAACTGTTAATGTTGTTAACTGTTAATGTTGTTAACTGTTAATGTTGTTAACTGTTAATGTTGTTAACTGTTAATGTTTTAAACTGTTAATGTTGTTAACTGTTAATGTTGTTAACTGTTAATGTTGTTAACTGTTAATGTTGCCAGCTTAATGTTGTTGCCAGCTTAATGTTGTTGACAGCTTAATGTTGACAGCCTAATGTTGTTGACGGTTAATTTTGACAACTTAATTTTGACAACTTAATGTTGACAGCTCAATGTTGACAGCTTAATGTTGTTGACAGCTTAATGTTGTTGACAGCTTAATGTTGTTGATAGCTTAATGTTGTTGATAGCTTAATGTTGTTGATAGCTTAATGTTGTTGATAGCTTAATGTTGATAGCTTAATGTTGACAGCTTAATGTTGACAGCTTAATGTTGACAGCTTAATGTTGACAGCTTAATGTTGACAGCTTAATGTTGACAGCTTAATGTTGACAGCTTATTGTTGACAGCTTATTGTTGACAGCTTAATGTTGACAGCTTAATGTTGTTAACTGTTAATGTTGTTAACTGTCAATGTTGTTAACTGTTAATGTTGTTAACTGTTAATGTTGTTAACTGTTAATGTTGTTAACTGTTAATGTTGTTAACTGTTAATGTTGTTAACTGTTAATGTTGTTAACTGTTAATGTTGTTAACTGTTAATGTTGTTAACTGTTAATGTCGTAAACTGTTAATGTTGCCAGCTTATTGTTGTTGACAGCTTAATGTTGTTGATAGCTTAATGTTGACAGCTTAATGTTGTTGACAGCCTAATTTTGTTGACAGCTTAATGTTGACAGCTTAATGTTGACAGCTTAATGTTGACAGCTTAATGTTGACAGCTTAATGTTGACAGCTTAATGTTGACAGCTTAATGTTGACAGCTTAATGTTGACAGCTTAATGTTGTTAACTGTTAATGTTGTAAACTGCTAATGTTGCCAGCTTATTGTTGTTGACAGCTTAATGTTGTTGATAGCTTAATGTTGACAGCTTAATGTTGTTGACAGCTTAATTTTGTTGACAGCTTAATGTTGACAGCTTAATGTTGACAGCTTATTGTTGACAGCTTATTGTTGACAGCTTATTGTTGACAGCTTAATGTTGACAGCTTAGTGTTGACAGCCTAATGTTGACAGCCTAATGTTGACAGCTTAATGTTGACAGCTTAATGTTGACAGCTTAATGTTGACAACTTATTGTTGACAGCTTAATGTTGACAGCTTAATGTTGACAGCCTAATGTTGACAGGCTAATGTTGACAGCTTAATGTTGACAGCTTAATGTTGACAGCTTAATGTTGACAGCTTAATGTTGACAGCTTAATGTTGACAGCTTAATGTTGTTAACTGTTAATGTTGTTAACTGTTAATGTTGTAAACTGTTAATGTTGCCAGCTTATTGTTGTTGACAGCTTAATGTTGTTGATAGCTTAATGTTGACAGCTTAATGTTGACAGCTTAATGTTGACAACTTATTGTTGACAGCTTAATTTTGACAGCTTAATGTTGACAGCCTAATGTTGACAGCTTAATGTTGACAGCTTAATGTTGACAGCTTAATGTTGACAGCCTAATGTTGACAGCCTAAAGTTGACAGCTTAATGTTGACAGCTTAATGTTGACAGCTTAATGTTGACAGCTTAATGTTGACAGCCTATTGTTGACAGCCTATTGTTGACAGCTTAATGTTGTTGAAAGCTTAATGTTGACAGCTTAATGTTGACAGCTTAATGTTGACAGCTTTATGTTGTTAACTGTTAATGTTGTTAACTGTTAATGTTGTTAACTGTTAATGTTGTTAACTGTTAATGTTGTTAACTGTTAATGTTGTTAACTGTTAATGTTGTTAACTGTTAATGTTGTTAACTGTTAATGTTGTTAACTGTTAATGTTGTTAACTGTTAATGTTGTTAACTGTTAATGTTGTTAACTGTTAATGTCGTAAACTGTTAATGTTGCCAGCTTATTGTTGTTGACAGCTTAATGTTGTTGACAGCTTAATGTTGTTGACAGCTTAATGTTGTTGACAGCTTAATGTTGTTGATAGCTTAATGTTGTTGACAGCTTAATGTTGTTGACAGCTTAATGTTGTTGACAGCTTAATGTTGTTGATAGCTTAATGTTGTTGATAGCTTAATGTTGTTGATAGCTTAATGTTGACAGCTTAATGTTGACAGCTTAATGTTGACAGCTTAATGTTGACAGCTTAATGTTGACAGCTTAATGTTGACAGCTTATTGTTGACAGCTTATTGTTGACAGCTTAATGTTGTTAACTGTTAATGTTGTTAACTGTTAATGTTGTTAACTGTTAATGTTGTTAACTGTTAATGTTGTTAACTGTTAATGTCGTAAACTGTTAATGTTGCCAGCTTATTGTTGTTGACAGCTTAATGTTGTTGATAGCTTAATGTTGACAGCTTAATGTTGTTGACAGCCTAATTTTGTTGACAGCTTAATGTTGACAGCTTAATGTTGACAGCTTAATGTTGACAGCTTAATGTTGACAGCTTAATGTTGTTAACTGTTAATGTTGTTAACTGTTAATGTTGTAAACTGCTAATGTTGCCAGCTTATTGTTGTTGACAGCTTAATGTTGTTGATAGCTTAATGTTGACAGCTTAATGTTGTTGACAGCTTAATTTTGTTGACAGCTTAATGATGACAGCTTAATGTTGACAGCTTAATGTTGACAGCTTATTGTTGACAGCTTATTGTTGACAGCTTATTGTTGACAGCTTAATGTTGACAGCTTAGTGTTGACAGCCTAATGTTGACAGCCTAATGTTGACAGCTTAATGTTGACAGCTTAATGTTGACAGCTTAATGTTGACAGCTTAATGTTGACAGCCTATTGTTGACAGCTTAATGTTGTTGAAAGCTTAATGTTGACAGCTTAATGTTGACAGCTTAATGTTGACAGCTTAATGTTGTTAACTGTTAATGTTGTTAACTGTTAATGTTGTTAACTGTTAATGTTGTTAACTGTTAATGTTGTTAACTGTTAATGTTGTAAACTGTTAATGTTGTTAACTGTTAATGTTGTTAACTGTTAATGTTGCCAGCTTAATGTTGTTGCCAGCTTAATGTTGTTGACAGCTTAATGTTGACAGCCTAATGTTGTTGACGGTTAATTTTGACAACTTAATTTTCACAACTTAATGTTGACAGCTCAATGTTGACAGCTTAATGTTGTTGACAGCTTAATGTTGTTGACAGCTTAATGTTGTTGACAGCTTAATGTTGTTGACAGCTTAATGTTGTTGACAGCTTAATGTTGTTGATAGCTTAATGTTGTTGATAGCTTAATGTTGACAGCTTAATGTTGACAGCTTAATGTTGACAGCTTAATGTTGACAGCTTAATGTTGACAGCTTAATGTTGACAGCTTATTGTTGACAGCTTATTGTTGACAGCTTATTGTTGACAGCTTAATGTTGTTAACTGTTAATGTTGTTAACTGTTAATGTTGTTAACTGTTAATGTTGTTAACTGTTAATGTTGTTAACTGTTAATGTTGTTAACTGTTAATGTTGTTAACTGTTAATGTTGTTAACTGTTAATGTTGTTAACTGTTAATGTTGTTAACTGTTAATGTCGTAAACTGTTAATGTTGCCAGCTTATTGTTGTTGACAGCTTAATGTTGTTGATAGCTTAATGTTGACAGCTTAATGTTGTTGACAGCCTAATTTTGTTGACAGCTTAATGTTGACAGCTTAATGTTGACAGCTTAATGTTGACAGCTTAATGTTGACAGCTTAATGTTGACAGCTTAATGTTGACAGCTTAATGTTGTTAACTGTTAATGTTGTTAACTGTTAATGTTGTAAACTGCTAATGTTGTAAACTGCTAATGTTGCCAGCTTATTGTTGTTGACAGCTTAATGTTGTTGATAGCTTAATGTTGACAGCTTAATGTTGTTGACAGCTTAATTTTGTTTACAGCTTAATGTTGACAGCTTAATGTTGACAGCTTAATGTTGACAGCTTATTGTTGACAGCTTATTGTTGACAGCTTATTGTTGACAGCTTAATGTTGACAGCTTAGTGTTGACAGCCTAATGTTGACAGCCTAATGTTGACAGCTTAATGTTGACAGCTTAATGTTGACAGCTTAATGTTGACAACTTATTGTTGACAGCTTAATGTTGACAGCTTAATGTTGACAGCCTAATGTTGACAGGCTAATGTTGACAGCTTAATGTTGACAGCTTAATGTTGACAGCTTAATGTTGACAGCTTAATGTTGACAGCTTAATGTTGTTAACTGTTAATGTTGTTAACTGTTAATGTTGTTAACTGTTAATGTTGTTAACTGTTAATGTTGTAAACTGTTAATGTTGTTAACTGTTAATGTTGTTAACTGTTAATGTTGTTAACTGTTAATGTTGCCAGCTTAATGTTGTTGCCAGCTTAATGTTGTTGACAGCTTAATGTTGACAGCCTAATGTTGTTGACGGTTAATTTTGACAACTTAATTTTCACAACTTAATGTTGACAGCTCAATGTTGACAGCTTAATGTTGTTGACAGCTTAATGTTGTTGACAGCTTAATGTTGTTGACAGCTTAATGTTGTTGACAGCTTAATGTTGTTGATAGCTTAATGTTGTTGATAGCTTAATGTTGTTGATAGCTTAATGTTGTTGATAGCTTAATGTTGACAGCTTAATGTTGACAGCTTAATGTTGACAGCTTAATGTTGACAGCTTAATGTTGACAGCTTAATGTTGACAGCTTAATGTTGACAGCTTATTGTTGACAGCTTATTGTTGACAGCTTAATGTTGACAGCTTAATGTTGTTAACTGTTAATGTTGTTAACTGTTAATGTTGTTAACTGTTAATGTTGTTAACTGTTAATGTTGTTAACTGTTAATGTTGTTAACTGTTAATGTTGTTAACTGTTAATGTTGTTAACTGTTAATGTTGTTAACTGTTAATGTCGTAAACTGTTAATGTTGCCAGCTTATTGTTGTTGACAGCTTAATGTTGTTGATAGCTTAATGTTGACAGCTTAATGTTGTTGACAGCCTAATTTTGTTGACAGCTTAATGTTGACAGCTTAATGTTGACAGCTTAATGTTGACAGCTTAATGTTGACAGCTTAATGTTGACAGCTTAATGTTGACAGCTTAATGTTGACAGCTTAATGTTGTTAACTGTTAATGTTGTAAACTGCTAATGTTGCCAGCTTATTGTTGTTGACAGCTTAATGTTGTTGATAGCTTAATGTTGACAGCTTAATGTTGTTGACAGCTTAATTTTGTTGACAGCTTAATGTTGACAGCTTAATGTTGACAGCTTATTGTTGACAGCTTATTGTTGACAGCTTATTGTTGACAGCTTAATGTTGACAGCTTAGTGTTGACAGCCTAATGTTGACAGCCTAATGTTGACAGCTTAATGTTGACAGCTTAATGTTGACAGCTTAATGTTGACAACTTATTGTTGACAGCTTAATGTTGACAGCTTAATGTTGACAGCCTAATGTTGACAGGCTAATGTTGACAGCTTAATGTTGACAGCTTAATGTTGACAGCTTAATGTTGACAGCTTAATGTTGACAGCTTAATGTTGACAGCTTAATGTTGTTAACTGTTAATGTTGTTAACTGTTAATGTTGTAAACTGTTAATGTTGCCAGCTTATTGTTGTTGACAGCTTAATGTTGTTGATAGCTTAATGTTGACAGCTTAATGTTGACAGCTTAATGTTGACAACTTATTGTTGACAGCTTAATTTTGACAGCTTAATGTTGACAGCCTAATGTTGACAGCTTAATGTTGACAGCTTAATGTTGACAGCTTAATGTTGACAGCCTAATGTTGACAGCCTAAAGTTGACAGCTTAATGTTGACAGCTTAATGTTGACAGCTTAATGTTGACAGCTTAATGTTGACAGCCTATTGTTGACAGCCTATTGTTGACAGCTTAATGTTGTTGAAAGCTTAATGTTGACAGCTTAATGTTGACAGCTTAATGTTGTTAACTGTTAATGTTGTTAACTGTTAATGTTGTTAACTGTTAATGTTGTTAACTGTTAATGTTGTTAACTCTTAATGTTGTTAACTGTTAATGTTGTTAACTGTTAATGTTGTTAACTGTTAATGTTGCCAGCTTAATGTTGTTGCCAGCTTAATGTTGTTGACAGCTTAATGTTGACAGCCTAATGTTGTTGACGGTTAATTTTGACAACTTAATTTTCACAACTTAATGTTGACAGCTCAATGTTGACAGCTTAATGTTGTTGACAGCTTAATGTTGTTGACAGCTTAATGTTGTTGACAGCTTAATGTTGTTGACAGCTTAATGTTGTTGATAGCTTAATGTTGTTGATAGCTTAATGTTGTTGATAGCTTAATGTTGTTGATAGCTTAATGTTGACAGCTTAATGTTGACAGCTTAATGTTGACAGCTTAATGTTGACAGCTTAATGTTGACAGCTTAATGTTGACAGCTTAATGTTGACAGCTTATTGTTGACAGCTTATTGTTGACAGCTTAATGTTGACAGCTTAATGTTGTTAACTGTTAATGTTGTTAACTGTTAATGTTGTTAACTGTTAATGTTGTTAACTGTTAATGTTGTTAACTGTTAATGTTGTTAACTGTTAATGTTGTTAACTGTTAATGTTGTTAACTGTTAATGTCGTAAACTGTTAATGTTGCCAGCTTATTGTTGTTGACAGCTTAATGTTGTTGATAGCTTAATGTTGACAGCTTAATGTTGTTGACAGCCTAATTTTGTTGACAGCTTAATGTTGACAGCTTAATGTTGACAGCTTAATGTTGACAGCTTAATGTTGACAGCTTAATGTTGACAGCTTAATGTTGACAGCTTAATGTTGACAGCTTAATGTTGTTAACTGTTAATGTTGTAAACTGCTAATGTTGCCAGCTTATTGTTGTTGACAGCTTAATGTTGTTGATAGCTTAATGTTGACAGCTTAATGTTGTTGACAGCTTAATTTTGTTGACAGCTTAATGTTGACAGCTTAATGTTGACAGCTTATTGTTGACAGCTTATTGTTGACAGCTTATTGTTGACAGCTTAATGTTGACAGCTTAGTGTTGACAGCCTAATGTTGACAGCCTAATGTTGACAGCTTAATGTTGACAGCTTAATGTTGACAGCTTAATGTTGACAACTTATTGTTGACAGCTTAATGTTGACAGCTTAATGTTGACAGCCTAATGTTGACAGGCTAATGTTGACAGCTTAATGTTGACAGCTTAATGTTGACAGCTTAATGTTGACAGCTTAATGTTGACAGCTTAATGTTGACAGCTTAATGTTGTTAACTGTTAATGTTGTTAACTGTTAATGTTGTAAACTGTTAATGTTGCCAGCTTATTGTTGTTGACAGCTTAATGTTGTTGATAGCTTAATGTTGACAGCTTAATGTTGACAGCTTAATGTTGACAACTTATTGTTGACAGCTTAATTTTGACAGCTTAATGTTGACAGCCTAATGTTGACAGCTTAATGTTGACAGCTTAATGTTGACAGCTTAATGTTGACAGCTTAATGTTGACAGCTTAATGTTGACAGCTTAATGTTGACAGCTTAATGTTGACAGCTTAATGTTGACAGCTTAATGTTGACAGCTTAATGTTGTTAACTGTTAATGTTGTTAACTGTTAATGTTGTAAACTGCTAATGTTGCCAGCTTATTGTTGTTGACAGCTTAATGTTGTTGATAGCTTAATGTTGACAGCTTAATGTTGTTGACAGCTTAATTTTGTTGACAGCTTAATGTTGACAGCTTAATGTTGACAGCTTAATGTTGACAGCTTATTGTTGACAGCTTATTGTTGACAGCTTAATGTTGACAGCTTAGTGTTGACAGCCTAATGTTGACAGCCTAATGTTGACAGCTTAATGTTGACAGCTTAATGTTGACAGCTTAATGTTGACAACTTATTGTTGACAGCTTAATGTTGACAGCTTAATGTTGACAGCCTAATGTTGACAGGCTAATGTTGACAGCTTAATGTTGACAGCTTAATGTTGACAGCTTAATGTTGACAGCTTAATGTTGACAGCTTAATGTTGACAGCTTAATGTTGACAGCTTAATGTTGTTAACTGTTAATGTTGTTAACTGTTAATGTTGTAAACTGTTAATGTTGCCAGCTTATTGTTGTTGACAGCTTAATGTTGTTGATAGCTTAATGTTGACAGCTTAATGTTGACAGCTTAATGTTGACAACTTATTGTTGACAGCTTAATTTTGACAGCTTAATGTTGACAGCCTAATGTTGACAGCTTAATGTTGACAGCTTAATGTTGACAGCTTAATGTTGACAGCCTAATGTTGACAGCCTAAAGTTGACAGCTTAATGTTGACAGCTTAATGTTGACAGCCTAATGTTGACAGGCTAATGTTGACAGCTTAATGTTGACAGCTTAATGTTGACAGCTTAATGTTGACAGCTTAATGTTGACAGCTTAATGTTGTTAACTGTTAATGTTGTTAACTGTTAATGTTGTTAACTGTTAATGTTGTTAACTGTTAATGTTGTAAACTGTTAATGTTGTTAACTGTTAATGTTGTTAACTGTTAATGTTGTTAACTGTTAATGTTGCCAGCTTAATGTTGTTGCCAGCTTAATGTTGTTGACAGCTTAATGTTGACAGCCTAATGTTGTTGACGGTTAATTTTGACAACTTAATTTTCACAACTTAATGTTGACAGCTCAATGTTGACAGCTTAATGTTGTTGACAGCTTAATGTTGTTGACAGCTTAATGTTGTTGACAGCTTAATGTTGTTGACAGCTTAATGTTGTTGATAGCTTAATGTTGTTGATAGCTTAATGTTGTTGATAGCTTAATGTTGTTGATAGCTTAATGTTGACAGCTTAATGTTGACAGCTTAATGTTGACAGCTTAATGTTGACAGCTTAATGTTGACAGCTTAATGTTGACAGCTTAATGTTGACAGCTTATTGTTGACAGCTTATTGTTGACAGCTTAATGTTGACAGCTTAATGTTGTTAACTGTTAATGTTGTTAACTGTTAATGTTGTTAACTGTTAATGTTGTTAACTGTTAATGTTGTTAACTGTTAATGTTGTTAACTGTTAATGTTGTTAACTGTTAATGTTGTTAACTGTTAATGTTGTTAACTGTTAATGTCGTAAACTGTTAATGTTGACAGCTTATTGTTGACAGCTTATTGTTGACAGCTTATTGTTGACAGCTTAATGTTGACAGCTTAGTGTTGACAGCCTAATGTTGACAGCCTAATGTTGACAGCTTAATGTTGACAGCTTAATGTTGACAGCTTAATGTTGACAACTTATTGTTGACAGCTTAATGTTGACAGCTTAATGTTGACAGCCTAATGTTGACAGGCTAATGTTGACAGCTTAATGTTGACAGCTTAATGTTGACAGCTTAATGTTGACAGCTTAATGTTGACAGCTTAATGTTGTTAACTGTTAATGTTGTTAACTGTTAATGTTGTTAACTGTTAATGTTGTTAACTGTTAATGTTGTAAACTGTTAATGTTGTTAACTGTTAATGTTGTTAACTGTTAATGTTGTTAACTGTTAATGTTGCCAGCTTAATGTTGTTGCCAGCTTAATGTTGTTGACAGCTTAATGTTGACAGCCTAATGTTGTTGACGGTTAATTTTGACAACTTAATTTTCACAACTTAATGTTGACAGCTCAATGTTGACAGCTTAATGTTGTTGACAGCTTAATGTTGTTGACAGCTTAATGTTGTTGACAGCTTAATGTTGTTGACAGCTTAATGTTGTTGATAGCTTAATGTTGTTGATAGCTTAATGTTGTTGATAGCTTAATGTTGTTGATAGCTTAATGTTGACAGCTTAATGTTGACAGCTTAATGTTGACAGCTTAATGTTGACAGCTTAATGTTGACAGCTTAATGTTGACAGCTTAATGTTGACAGCTTATTGTTGACAGCTTATTGTTGACAGCTTAATGTTGACAGCTTAATGTTGTTAACTGTTAATGTTGTTAACTGTTAATGTTGTTAACTGTTAATGTTGTTAACTGTTAATGTTGTTAACTGTTAATGTTGTTAACTGTTAATGTTGTTAACTGTTAATGTTGTTAACTGTTAATGTTGTTAACTGTTAATGTCGTAAACTGTTAATGTTGCCAGCTTATTGTTGTTGACAGCTTAATGTTGTTGATAGCTTAATGTTGACAGCTTAATGTTGTTGACAGCCTAATTTTGTTGACAGCTTAATGTTGACAGCTTAATGTTGACAGCTTAATGTTGACAGCTTAATGTTGACAGCTTAATGTTGACAGCTTAATGTTGACAGCTTAATGTTGACAGCTTAATGTTGTTAACTGTTAATGTTGTAAACTGCTAATGTTGCCAGCTTATTGTTGTTGACAGCTTAATGTTGTTGATAGCTTAATGTTGACAGCTTAATGTTGTTGACAGCTTAATTTTGTTGACAGCTTAATGTTGACAGCTTAATGTTGACAGCTTATTGTTGACAGCTTATTGTTGACAGCTTATTGTTGACAGCTTAATGTTGACAGCTTAGTGTTGACAGCCTAATGTTGACAGCCTAATGTTGACAGCTTAATGTTGACAGCTTAATGTTGACAGCTTAATGTTGACAACTTATTGTTGACAGCTTAATGTTGACAGCTTAATGTTGACAGCCTAATGTTGACAGGCTAATGTTGACAGCTTAATGTTGACAGCTTAATGTTGACAGCTTAATGTTGACAGCTTAATGTTGACAGCTTAATGTTGACAGCTTAATGTTGTTAACTGTTAATGTTGTTAACTGTTAATGTTGTAAACTGTTAATGTTGCCAGCTTATTGTTGTTGACAGCTTAATGTTGTTGATAGCTTAATGTTGACAGCTTAATGTTGACAGCTTAATGTTGACAACTTATTGTTGACAGCTTAATTTTGACAGCTTAATGTTGACAGCCTAATGTTGACAGCTTAATGTTGACAGCTTAATGTTGACAGCTTAATGTTGACAGCCTAATGTTGACAGCCTAAAGTTGACAGCTTAATGTTGACAGCTTAATGTTGACAGCTTAATGTTGACAGCTTAATGTTGACAGCCTATTGTTGACAGCCTATTGTTGACAGCTTAATGTTGTTGAAAGCTTAATGTTGACAGCTTAATGTTGACAGCTTAATGTTGTTAACTGTTAATGTTGTTAACTGTTAATGTTGTTAACTGTTAATGTTGTTAACTGTTAATGTTGTTAACTCTTAATGTTGTTAACTGTTAATGTTGTTAACTGTTAATGTTGTTAACTGTTAATGTTGCCAGCTTAATGTTGTTGCCAGCTTAATGTTGTTGACAGCTTAATGTTGACAGCCTAATGTTGTTGACGGTTAATTTTGACAACTTAATTTTCACAACTTAATGTTGACAGCTCAATGTTGACAGCTTAATGTTGTTGACAGCTTAATGTTGTTGACAGCTTAATGTTGTTGACAGCTTAATGTTGTTGACAGCTTAATGTTGTTGATAGCTTAATGTTGTTGATAGCTTAATGTTGTTGATAGCTTAATGTTGTTGATAGCTTAATGTTGACAGCTTAATGTTGACAGCTTAATGTTGACAGCTTAATGTTGACAGCTTAATGTTGACAGCTTAATGTTGACAGCTTAATGTTGACAGCTTATTGTTGACAGCTTATTGTTGACAGCTTAATGTTGACAGCTTAATGTTGTTAACTGTTAATGTTGTTAACTGTTAATGTTGTTAACTGTTAATGTTGTTAACTGTTAATGTTGTTAACTGTTAATGTTGTTAACTGTTAATGTTGTTAACTGTTAATGTTGTTAACTGTTAATGTCGTAAACTGTTAATGTTGCCAGCTTATTGTTGTTGACAGCTTAATGTTGTTGATAGCTTAATGTTGACAGCTTAATGTTGTTGACAGCCTAATTTTGTTGACAGCTTAATGTTGACAGCTTAATGTTGACAGCTTAATGTTGACAGCTTAATGTTGACAGCTTAATGTTGACAGCTTAATGTTGACAGCTTAATGTTGACAGCTTAATGTTGTTAACTGTTAATGTTGTAAACTGCTAATGTTGCCAGCTTATTGTTGTTGACAGCTTAATGTTGTTGATAGCTTAATGTTGACAGCTTAATGTTGTTGACAGCTTAATTTTGTTGACAGCTTAATGTTGACAGCTTAATGTTGACAGCTTATTGTTGACAGCTTATTGTTGACAGCTTATTGTTGACAGCTTAATGTTGACAGCTTAGTGTTGACAGCCTAATGTTGACAGCCTAATGTTGACAGCTTAATGTTGACAGCTTAATGTTGACAGCTTAATGTTGACAACTTATTGTTGACAGCTTAATGTTGACAGCTTAATGTTGACAGCCTAATGTTGACAGGCTAATGTTGACAGCTTAATGTTGACAGCTTAATGTTGACAGCTTAATGTTGACAGCTTAATGTTGACAGCTTAATGTTGACAGCTTAATGTTGTTAACTGTTAATGTTGTTAACTGTTAATGTTGTAAACTGTTAATGTTGCCAGCTTATTGTTGTTGACAGCTTAATGTTGTTGATAGCTTAATGTTGACAGCTTAATGTTGACAGCTTAATGTTGACAACTTATTGTTGACAGCTTAATTTTGACAGCTTAATGTTGACAGCCTAATGTTGACAGCTTAATGTTGACAGCTTAATGTTGACAGCTTAATGTTGACAGCCTAATGTTGACAGCCTAAAGTTGACAGCTTAATGTTGACAGCTTAATGTTGACAGCTTAATGTTGACAGCTTAATGTTGACAGCCTATTGTTGACAGCCTATTGTTGACAGCTTAATGTTGTTGAAAGCTTAATGTTGACAGCTTAATGTTGACAGCTTAATGTTGTTAACTGTTAATGTTGTTAACTGTTAATGTTGTTAACTGTTAATGTTGTTAACTGTTAATGTTGTTAACTCTTAATGTTGTTAACTGTTAATGTTGTTAACTGTTAATGTTGTTAACTGTTAATGTTGTTAACTGTTAATGTTGTTAACTGTTAATGTTGTTAACTGTTAATGTTGTTAACTGTTAATGTCGTAAACTGTTAATGTTGCCAGCTTATTGTTGTTGACAGCTTAATGTTGTTGATAGCTTAATGTTGACAGCTTAATGTTGTTGACAGCCTAATTTTGTTGACAGCTTAATGTTGACAGCTTAATGTTGACAGCTTAATGTTGACAGCTTAATGTTGACAGCTTAATGTTGACAGCTTAATGTTGACAGCTTAATGTTGACAGCTTAATGTTGTTAACTGTTAATGTTGTTAACTGTTAATGTTGTAAACTGCTAATGTTGTAAAGTGCTAATGTTGCCAGCTTATTGTTGTTGACAGCTTAATGTTGTTGATAGCTTAATGTTGACAGCTTAATGTTGTTGACAGCTTAATTTTGTTGACAGCTTAATGTTGACAGCTTAATGTTGACAGCTTATTGTTGACAGCTTATTGTTGACAGCTTATTGTTGACAGCTTAATGTTGACAGCTTAGTGTTGACAGCCTAATGTTGACAGCCTAATGTTGACAGCTTAATGTTGACAGCTTAATGTTGACAGCTTAATGTTGTTGCCAGCTTAATGTTGTTGACAGCTTAATGTTGACAGCCTAATGTTGTTGACGGTTAATTTTGACAACTTAATTTTCACAACTTAATGTTGACAGCTCAATGTTGACAGCTTAATGTTGTTGACAGCTTAATGTTGTTGACAGCTTAATGTTGTTGATAGCTTAATGTTGTTGATAGCTTAATGTTGTTGATAGCTTAATGTTGTTGATAGCTTAATGTTGATAGCTTAATGTTGACAGCTTAATGTTGACAGCTTAATGTTGACAGCTTAATGTTGACAGCTTAATGTTGACAGCTTAATGTTGACAGCTTATTGTTGACAGCTTATTGTTGACAGCTTAATGTTGACAGCTTAATGTTGTTAACTGTTAATGTTGTTAACTGTTAATGTTGTTAACTGTTAATGTTGTTAACTGTTAATGTTGTTAACTGTTAATGTTGTTAACTGTTAATGTTGTTAACTGTTAATGTTGTTAACTGTTAATGTTGTTAACTGTTAATGTTGTTAACTGTTAATGTCGTAAACTGTTAATGTTGCCAGCTTATTGTTGTTGACAGCTTAATGTTGTTGATAGCTTAATGTTGACAGCTTAATGTTGTTGACAGCCTAATTTTGTTGACAGCTTAATGTTGACAGCTTAATGTTGACAGCTTAATGTTGACAGCTTAATGTTGACAGCTTAATGTTGACAGCTTAATGTTGACAGCTTAATGTTGACAGCTTAATGTTGACAGCTTAATGTTGTTAACTGTTAATGTTGTTAACTGTTAATGTTGTAAACTGCTAATGTTGCCAGCTTATTGTTGTTGACAGCTTAATGTTGTTGATAGCTTAATGTTGACAGCTTAATGTTGTTGACAGCTTAATTTTGTTGACAGCTTAATGTTGACAGCTTAATGTTGACAGCTTAATGTTGACAGCTTATTGTTGACAGCTTATTGTTGACAGCTTAATGTTGACAGCTTAGTGTTGACAGCCTAATGTTGACAGCCTAATGTTGACAGCTTAATGTTGACAGCTTAATGTTGACAGCTTAATGTTGACAACTTATTGTTGACAGCTTAATGTTGACAGCTTAATGTTGACAGCCTAATGTTGACAGGCTAATGTTGACAGCTTAATGTTGACAGCTTAATGTTGACAGCTTAATGTTGACAGCTTAATGTTGACAGCTTAATGTTGACAGCTTAATGTTGACAGCTTAATGTTGTTAACTGTTAATGTTGTTAACTGTTAATGTTGTAAACTGTTAATGTTGCCAGCTTATTGTTGTTGACAGCTTAATGTTGTTGATAGCTTAATGTTGACAGCTTAATGTTGACAGCTTAATGTTGACAACTTATTGTTGACAGCTTAATTTTGACAGCTTAATGTTGACAGCCTAATGTTGACAGCTTAATGTTGACAGCTTAATGTTGACAGCTTAATGTTGACAGCCTAATGTTGACAGCCTAAAGTTGACAGCTTAATGTTGACAGCTTAATGTTGACAGCTTAATGTTGACAGCTTAATGTTGACAGCCTATTGTTGACAACTTATTGTTGACAGCTTAATGTTGACAGCTTAATGTTGACAGCCTAATGTTGACAGGCTAATGTTGACAGCTTAATGTTGACAGCTTAATGTTGACAGCTTAATGTTGACAGCTTAATGTTGTTAACTGTTAATGTTGTTAACTGTTAATGTTGTTAACTGTTAATGTTGTTAACTGTTAATGTTGTTAACTGTTAATGTTGTAAACTGTTAATGTTGTTAACTGTTAATGTTGTTAACTGTTAATGTTGTTAACTGTTAATGTTGCCAGCTTAATGTTGTTGCCAGCTTAATGTTGTTGACAGCTTAATGTTGACATCCTAATATTGTTGACGGTTAATTTTGACAACTTAATTTTCTCAACTTAATGTTGACAGCTTAATGTTGACAGCTTAATGTTGTTGACAGCTTAATTTTGTTGACAGCTTAATGTTGACAGCTTAATGTTGACAGCTTAATGTTGACAGCTTAATGTTGACAGCTTAATGTTGACAGCTTAATGTTGACAGCTTAATGTTGACAGCTTAATGTTGACAGCTTAATGTTGTTAACTGTTAATGTTGTTAACTGTTAATGTTGTAAACTGCTAATGTTGCCAGCTTATTGTTGTTGACAGCTTAATGTTGTTGATAGCTTAATGTTGACAGCTTAATGTTGTTGACAGCTTAATTTTGTTGACAGCTTAATGTTGACAGCTTAATGTTGACAGCTTAATGTTGACAGCTTATTGTTGACAGCTTATTGTTGACAGCTTAATGTTGACAGCTTAGTGTTGACAGCCTAATGTTGACAGCCTAATGTTGACAGCTTAATGTTGACAGCTTAATGTTGACAGCTTAATGTTGACAACTTATTGTTGACAGCTTAATGTTGACAGCTTAATGTTGACAGCCTAATGTTGACAGGCTAATGTTGACAGCTTAATGTTGACAGCTTAATGTTGACAGCTTAATGTTGACAGCTTAATGTTGACAGCTTAATGTTGACAGCTTAATGTTGACAGCTTAATGTTGTTAACTGTTAATGTTGTTAACTGTTAATGTTGTAAACTGTTAATGTTGCCAGCTTATTGTTGTTGACAGCTTAATGTTGTTGATAGCTTAATGTTGACAGCTTAATGTTGACAGCTTAATGTTGACAACTTATTGTTGACAGCTTAATTTTGACAGCTTAATGTTGACAGCCTAATGTTGACAGCTTAATGTTGACAGCTTAATGTTGACAGCTTAATGTTGACAGCCTAATGTTGACAGCCTAAAGTTGACAGCTTAATGTTGACAGCTTAATGTTGACAGCTTAATGTTGACAGCTTAATGTTGACAGCCTATTGTTGACAGCCTATTGTTGACAGCTTAATGTTGTTGAAAGCTTAATGTTGACAGCTTAATGTTGACAGCTTAATGTTGACAGCTTAATGTTGTTAACTGTTAATGTTGTTAACTGTTAATGTTGTTAACTGTTAATGTTGTTAACTGTTAATGTTGTTAACTGTTAATGTTGTTAACTGTTAATGTTGTTAACTGTTAATGTTGTTAACTGTTAATGTTGTTAACTGTTAATGTTGTTAACTGTTAATGTTGTTAACTGTTAATGTTGTTAACTGTTAATGTTGCCAGCTTAATGTTGTTGCCAGCTTAATGTTGTTGACAGCTTAATGTTGACATCCTAATATTGTTGACGGTTAATTTTGACAACTTAATTTTCTCAACTTAATGTTGACAGCTTAATGTTGACAGCTTAATGTTGTTGACAGCTTAATGTTGTTGATAGCTTAATGTTGTTGATAGCTTAATGTTGACAGCTTAATGTTGACAGCTTAATGTTGACAGCTTAATGTTGTTGACAGCTTAATGTTGACAGCTTAATGTTGACAGCTTAATGTTGACAGCTTAATGTTGACAGCTTATTGTTGACAGCTTATTGTTGACAGCTTAATGTTGACAGCTTAATGTTGACAGCTTAATGTTGATAGCTTAATGTTGACAGCCTAAGGTTGACAGCTTAATGTTGACAGCTTAATGTTGACAGCTTAATGTTGACAACTTAATGTTGACAGCTTAATGTTGACAGCTTAATGTTGACAGCTTAATGTTGTTAACTGTTAATGTTGTTAACTGTTAATGTCGTAAACTGTTAATGTTGCCAGCTTATTGTTGTTGACAGCTTAATGTTGTTGACAGCTTAATGTTGACAGCTTAATGTTGACAGCTTAATGTTGACAGCTTAATGTTGACAGCTTATTGTTGACAGCTTATTGTTGACAGCTTAATGTTGACAGCTTAATGTTGACAGCTTAATGTTGATAGCTTAATGTTGACAGCCTAAGGTTGACAGCTTAATGTTGACAGCTTAATGTTGACAGCTTAATGTTGACAACTTAATGTTGACAGCTTAATGTTGACAGCTTAATGTTGACAGCTTAATGTTGTTAACTGTTAATGTTGTTAACTGTTAATGTCGTAAACTGTTAATGTTGCCAGCTTATTGTTGTTGACAGCTTAATGTTGTTGACAGCTTAATTTTGTTGACAGCTTAATGTTGACAGCTTAATGTTGACAGCTTAATGTTGACAGCTTATTGTTGACAGCTTATTGTTGACAGCTTAATGTTGACAGCTTAGTGTTGACAGCCTAATGTTGACAGCCTAATGTTGACAGCTTAATGTTGACAGCTTTATGTTGACAGCTTAATGTTGACAGCTTAATGTTGACAGCCTATTGTTGACAGCTTAATGTTGTTGAAAGCTTAATGTTGACAGCTTAATGTTGACAGCTTAATGTTGACAGCTTAATGTTGTTAACTGTTAATGTTGTTAACTGTTAATGTTGTTAACTGTTAATGTTGTTAACTGTTAATGTTGTTAACTGTTAATGTTGTAAACTGTTAATGTTGTTAACTGTTAATGTTGTTAACTGTTAATGTTGTTAACTGTTAATGTTGCCAGCTTAATGTTGTTGCCAGCTTAATGTTGTTGACAGCTTAATGTTGACAGCCTAATGTTGTTGACGGTTAATTTTGACAACTTAATTTTGACAACTTAATGTTGACAGCTCAATGTTGACAGCTTAATGTTGTTGACAGCTTAATGTTGTTGACAGCTTAATGTTGTTGACAGCTTAATGTTGTTGACAGCTTAATGTTGTTGACAGCTTAATGTTGTTGACAGCTTAATTTTGTTGACAGCTTAATGTTGACAGCTTAATGTTGACAGCTTATTGTTGACAGCTTATTGTTGACAGCTTATTGTTGACAGCTTAATGTTGACAGCTTAGTGTTGACAGCCTAATGTTGACAGCCTAATGTTGACAGCTTAATGTTGACAGCTTAATGTTGACAGCTTAATGTTGTTGCCAGCTTAATGTTGTTGACAGCTTAATGTTGACAGCCTAATGTTGTTGACGGTTAATTTTGACAACTTAATTTTCACAACTTAATGTTGACAGCTCAATGTTGACAGCTTAATGTTGTTGACAGCTTAATGTTGTTGACAGCTTAATGTTGTTGATAGCTTAATGTTGTTGATAGCTTAATGTTGTTGATAGCTTAATGTTGTTGATAGCTTAATGTTGATAGCTTAATGTTGACAGCTTAATGTTGACAGCTTAATGTTGACAGCTTAATGTTGACAGCTTAATGTTGACAGCTTAATGTTGACAGCTTAATGTTGACAGCTTATTGTTGACAGCTTATTGTTGACAGCTTAATGTTGACAGCTTAATGTTGTTAACTGTTAATGTTGTTAACTGTTAATGTTGTTAACTGTTAATGTTGTTAACTGTTAATGTTGTTAACTGTTAATGTTGTTAACTGTTAATGTTGTTAACTGTTAATGTTGTTAACTGTTAATGTTGTTAACTGTTAATGTTGTTAACTGTTAATGTTGTTAACTGTTAATGTTGTTAACTGTTAATGTCGTAAACTGTTAATGTTGCCAGCTTATTGTTGTTGACAGCTTAATGTTGTTGATAGCTTAATGTTGACAGCTTAATGTTGTTGACAGCCTAATTTTGTTGACAGCTTAATGTTGACAGCTTAATGTTGACAGCTTAATGTTGACAGCTTAATGTTGACAGCTTAATGTTGACAGCTTAATGTTGACAGCTTAATGTTGACAGCTTAATGTTGACAGCTTAATGTTGTTAACTGTTAATGTTGTTAACTGTTAATGTTGTAAACTGCTAATGTTGCCAGCTTATTGTTGTTGACAGCTTAATGTTGTTGATAGCTTAATGTTGACAGCTTAATGTTGTTGACAGCTTAATTTTGTTGACAGCTTAATGTTGACAGCTTAATGTTGACAGCTTAATGTTGACAGCTTATTGTTGACAGCTTATTGTTGACAGCTTAATGTTGACAGCTTAGTGTTGACAGCCTAATGTTGACAGCCTAATGTTGACAGCTTAATGTTGACAGCTTAATGTTGACAGCTTAATGTTGACAACTTATTGTTGACAGCTTAATGTTGACAGCTTAATGTTGACAGCCTAATGTTGACAGGCTAATGTTGACAGCTTAATGTTGACAGCTTAATGTTGACAGCTTAATGTTGACAGCTTAATGTTGACAGCTTAATGTTGACAGCTTAATGTTGACAGCTTAATGTTGTTAACTGTTAATGTTGTAAACTGTTAATGTTGCCAGCTTATTGTTGTTGACAGCTTAATGTTGTTGATAGCTTAATGTTGACAGCTTAATGTTGACAGCTTAATGTTGACAACTTATTGTTGACAGCTTAATTTTGACAGCTTAATGTTGACAGCCTAATGTTGACAGCTTAATGTTGACAGCTTAATGTTGACAGCTTAATGTTGACAGCCTAATGTTGACAGCCTAAAGTTGACAGCTTAATGTTGACAGCTTAATGTTGACAGCTTAATGTTGACAGCTTAATGTTGACAGCCTATTGTTGACAGCCTATTGTTGACAGCTTAATGTTGTTGAAAGCTTAATGTTGACAGCTTAATGTTGACAGCTTAATGTTGACAGCTTAATGTTGTTAACTGTTAATGTTGTTAACTGTTAATGTTGTTAACTGTTAATGTTGTTAACTGTTAATGTTGTTAACTGTTAATGTTGTTAACTGTTAATGTTGTTAACTGTTAATGTTGTTAACTGTTAATGTTGTTAACTGTTAATGTTGTTAACTGTTAATGTTGCCAGCTTAATGTTGTTGCCAGCTTAATGTTGTTGACAGCTTAATGTTGACATCCTAATATTGTTGACGGTTAATTTTGACAACTTAATTTTCTCAACTTAATGTTGACAGCTTAATGTTGACAGCTTAATGTTGTTGACAGCTTAATGTTGTTGATAGCTTAATGTTGTTGATAGCTTAATGTTGACAGCTTAATGTTGACAGCTTAATGTTGACAGCTTAATGTTGTTGACAGCTTAATGTTGACAGCTTAATGTTGACAGCTTAATGTTGACAGCTTAATGTTGACAGCTTATTGTTGACAGCTTATTGTTGACAGCTTAATGTTGACAGCTTAATGTTGACAGCTTAATGTTGATAGCTTAATGTTGACAGCCTAAGGTTGACAGCTTAATGTTGACAGCTTAATGTTGACAGCTTAATGTTGACAACTTAATGTTGACAGCTTAATGTTGACAGCTTAATGTTGACAGCTTAATGTTGTTAACTGTTAATGTTGTTAACTGTTAATGTCGTAAACTGTTAATGTTGCCAGCTTATTGTTGTTGACAGCTTAATGTTGTTGACAGCTTAATTTTGTTGACAGCTTAATGTTGACAGCTTAATGTTGACAGCTTAATGTTGACAGCTTATTGTTGACAGCTTATTGTTGACAGCTTAATGTTGACAGCTTAGTGTTGACAGCCTAATGTTGACAGCCTAATGTTGACAGCTTAATGTTGACAGCTTAATGTTGACAGCTTAATGTTGACAGCTTAATGTTGACAGCCTATTGTTGACAGCTTAATGTTGTTGAAAGCTTAATGTTGACAGCTTAATGTTGACAGCTTAATGTTGACAGCTTAATGTTGTTAACTGTTAATGTTGTTAACTGTTAATGTTGTTAACTGTTAATGTTGTTAACTGTTAATGTTGTTAACTGTTAATGTTGTAAACTGTTAATGTTGTTAACTGTTAATGTTGTTAACTGTTAATGTTGTTAACTGTTAATGTTGCCAGCTTAATGTTGTTGCCAGCTTAATGTTGTTGACAGCTTAATGTTGACAGCCTAATGTTGTTGACGGTTAATTTTGACAACTTAATTTTGACAACTTAATGTTGACAGCTCAATGTTGACAGCTTAATGTTGTTGACAGCTTAATGTTGTTGACAGCTTAATGTTGTTGACAGCTTAATGTTGTTGACAGCTTAATGTTGTTGACAGCTTAATGTTGTTGATAGCTTAATGTTGTTGATAGCTTAATGTTGTTGATAGCTTAATGTTGACAGCTTAATGTTGACAGCTTAATGTTGACAGCTTAATGTTGACAGCTTAATGTTGACAGCTTAATGTTGACAGCTTATTGTTGACAGCTTATTGTTGACAGCTTAATGTTGTTAACTGTTAATGTTGTTAACTGTTAATGTTGTTAACTGTTAATGTTGTTAACTGTTAATGTTGTTAACTGTTAATGTCGTAAACTGTTAATGTTGCCAGCTTATTGTTGTTGACAGCTTAATGTTGTTGATAGCTTAATGTTGACAGCTTAATGTTGTTGACAGCCTAATTTTGTTGACAGCTTAATGTTGACAGCTTAATGTTGACAGCTTAATGTTGACAGCTTAATGTTGACAGCTTAATGTTGACAGCTTAATGTTGTTAACTGTTAATGTTGTTAACTGTTAATGTTGTAAACTGCTAATGTTGCCAGCTTATTGTTGTTGACAGCTTAATGTTGTTGATAGCTTAATGTTGACAGCTTAATGTTGTTGACAGCTTAATTTTGTTGACAGCTTAATGATGACAGCTTAATGTTGACAGCTTAATGTTGACAGCTTATTGTTGACAGCTTATTGTTGACAGCTTATTGTTGACAGCTTAATGTTGACAGCTTAGTGTTGACAGCCTAATGTTGACAGCCTAATGTTGACAGCTTAATGTTGACAGCTTAATGTTGACAGCTTAATGTTGACAGCTTAATGTTGACAGCCTATTGTTGACAGCTTAATGTTGTTGAAAGCTTAATGTTGACAGCTTAATGTTGACAGCTTAATGTTGACAGCTTAATGTTGTTAACTGTTAATGTTGTTAACTGTTAATGTTGTTAACTGTTAATGTTGTTAACTGTTAATGTTGTTAACTGTTAATGTTGTAAACTGTTAATGTTGTTAACTGTTAATGTTGTTAACTGTTAATGTTGTTAACTGTTAATGTTGCCAGCTTAATGTTGTTGCCAGCTTAATGTTGTTGACAGCTTAATGTTGACAGCCTAATGTTGTTGACGGTTAATTTTGACAACTTAATTTTCACAACTTAATGTTGACAGCTCAATGTTGACAGCTTAATGTTGTTGACAGCTTAATGTTGTTGACAGCTTAATGTTGTTGACAGCTTAATGTTGTTGACAGCTTAATGTTGTTGACAGCTTAATGTTGTTGATAGCTTAATGTTGTTGATAGCTTAATGTTGTTGATAGCTTAATGTTGACAGCTTAATGTTGACAGCTTAATGTTGACAGCTTAATGTTGACAGCTTAATGTTGACAGCTTAATGTTGACAGCTTATTGTTGACAGCTTATTGTTGACAGCTTATTGTTGACAGCTTAATGTTGTTAACTGTTAATGTTGTTAACTGTTAATGTTGTTAACTGTTAATGTTGTTAACTGTTAATGTTGTTAACTGTTAATGTTGTTAACTGTTAATGTTGTTAACTGTTAATGTTGTTAACTGTTAATGTTGTTAACTGTTAATGTTGTTAACTGTTAATGTCGTAAACTGTTAATGTTGCCAGCTTATTGTTGTTGACAGCTTAATGTTGTTGATAGCTTAATGTTGACAGCTTAATGTTGTTGACAGCCTAATTTTGTTGACAGCTTAATGTTGACAGCTTAATGTTGACAGCTTAATGTTGACAGCTTAATGTTGACAGCTTAATGTTGACAGCTTAATGTTGACAGCTTAATGTTGACAGCTTAATGTTGTTAACTGTTAATGTTGTTAACTGTTAATGTTGTAAACTGCTAATGTTGCCAGCTTATTGTTGTTGACAGCTTAATGTTGTTGATAGCTTAATGTTGACAGCTTAATGTTGTTGACAGCTTAATTTTGTTGACAGCTTAATGTTGACAGCTTATTGTTGACAGCTTATTGTTGACAGCTTATTGTTGACAGCTTAATGTTGACAGCTTAGTGTTGACAGCCTAATGTTGACAGCCTAATGTTGACAGCTTAATGTTGACAGCTTAATGTTGACAGCTTAATGTTGACAACTTATTGTTGACAGCTTAATGTTGACAGCTTAATGTTGACAGCCTAATGTTGACAGGCTAATGTTGACAGCTTAATGTTGACAGCTTAATGTTGACAGCTTAATGTTGACAGCTTAATGTTGACAGCTTAATGTTGACAGCTTAATGTTGACAGCTTAATGTTGTTAACTGTTAATGTTGTTAACTGTTAATGTTGTAAACTGTTAATGTTGCCAGCTTATTGTTGTTGACAGCTTAATGTTGTTGATAGCTTAATGTTGACAGCTTAATGTTGACAGCTTAATGTTGACAACTTATTGTTGACAGCTTAATGTTGACAGCTTAATGTTGACAGCCTAATGTTGACAGCTTAATGTTGACAGCTTAATGTTGACAGCTTAATGTTGACAGCCTAATGTTGACAGCCTAAAGTTGACAGCTTAATGTTGACAGCTTAATGTTGACAGCTTAATGTTGACAGCCTATTGTTGACAGCCTATTGTTGACAGCTTAATGTTGTTGAAAGCTTAATGTTGACAGCTTAATGTTGACAGCTTAATGTTGACAGCTTAATGTTGTTAACTGTTAATGTTGTTAACTGTTAATGTTGTTAACTGTTAATGTTGTTAACTGTTAATGTTGTTAACTGTTAATGTTGTAAACTGTTAATGTTGTTAACTGTTAATGTTGTTAACTGTTAATGTTGTTAACTGTTAATGTTGCCAGCTTAATGTTGTTGCCAGCTTAATGTTGTTGACAGCTTAATGTTGACAGCCTAATGTTGTTGACGGTTAATTTTGACAACTTAATTTTCACAACTTAATGTTGACAGCTCAATGTTGACAGCTTAATGTTGTTGACAGCTTAATGTTGTTGACAGCTTAATGTTGTTGACAGCTTAATGTTGTTGACAGCTTAATGTTGTTGACAGCTTAATGTTGTTGATAGCTTAATGTTGTTGATAGCTTAATGTTGTTGATAGCTTAATGTTGACAGCTTAATGTTGACAGCTTAATGTTGACAGCTTAATGTTGACAGCTTAATGTTGACAGCTTAATGTTGACAGCTTATTGTTGACAGCTTATTGTTGACAGCTTATTGTTGACAGCTTAATGTTGTTAACTGTTAATGTTGTTAACTGTTAATGTTGTTAACTGTTAATGTTGTTAACTGTTAATGTTGTTAACTGTTAATGTTGTTAACTGTTAATGTTGTTAACTGTTAATGTTGTTAACTGTTAATGTTGTTAACTGTTAATGTTGTTAACTGTTAATGTCGTAAACTGTTAATGTTGCCAGCTTATTGTTGTTGACAGCTTAATGTTGTTGATAGCTTAATGTTGACAGCTTAATGTTGTTGACAGCCTAATTTTGTTGACAGCTTAATGTTGACAGCTTAATGTTGACAGCTTAATGTTGACAGCTTAATGTTGACAGCTTAATGTTGACAGCTTAATGTTGACAGCTTAATGTTGACAGCTTAATGTTGTTAACTGTTAATGTTGTTAACTGTTAATGTTGTAAACTGCTAATGTTGCCAGCTTATTGTTGTTGACAGCTTAATGTTGTTGATAGCTTAATGTTGACAGCTTAATGTTGTTGACAGCTTAATTTTGTTGACAGCTTAATGTTGACAGCTTATTGTTGACAGCTTATTGTTGACAGCTTATTGTTGACAGCTTAATGTTGACAGCTTAGTGTTGACAGCCTAATGTTGACAGCCTAATGTTGACAGCTTAATGTTGACAGCTTAATGTTGACAGCTTAATGTTGACAACTTATTGTTGACAGCTTAATGTTGACAGCTTAATGTTGACAGCCTAATGTTGACAGGCTAATGTTGACAGCTTAATGTTGACAGCTTAATGTTGACAGCTTAATGTTGACAGCTTAATGTTGACAGCTTAATGTTGACAGCTTAATGTTGACAGCTTAATGTTGTTAACTGTTAATGTTGTTAACTGTTAATGTTGTAAACTGTTAATGTTGCCAGCTTATTGTTGTTGACAGCTTAATGTTGTTGATAGCTTAATGTTGACAGCTTAATGTTGACAGCTTAATGTTGACAACTTATTGTTGACAGCTTAATGTTGACAGCTTAATGTTGACAGCCTAATGTTGACAGCTTAATGTTGACAGCTTAATGTTGACAGCTTAATGTTGACAGCCTAATGTTGACAGCCTAAAGTTGACAGCTTAATGTTGACAGCTTAATGTTGACAGCTTAATGTTGACAGCCTATTGTTGACAGCCTATTGTTGACAGCTTAATGTTGTTGAAAGCTTAATGTTGACAGCTTAATGTTGACAGCTTAATGTTGACAGCTTAATGTTGTTAACTGTTAATGTTGTTAACTGTTAATGTTGTTAACTGTTAATGTTGTTAACTGTTAATGTTGTTAACTGTTAATGTTGTTAACTGTTAATGTTGTTAACTGTTAATGTTGTTAACTGTTAATGTTGTTAACTGTTAATGTTGTTAACTGTTAATGTTGCCAGCTTAATGTTGTTGCCAGCTTAATGTTGTTGACAGCTTAATGTTGACATCCTAATATTGTTGACGGTTAATTTTGACAACTTAATTTTCTCAACTTAATGTTGACAGCTTAATGTTGACAGCTTAATGTTGTTGACAGCTTAATGTTGTTGATAGCTTAATGTTGTTGATAGCTTAATGTTGACAGCTTAATGTTGACAGCTTAATGTTGACAGCTTAATGTTGTTGACAGCTTAATGTTGACAGCTTAATGTTGACAGCTTAATGTTGACAGCTTATTGTTGACAGCTTATTGTTGACAGCTTAATGTTGACAGCTTAATGTTGACAGCTTAATGTTGACAGCCTAATGTTGACAGCCTAAGGTTGACAGCTTAATGTTGACAGCTTAATGTTGACAGCTTAATGTTGACAACTTAATGTTGACAGCTTAATGTTGACAGCTTAATGTTGACCGCTTAATGTTGTTAACTGTTAATGTTGTTAACTGTTAATGTCGTAAACTGTTAATGTTGCCAGCTTATTGTTGTTGACAGCTTAATGTTGTTGACAGCTTAATTTTGTTGACAGCTTAATGTTGACAGCTTAATGTTGACAGCTTAATGTTGACAGCTTATTGTTGACAGCTTATTGTTGACAGCTTAATGTTGACAGCTTAGTGTTGACAGCCTAATGTTGACAGCCTAATGTTGACAGCTTAATGTTGACAGCTTAATGTTGACAGCTTAATGTTGACAGCTTAATGTTGACAGCCTATTGTTGACAGCTTAATGTTGTTGAAAGCTTAATGTTGACAGCTTAATGTTGACAGCTTAATGTTGTTAACTGTTAATGTTGTTAACTGTTAATGTTGTTAACTGTTAATGTTGTTAACTGTTAATGTTGTAAACTGTTAATGTTGCCAGCTTAATGTTGTTGACAGCTTAATGTTGACAGCCTAATGTTGTTGACGGTTAATTTTGACAACTTAATTTTCACAACTTAATGTTGACAGCTCAATGTTGACAGCTTAATGTTGTTGACAGCTTAATGTTGTTGACAGCTTAATGTTGTTGACAGCTTAATGTTGTTGACAGCTTAATGTTGTTGATAGCTTAATGTTGTTGATAGCTTAATGTTGTTGATAGCTTAATGTTGACAGCTTAATGTTGACAGCTTAATGTTGACAGCTTAATGTTGACAGCTTAATGTTGACAGCTTAATGTTGACAGCTTAATGTTGACAGCTTAATGTTGACAGCTTATTGTTGACAGCTTATTGTTGACAGCTTAATGTTGTTAACTGTTAATGTTGTTAACTGTAAATGTTGTTAACTGTTAATGTTGTTAACTGTTAATGTTGTTAACTGTTAATGTCGTAAACTGTTAATGTTGCCAGCTTATTGTTGTTGACAGCTTAATGTTGTTGATAGCTTAATGTTGACAGCTTAATGTTGTTGACAGCCTAATTTTGTTGACAGCTTAATGTTGACAGCTTAATGTTGACAGCTTAATGTTGACAGCTTAATGTTGACAGCTTAATGTTGACAGCATAATGTTGACAGCTTAATGTTGACAGCTTAATGTTGTTAACTGTTAATGTTGTTAACTGTTAATGTTGTAAACTGCTAATGTTGACAGCTTATTGTTGACAGCTTATTGTTGACAGCTTATTGTTGACAGCTTAATGTTGACAGCTTAGTGTTGACAGCCTAATGTTGACAGCCTAATGTTGACAGCTTAATGTTGACAGCTTAATGTTGACAGCTTAATGTTGACAGCCTATTGTTGACAGCTTAATGTTGTTGAAAGCTTAATGTTGACAGCTTAATGTTGACAGCTTAATGTTGACAGCTTAATGTGGTTAACTGTTAATGTTGTTAACTGTTAATGTTGTTAACTGTTAATGTTGTTAACTGTTAATGTTGTAAACTGTTAATGTTGTTAACTGTTAATGTTGTTAACTGTTAATGTTGTTAACTGTTAATGTTGCCAGCTTAATGTTGTTGCCAGCTTAATGTTGTTGACAGCTTAATGTTGACAGCCTAATGTTGTTGACGGTTAATTTTGACAACTTAATTTTCACAACTTAATGTTGACAGCTCAATGTTGACAGCTTAATGTTGTTGACAGCTTAATGTTGTTGACAGCTTAATGTTGTTGACAGCTTAATGTTGTTGACAGCTTAATGTTGTTGATAGCTTAATGTTGTTGATAGCTTAATGTTGTTGATAGCTTAATGTTGACAGCTTAATGTTGACAGCTTAATGTTGACAGCTTAATGTTGACAGCTTAATGTTGACAGCTTAATGTTGACAGCTTATTGTTGACAGCTTATTGTTGACAGCTTATTGTTGACAGCTTAATGTTGTTAACTGTTAATGTTGTTAACTGTTAATGTTGTTAACTGTTAATGTTGTTAACTGTTAATGTTGTTAACTGTTAATGTTGTTAACTGTTAATGTTGTTAACTGTTAATGTTGTTAACTGTTAATGTCGTAAACTGTTAATGTTGCCAGCTTATTGTTGTTGACAGCTTAATGTTGTTGATAGCTTAATGTTGACAGCTTAATGTTGTTGACAGCCTAATTTTGTTGACAGCTTAATGTTGACAGCTTAATGTTGACAGCTTAATGTTGACAGCTTAATGTTGACAGCTTAATGTTGACAGCTTAATGTTGACAGCTTAATGTTAACTGTTAATGTTGTTAACTGTTAATGTTGTTAACTGTTAATGTTGTTAACTGTTAATGTTGTTAACTGTTAATGTTGTTAACTGTTAATGTTGTTAACTGTTAATGTTGTTAACTGTTAATGTTGTTAACTGTTAATGTTGTTAACTGTTAATGTTGTTAACTGTTAATGTTGCCAGCTTAATGTTGTTGCCAGCTTAATGTTGTTGACAGCTTAATGTTGACATCCTAATATTGTTGATGGTTAATTTTGACAACTTAATTTTCTCAACTTAATGTTGACAGCTTAATGTTGACAGCTTAATGTTGTTGACAGCTTAATGTTGTTGATAGCTTAATGTTGTTGATAGCTTAATGTTGACAGCTTAATGTTAACAGCTTAATGTTGACAGCTTAATGTTGTTGACAGCTTAATGTTGACAGCTTAATGTTGACAGCTTAATGTTGACAGCTTAATGTTGACAGCTTAATGTTGACAGCTTATTGTTGACAGCTTATTGTTGACAGCTTAATGTTGACAGCTTAATGTTGACAGCTTAATGTTGACAGCCTAATGTTGACAGCCTAAGGTTGACAGCTTAATGTTGACAGCTTAATGTTGACAGCTTAATGTTGACAACTTAATGTTGACAGCTTAATGTTGACAGCTTAATGTTGACAGCTTAATGTTGTTAACTGTTAATGTCGTAAACTGTTAATGTTGCCAGCTTATTGTTGTTGACAGCTTAATGTTGTTGACAGCTTAATTTTGTTGACAGCTTAATGTTGACAGCTTAATGTTGACAGCTTAATGTTGACAGCTTATTGTTGACAGCTTATTGTTGACAGCTTAATGTTGACAGCTTAGTGTTGACAGCCTAATGTTGACAGCCTAATGTTGACAGCTTAATGTTGACAGCTTAATGTTGACAGCTTAATGTTGACAGCTTAATGTTGACAGCCTATTGTTGACAGCTTAATGTTGTTGAAAGCTTAATGTTGACAGCTTAATGTTGACAGCTTAATGTTGACAGCTTAATGTTGTTAACTGTTAATGTTGTTAACTGTTAATGTTGTTAACTGTTAATGTTGTTAACTGTTAATGTTGTAAACTGTTAATGTTGTTAACTGTTAATGTTGTTAACTGTTAATGTTGTTAACTGTTAATGTTGCCAGCTTAATGTTGTTGCCAGCTTAATGTTGTTGACAGCTTAATGTTGACAGCCTAATGTTGTTGACGGTTAATTTTGACAACTTAATTTTCACAACTTAATGTTGACAGCTCAATGTTGACAGCTTAATGTTGTTGACAGCTTAATGTTGTTGACAGCTTAATGTTGTTGACAGCTTAATGTTGTTGACAGCTTAATGTTGTTGATAGCTTAATGTTGTTGATAGCTTAATGTTGTTGATAGCTTAATGTTGACAGCTTAATGTTGACAGCTTAATGTTGACAGCTTAATGTTGACAGCTTAATGTTGACAGCTTAATGTTGACAGCTTAATGTTGACAGCTTATTGTTGACAGCTTATTGTTGACAGCTTAATGTTGTTAACTGTTAATGTTGTTAACTGTAAATGTTGTTAACTGTTAATGTTGTTAACTGTTAATGTTGTTAACTGTTAATGTCGTAAACTGTTAATGTTGCCAGCTTATTGTTGTTGACAGCTTAATGTTGTTGATAGCTTAATGTTGACAGCTTAATGTTGTTGACAGCCTAATTTTGTTGACAGCTTAATGTTGACAGCTTAATGTTGACAGCTTAATGTTGACAGCTTAATGTTGACAGCTGAATGTTGACAGCTTAATGTTGACAGCTTAATGTTGACAGCTTAATGTTGACAGCTTAATGTTGTTAACTGTTAATGTTGTTAACTGTTAATGTTGTAAACTGCTAATGTTGACAGCTTATTGTTGACAGCTTATTGTTGACAGCTTATTGTTGACAGCTTAATGTTGACAGCTTAGTGTTGACAGCCTAATGTTGACAGCCTAATGTTGACAGCTTAATGTTGACAGCTTAATGTTGACAGCTTAATGTTGACAGCCTATTGTTGACAGCTTAATGTTGTTGAAAGCTTAATGTTGACAGCTTAATGTTGACAGCTTAATGTTGACAGCTTAATGTTGACAGCTTAATGTTGACAGCTTAATGTTGACAGCTTATTGTTGACAGCTTAATGTTGACAGCTTAATGTTGACAGCTTAATGTTGACAGCTTAATGTTGACAGCTTAATGTTGTTAACTGTTAATGTTGTTAACTGTTAATGTTGTTAACTGTTAATGTTGTTAACTGTTAATGTTGTTAACTGTTAATGTCGTAAACTGTTAATGTTGCCAGCTTATTGTTGTTGACAGCTTAATGTTGTTGATAGCTTAATGTTGACAGCTTAATGTTGTTGACAGCCTAATTTTGTTGACAGCTTAATGTTGACAGCTTAATGTTGACAGCTTAATGTTGACAGCTTAATGTTGACAGCTTAATGTTGACAGCTTAATGTTGACAGCTTAATGTTGTTAACTGTTAATGTTGTTAACTGTTAATGTTGTAAACTGCTAATGTTGCCAGCTTATTGTTGTTGACAGCTTAATGTTGTTGATAGCTTAATGTTGACAGCTTAATGTTGTTGACAGCTTAATTTTGTTGACAGCTTAATGTTGACAGCTTAATGTTGACAGCTTAATGTTGACAGCTTATTGTTGACAGCTTATTGTTGACAGCTTATTGTTGACAGCTTAATGTTGACAGCTTAGTGTTGACAGCCTAATGTTGACAGCCTAATGTTGACAGCTTAATGTTGACAGCTTAATGTTGACAGCTTAATGTTGACAACTTATTGTTGACAGCTTAATGTTGACAGCTTAATGTTGACAGCCTAATGTTGACAGGCTAATGTTGACAGCTTAATGTTGACAGCTTAATGTTGACAGCTTAATGTTGACAGCTTAATGTTGACAGCTTAATGTTGACAGCTTAATGTTGACAGCTTAATGTTGTTAACTGTTAATGTTGTTAACTGTTAATGTTGTAAACTGTTAATGTTGCCAGCTTATTGTTGTTGACAGCTTAATGTTGTTGATAGCTTAATGTTGACAGCTTAATGTTGACAGCTTAATGTTGACAACTTATTGTTGACAGCTTAATTTTGACAGCTTAATGTTGACAGCCTAATGTTGACAGCTTAATGTTGACAGCTTAATGTTGACAGCTTAATGTTGACAGCCTAATGTTGACAGCCTAAAGTTGACAGCTTAATGTTGACAGCTTAATGTTGACAGCTTAATGTTAACAGCTTAATGTTGACAGCCTATTGTTGACAGCCTATTGTTGACAGCTTAATGTTGTTGAAAGCTTAATGTTGACAGCTTAATGTTGACAGCTTAATGTTGACAGCTTAATGTTGTTAACTGTTAATGTTGTTAACTGTTAATGTTGTTAACTGTTAATGTTGTTAACTGTTAATGTTGTTAACTGTTAATGTTGTTAACTGTTAATGTTGTTAACTGTTAATGTTGTTAACTGTTAATGTTGCCAGCTTAATGTTGTTGCCAGCTTAATGTTGTTGACAGCTTAATGTTGACATCCTAATATTGTTGACGGTTAATTTTGACAACTTAATTTTCTCAACTTAATGTTGACAGCTTAATGTTGACAGCTTAATGTTGTTGACAGCTTAATGTTGTTGATAGCTTAATGTTGTTGATAGCTTAATGTTGACAGCTTAATGTTGACAGCTTAATGTTGACAGCTTAATGTTGTTGACAGCTTAATGTTGACAGCTTAATGTTGACAGCTTAATGTTGACAGCTTAATGTTGACAGCTTATTGTTGACAGCTTATTGTTGACAGCTTAATGTTGACAGCTTAATGTTGACAGCTTAATGTTGATAGCTTAATGTTGACAGCCTAAGGTTGACAGCTTAATGTTGACAGCTTAATGTTGACAGCTTAATGTTGACAACTTAATGTTGACAGCTTAATGTTGACAGCTTAATGTTGACAGCTTAATGTTGTTAACTGTTAATGTTGTTAACTGTTAATGTCGTAAACTGTTAATGTTGCCAGCTTATTGTTGTTGACAGCTTAATGTTGTTGACAGCTTAATTTTGTTGACAGCTTAATGTTGACAGCTTAATGTTGACAGCTTAATGTTGACAGCTTATTGTTGACAGCTTATTGTTGACAGCTTAATGTTGACAGCTTAGTGTTGACAGCCTAATGTTGACAGCCTAATGTTGACAGCTTAATGTTGACAGCTTAATGTTGACAGCTTAATGTTGACAGCTTAATGTTGACAGCCTATTGTTGACAGCTTAATGTTGTTGAAAGCTTAATGTTGACAGCTTAATGTTGACAGCTTAATGTTGACAGCTTAATGTTGTTAACTGTTAATGTTGTTAACTGTTAATGTTGTTAACTGTTAATGTTGTTAACTGTTAATGTTGTTAACTGTTAATGTTGTAAACTGTTAATGTTGTTAACTGTTAATGTTGTTAACTGTTAATGTTGTTAACTGTTAATGTTGCCAGCTTAATGTTGTTGCCAGCTTAATGTTGTTGACAGCTTAATGTTGACAGCCTAATGTTGTTGACGGTTTATTTTGACAACTTAATTTTGACAACTTAATGTTGACAGCTCAATGTTGACAGCTTAATGTTGTTGACAGCTTAATGTTGTTGACAGCTTAATGTTGTTGACAGCTTAATGTTGTTGACAGCTTAATGTTGTTGACAGCTTAATGTTGTTGACAGCTTAATGTTGTTGATAGCTTAATGTTGTTGATAGCTTAATGTTGTTGATAGCTTAATGTTGACAGCTTAATGTTGACAGCTTAATGTTGACAGCTTAATGTTGACAGCTTAATGTTGACAGCTTAATGTTGACAGCTTATTGTTGACAGCTTATTGTTGACAGCTTAATGTTGTTAACTGTTAATGTTGTTAACTGTTAATGTTGTTAACTGTTAATGTTGTTAACTGTTAATGTTGTTAACTGTTAATGTCGTAAACTGTTAATGTTGCCAGCTTATTGTTGTTGACAGCTTAATGTTGTTGATAGCTTAATGTTGACAGCTTAATGTTGTTGACAGCCTAATTTTGTTGACAGCTTAATGTTGACAGCTTAATGTTGACAGCTTAATGTTGACAGCTTAATGTTGACAGCTTAATGTTGACAGCTTAATGTTGACAGCTTAATGTTGTTAACTGTTAATGTTGTTAACTGTTAATGTTGTAAACTGCTAATGTTGCCAGCTTATTGTTGTTGACAGCTTAATGTTGTTGATAGCTTAATGTTGACAGCTTAATGTTGTTGACAGCTTAATTTTGTTGACAGCTTAATGATGACAGCTTAATGTTGACAGCTTAATGTTGACAGCTTATTGTTGACAGCTTATTGTTGACAGCTTATTGTTGACAGCTTAATGTTGACAGCTTAGTGTTGACAGCCTAATGTTGACAGCCTAATGTTGACAGCTTAATGTTGACAGCTTAATGTTGACAGCTTAATGTTGACAGCTCAATGTTGACAGCCTATTGTTGACAGCTTAATGTTGTTGAAAGCTTAATGTTGACAGCTTAATGTTGACAGCTTAATGTTGACAGCTTAATGTTGTTAACTGTTAATGTTGTTAACTGTTAATGTTGTTAACTGTTAATGTTGTTAACTGTTAATGTTGTTAACTGTTAATGTTGTAAACTGTTAATGTTGTTAACTGTTAATGTTGTTAACTGTTAATGTTGTTAACTGTTAATGTTGCCAGCTTAATGTTGTTGCCAGCTTAATGTTGTTGACAGCTTAATGTTGACAGCCTAATGTTGTTGACGGTTAATTTTGACAACTTAATTTTCACAACTTAATGTTGACAGCTCAATGTTGACAGCTTAATGTTGTTGACAGCTTAATGTTGTTGACAGCTTAATGTTGTTGACAGCTTAATGTTGTTGACAGCTTAATGTTGTTGACAGCTTAATGTTGTTGACAGCTTAATGTTGTTGACAGCTTAATGTTGTTGATAGCTTAATGTTGTTGACAGCTTAATGTTGACAGCTTAATGTTGACAGCTTAATGTTGACAGCTTAATGTTGACAGCTTATTGTTGACAGCTTATTGTTGACAGCTTATTGTTGACAGCTTAATGTTGTTAACTGTTAATGTTGTTAACTGTTAATGTTGTTAACTGTTAATGTTGTTAACTGTTAATGTTGTTAACTGTTAATGTTGTTAACTGTTAATGTTGTTAACTGTTAATGTTGTTAACTGTTAATGTTGTTAACTGTTAATGTTGTTAACTGTTAATGTTGTTAACTGTTAATGTTGTTAACTGTTAATGTCGTAAACTGTTAATGTTGCCAGCTTATTGTTGTTGACAGCTTAATGTTGTTGATAGCTTAATGTTGACAGCTTAATGTTGTTGACAGCCTAATTTTGTTGACAGCTTAATGTTGACAGCTTAATGTTGACAGCTTAATGTTGACAGCTTAATGTTGACAGCTTAATGTTGACAGCTTAATGTTGACAGCTTAATGTTGTTAACTGTTAATGTTGTTAACTGTTAATGTTGTAAACTGCTAATGTTGCCAGCTTATTGTTGTTGACAGCTTAATGTTGTTGATAGCTTAATGTTGACAGCTTAATGTTGTTGACAGCTTAATTTTGTTGACAGCTTAATGTTGACAGCTTAATGTTGACAGCTTAATGTTGACAGCTTATTGTTGACAGCTTATTGTTGACAGCTTATTGTTGACAGCTTAATGTTGACAGCTTAGTGTTGACAGCCTAATGTTGACAGCCTAATGTTGACAGCTTAATGTTGACAGCTTAATGTTGACAGCTTAATGTTGACAACTTATTGTTGACAGCTTAATGTTGACAGCTTAATGTTGACAGCCTAATGTTGACAGGCTAATGTTGACAGCTTAATGTTGACAGCTTAATGTTGACAGCTTAATGTTGACAGCTTAATGTTGACAGCTTAATGTTGACAGCTTAATGTTGACAGCTTAATGTTGACAGCTTAATGTTGTTAACTGTTAATGTTGTTAACTGTTAATGTTGTAAACTGTTAATGTTGCCAGCTTATTGTTGTTGACAGCTTAATGTTGTTGATAGCTTAATGTTGACAGCTTAATGTTGACAGCTTAATGTTGACAACTTATTGTTGACAGCTTAATGTTGACAGCTTAATGTTGACAGCCTAATGTTGACAGCTTAATGTTGACAGCTTAATGTTGACAGCTTAATGTTGACAGCCTAATGTTGACAGCCTAAAGTTGACAGCTTAATGTTGACAGCTTAATGTTGACAGCTTAATGTTGACAGCTTAATGTTGACAGCCTATTGTTGACAGCCTATTGTTGACAGCTTAATGTTGTTGAAAGCTTAATGTTGACAGCTTAATGTTGACAGCTTAATGTTGACAGCTTAATGTTGTTAACTGTTAATGTTGTTAACTGTTAATGTTGTTAACTGTTAATGTTGTTAACTGTTAATGTTGTTAACTGTTAATGTTGTTAACTGTTAATGTTGTTAACTGTTAATGTTGTTAACTGTTAATGTTGCCAGCTTAATGTTGTTGCCAGCTTAATGTTGTTGACAGCTTAATGTTGACATCCTAATATTGTTGACGGTTAATTTTGACAACTTAATTTTCTCAACTTAATGTTGACAGCTTAATGTTGACAGCTTAATGTTGTTGACAGCTTAATGTTGTTGATAGCTTAATGTTGTTGATAGCTTAATGTTGACAGCTTAATGTTGACAGCTTAATGTTGACAGCTTAATGTTGTTGACAGCTTAATGTTGACAGCTTAATGTTGACAGCTTAATGTTGACAGCTTATTGTTGACAGCTTATTGTTGACAGCTTAATGTTGACAGCTTAATGTTGACAGCTTAATGTTGACAGCCTAATGTTGACAGCCTAAGGTTGACAGCTTAATGTTGACAGCTTAATGTTGACAGCTTAATGTTGACAACTTAATGTTGACAGCTTAATGTTGACAGCTTAATGTTGACAGCTTAATGTTGTTAACTGTTAATGTTGTTAACTGTTAATGTCGTAAACTGTTAATGTTGCCAGCTTATTGTTGTTGACAGCTTAATGTTGTTGACAGCTTAATTTTGTTGACAGCTTAATGTTGACAGCTTAATGTTGACAGCTTAATGTTGACAGCTTATTGTTGACAGCTTATTGTTGACAGCTTAATGTTGACAGCTTAGTGTTGACAGCCTAATGTTGACAGCCTAATGTTGACAGCTTAATGTTGACAGCTTAATGTTGACAGCTTAATGTTGACAGCTTAATGTTGACAGCCTATTGTTGACAGCTTAATGTTGTTGAAAGCTTAATGTTGACAGCTTAATGTTGACAGCTTAATGTTGACAGCTTAATGTTGTTAACTGTTAATGTTGTTAACTGTTAATGTTGTTAACTGTTAATGTTGTTAACTGTTAATGTTGTAAACTGTTAATGTTGCCAGCTTAATGTTGTTGACAGCTTAATGTTGACAGCCTAATGTTGTTGACGGTTAATTTTGACAACTTAATTTTCACAACTTAATGTTGACAGCTCAATGTTGACAGCTTAATGTTGTTGACAGCTTAATGTTGTTGACAGCTTAATGTTGTTGACAGCTTAATGTTGTTGACAGCTTAATGTTGTTGACAGCTTAATGTTGTTGATAGCTTAATGTTGTTGATAGCTTAATGTTGTTGACAGCTTAATGTTGTTGATAGCTTAATGTTGTTGATAGCTTAATGTTGTTGATAGCTTAATGTTGACAGCTTAATGTTGACAGCTTAATGTTGACAGCTTAATGTTGACAGCTTAATGTTGACAGCTTAATGTTGACAGCTTATTGTTGACAGCTTATTGTTGACAGCTTAATGTTGTTAACTGTTAATGTTGTTAACTGTTAATGTTGTTAACTGTTAATGTTGTTAACTGTTAATGTTGTTAACTGTTAATGTCGTAAACTGTTAATGTTGCCAGCTTATTGTTGTTGACAGCTTAATGTTGTTGATAGCTTAATGTTGACAGCTTAATGTTGACAGCTTAATGTTGACAGCTTAATGTTGACAGCTTAATGTTGTTAACTGTTAATGTTGTTAACTGTTAATGTTGTAAACTGCTAATGTTGCCAGCTTATTGTTGTTGACAGCTTAATGTTGTTGATAGCTTAATGTTGACAGCTTAATGTTGTTGACAGCTTAATTTTGTTGACAGCTTAATGATGACAGCTTAATGTTGACAGCTTAATGTTGACAGCTTATTGTTGACAGCTTATTGTTGACAGCTTATTGTTGACAGCTTAATGTTGACAGCTTAGTGTTGACAGCCTAATGTTGACAGCCTAATGTTGACAGCTTAATGTTGACAGCTTAATGTTGACAGCTTAATGTTGACAGCTTAATGTTGACAGCCTATTGTTGACAGCTTAATGTTGTTGAAAGCTTAATGTTGACAGCTTAATGTTGACAGCTTAATGTTGACAGCTTAATGTTGTTAACTGTTAATGTTGTTAACTGTTAATGTTGTTAACTGTTAATGTTGTTAACTGTTAATGTTGTTAACTGTTAATGTTGTAAACTGTTAATGTTGTTAACTGTTAATGTTGTTAACTGTTAATGTTGTTAACTGTTAATGTTGCCAGCTTAATGTTGTTGCCAGCTTAATGTTGTTGACAGCTTAATGTTGACAGCCTAATGTTGTTGACGGTTAATTTTGACAACTTAATTTTCACAACTTAATGTTGACAGCTCAATGTTGACAGCTTAATGTTGTTGACAGCTTAATGTTGTTGACAGCTTAATGTTGTTGACAGCTTAATGTTGTTGACAGCTTAATGTTGTTGACAGCTTAATGTTGTTGACAGCTTAATGTTGTTGACAGCTTAATGTTGTTGATAGCTTAATGTTGTTGATAGCTTAATGTTGTTGATAGCTTAATGTTGACAGCTTAATGTTGACAGCTTAATGTTGACAGCTTAATGTTGACAGCTTAATGTTGACAGCTTAATGTTGACAGCTTAATGTTGACAGCTTATTGTTGACAGCTTATTGTTGACAGCTTATTGTTGACAGCTTAATGTTGTTAACTGTTAATGTTGTTAACTGTTAATGTTGTTAACTGTTAATGTTGTTAACTGTTAATGTTGTTAACTGTTAATGTTGTTAACTGTTAATGTTGTTAACTGTTAATGTTGTTAACTGTTAATGTTGTTAACTGTTAATGTTGTTAACTGTTAATGTTGTTAACTGTTAATGTTGTTAACTGTTAATGTTGTTAACTGTTAATGTTGTTAACTGTTAATGTCGTAAACTGTTAATGTTGCCAGCTTATTGTTGTTGACAGCTTAATGTTGTTGATAGCTTAATGTTGACAGCTTAATGTTGTTGACAGCCTAATTTTGTTGACAGCTTAATGTTGACAGCTTAATGTTGACAGCTTAATGTTGACAGCTTAATGTTGACAGCTTAATGTTGACAGCTTAATGTTGACAGCTTAATGTTGTTAACTGTTAATGTTGTTAACTGTTAATGTTGTAAACTGCTAATGTTGCCAGCTTATTGTTGTTGACAGCTTAATGTTGTTGATAGCTTAATGTTGACAGCTTAATGTTGTTGACAGCTTAATTTTGTTGACAGCTTAATGTTGACAGCTTAATGTTGACAGCTTAATGTTGACAGCTTATTGTTGACAGCTTATTGTTGACAGCTTATTGTTGACAGCTTAATGTTGACAGCTTAGTGTTGACAGCCTAATGTTGACAGCCTAATGTTGACAGCTTAATGTTGACAGCTTAATGTTGACAGCTTAATGTTGACAACTTATTGTTGACAGCTTAATGTTGACAGCTTAATGTTGACAGCCTAATGTTGACAGGCTAATGTTGACAGCTTAATGTTGACAGCTTAATGTTGACAGCTTAATGTTGACAGCTTAATGTTGACAGCTTAATGTTGACAGCTTAATGTTGACAGCTTAATGTTGTTAACTGTTAATGTTGTTAACTGTTAATGTTGTAAACTGTTAATGTTGCCAGCTTATTGTTGTTGACAGCTTAATGTTGTTGATAGCTTAATGTTGACAGCTTAATGTTGACAGCTTAATGTTGACAACTTATTGTTGACAGCTTAATGTTGACAGCTTAATGTTGACAGCCTAATGTTGACAGCTTAATGTTGACAGCTTAATGTTGACAGCTTAATGTTGACAGCCTAATGTTGACAGCCTAAAGTTGACAGCTTAATGTTGACAGCTTAATGTTGACAGCTTAATGTTGACAGCTTAATGTTGACAGCCTATTGTTGACAGCCTATTGTTGACAGCTTAATGTTGTTGAAAGCTTAATGTTGACAGCTTAATGTTGACAGCTTAATGTTGACAGCTTAATGTTGTTAACTGTTAATGTTGTTAACTGTTAATGTTGTTAACTGTTAATGTTGTTAACTGTTAATGTTGTTAACTGTTAATGTTGTTAACTGTTAATGTTGTTAACTGTTAATGTTGTTAACTGTTAATGTTGTTAACTGTTAATGTTGCCAGCTTAATGTTGTTGCCAGCTTAATGTTGTTGACAGCTTAATGTTGACATCCTAATATTGTTGACGGTTAATTTTGACAACTTAATTTTCTCAACTTAATGTTGACAGCTTAATGTTGACAGCTTAATGTTGTTGACAGCTTAATGTTGTTGATAGCTTAATGTTGTTGATAGCTTAATGTTGACAGCTTAATGTTGACAGCTTAATGTTGACAGCTTAATGTTGTTGACAGCTTAATGTTGACAGCTTAATGTTGACAGCTTAATGTTGACAGCTTATTGTTGACAGCTTATTGTTGACAGCTTAATGTTGACAGCTTAATGTTGACAGCTTAATGTTGACAGCCTAATGTTGACAGCCTAAGGTTGACAGCTTAATGTTGACAGCTTAATGTTGACAGCTTAATGTTGACAACTTAATGTTGACAGCTTAATGTTGACAGCTTAATGTTGACAGCTTAATGTTGTTAACTGTTAATGTTGTTAACTGTTAATGTCGTAAACTGTTAATGTTGCCAGCTTATTGTTGTTGACAGCTTAATGTTGTTGACAGCTTAATTTTGTTGACAGCTTAATGTTGACAGCTTAATGTTGACAGCTTAATGTTGACAGCTTATTGTTGACAGCTTATTGTTGACAGCTTAATGTTGACAGCTTAGTGTTGACAGCCTAATGTTGACAGCCTAATGTTGACAGCTTAATGTTGACAGCTTAATGTTGACAGCTTAATGTTGACAGCTTAATGTTGACAGCCTATTGTTGACAGCTTAATGTTGTTGAAAGCTTAATGTTGACAGCTTAATGTTGACAGCTTAATGTTGACAGCTTAATGTTGTTAACTGTTAATGTTGTTAACTGTTAATGTTGTTAACTGTTAATGTTGTTAACTGTTAATGTTGTAAACTGTTAATGTTGCCAGCTTAATGTTGTTGACAGCTTAATGTTGACAGCCTAATGTTGTTGACGGTTAATTTTGACAACTTAATTTTCACAACTTAATGTTGACAGCTCAATGTTGACAGCTTAATGTTGTTGACAGCTTAATGTTGTTGACAGCTTAATGTTGTTGACAGCTTAATGTTGTTGACAGCTTAATGTTGTTGACAGCTTAATGTTGTTGATAGCTTAATGTTGTTGATAGCTTAATGTTGACAGCTTAATGTTGACAGCTTAATGTTGACAGCTTAATGTTGACAGCTTAATGTTGACAGCTTAATGTTGACAGCTTAATGTTGACAGCTTAATGTTGACAGCTTAATGTTGACAGCTTATTGTTGACAGCTTATTGTTGACAGCTTAACGTTGTTAACTGTTAATGTTGTTAACTGTAAATGTTGTTAACTGTTAATGTTGTTAACTGTTAATGTTGTTAACTGTTAATGTCGTAAACTGTTAATGTTGCCAGCTTATTGTTGTTGACAGCTTAATGTTGTTGATAGCTTAATGTTGACAGCTTAATGTTGTTGACAGCCTAATTTTGTTGACAGCTTAATGTTGACAGCTTAATGTTGACAGCTTAATGTTGACAGCTTAATGTTGACAGCTTAATGTTGACAGCATAATGTTGACAGCTTAATGTTGACAGCTTAATGTTGTTAACTGTTAATGTTGTTAACTGTTAATGTTGTAAACTGCTAATGTTGACAGCTTATTGTTGACAGCTTATTGTTGACAGCTTATTGTTGACAGCTTAATGTTGACAGCTTAGTGTTGACAGCCTAATGTTGACAGCCTAATGTTGACAGCTTAATGTTGACAGCTTAATGTTGACAGCTTAATGTTGACAGCCTATTGTTGACAGCTTAATGTTGTTGAAAGCTTAATGTTGACAGCTTAATGTTGACAGCTTAATGTTGACAGCTTAATGTTGTTAACTGTTAATGTTGTTAACTGTTAATGTTGTTAACTGTTAATGTTGTTAACTGTTAATGTTGTAAACTGTTAATGTTGTTAACTGTTAATGTTGTTAACTGTTAATGTTGCCAGCTTAATGTTGTTGCCAGCTTAATGTTGTTGACAGCTTAATGTTGACAGCCTAATGTTGTTGACGGTTAATTTTGACAACTTAATTTTCACAACTTAATGTTGACAGCTCAATGTTGACAGCTTAATGTTGTTGACAGCTTAATGTTGTTGACAGCTTAATGTTGTTGACAGCTTAATGTTGTTGACAGCTTAATGTTGTTGATAGCTTAATGTTGTTGATAGCTTAATGTTGTTGATAGCTTAATGTTGACAGCTTAATGTTGACAGCTTAATGTTGACAGCTTAATGTTGACAGCTTAATGTTGACAGCTTAATGTTGACAGCTTATTGTTGACAGCTTATTGTTGACAGCTTATTGTTGACAGCTTAATGTTGTTAACTGTTAATGTTGTTAACTGTTAATGTTGTTAACTGTTAATGTTGTTAACTGTTAATGTTGTTAACTGTTAATGTTGTTAACTGTTAATGTTGTTAACTGTTAATGTTGTTAACTGTTAATGTTGTTAACTGTTAATGTTGTTAACTGTTAATGTTGTTAACTGTTAATGTCGTAAACTGTTAATGTTGCCAGCTTATTGTTGTTGACAGCTTAATGTTGTTGATAGCTTAATGTTGACAGCTTAATGTTGTTGACAGCCTAATTTTGTTGACAGCTTAATGTTGACAGCTTAATGTTGACAGCTTAATGTTGACAGCTTAATGTTGACAGCTTAATGTTGACAGCTTAATGTTGACAGCTTAATGTTGACAGCTTAATGTTGACAGCTTAATGTTAACTGTTAATGTTGTTAACTGTTAATGTTGTTAACTGTTAATGTTGTTAACTGTTAATGTTGTTAACTGTTAATGTTGTTAACTGTTAATGTTGTTAACTGTTAATGTTGTTAACTGTTAATGTTGTTAACTGTTAATGTTGTTAACTGTTAATGTTGTTAACTGTTAATGTTGCCAGCTTAATGTTGTTGCCAGCTTAATGTTGTTGACAGCTTAATGTTGACATCCTAATATTGTTGACGGTTAATTTTGACAACTTAATTTTCTCAACTTAATGTTGACAGCTTAATGTTGACAGCTTAATGTTGTTGACAGCTTAATGTTGTTGATAGCTTAATGTTGTTGATAGCTTAATGTTGACAGCTTAATGTTAACAGCTTAATGTTGACAGCTTAATGTTGTTGACAGCTTAATGTTGACAGCTTAATGTTGACAGCTTAATGTTGACAGCTTAATGTTGACAGCTTATTGTTGACAGCTTATTGTTGACAGCTTAATGTTGACAGCTTAATGTTGACAGCTTAATGTTGACAGCCTAATGTTGACAGCCTAAGGTTGACAGCTTAATGTTGACAGCTTAATGTTGACAGCTTAATGTTGACAACTTAATGTTGACAGCTTAATGTTGACAGCTTAATGTTGACAGCTTAATGTTGTTAACTGTTAATGTTGTTAACTGTTAATGTCGTAAACTGTTAATGTTGCCAGCTTATTGTTGTTGACAGCTTAATGTTGTTGACAGCTTAATTTTGTTGACAGCTTAATGTTGACAGCTTAATGTTGACAGCTTAATGTTGACAGCTTATTGTTGACAGCTTATTGTTGACAGCTTAATGTTGACAGCTTAGTGTTGACAGCCTAATGTTGACAGCCTAATGTTGACAGCTTAATGTTGACAGCTTAATGTTGACAGCTTAATGTTGACAGCTTAATGTTGACAGCCTATTGTTGACAGCTTAATGTTGTTGAAAGCTTAATGTTGACAGCTTAATGTTGACAGCTTAATGTTGACAGCTTAATGTTGTTAACTGTTAATGTTGTTAACTGTTAATGTTGTTAACTGTTAATGTTGTAAACTGTTAATGTTGTTAACTGTTAATGTTGTTAACTGTTAATGTTGTTAACTGTTAATGTTGTTAACTGTTAATGTTGCCAGCTTAATGTTGTTGCCAGCTTAATGTTGTTGACAGCTTAATGTTGACAGCCTAATGTTGTTGACGGTTAATTTTGACAACTTAATTTTGACAACTTAATGTTGACAGCTCAATGTTGACAGCTTAATGTTGTTGACAGCTTAATGTTGTTGACAGCTTAATGTTGTTGACAGCTTAATGTTGTTGACAGCTTAATGTTGTTGATAGCTTAATGTTGTTGATAGCTTAATGTTGTTGATAGCTTAATGTTGACAGCTTAATGTTGACAGCTTAATGTTGACAGCTTAATGTTGACAGCTTAATGTTGACAGCTTAATGTTGACAGCTTAATGTTGACAGCTTAATGTTGACAGCTTATTGTTGACAGCTTATTGTTGACAGCTTAATGTTGTTAACTGTTAATGTTGTTAACTGTAAATGTTGTTAACTGTTAATGTTGTTAACTGTTAATGTTGTTAACTGTTAATGTCGTAAACTGTTAATGTTGCCAGCTTATTGTTGTTGACAGCTTAATGTTGTTGATAGCTTAATGTTGACAGCTTAATGTTGTTGACAGCCTAATTTTGTTGACAGCTTAATGTTGACAGCTTAATGTTGACAGCTTAATGTTGACAGCTTAATGTTGACAGCTTAATGTTGACAGCTTAATGTTGACAGCTTAATGTTGTTAACTGTTAATGTTGTTAACTGTTAATGTTGTAAACTGCTAATGTTGACAGCTTATTGTTGACAGCTTATTGTTGACAGCTTATTGTTGACAGCTTAATGTTGACAGCTTAGTGTTGACAGCCTAATGTTGACAGCCTAATGTTGACAGCTTAATGTTGACAGCTTAATGTTGACAGCTTAATGTTGACAGCCTATTGTTGACAGCTTAATGTTGTTGAAAGCTTAATGTTGACAGCTTAATGTTGACAGCTTAATGTTGACAGCTTAATGTTGACAGCTTAATGTTGACAGCTTAATGTTGACAGCTTATTGTTGACAGCTTATTGTTGACAGCTTAATGTTGACAGCTTAATGTTGTTAACTGTTAATGTTGTTAACTGTTAATGTTGTTAACTGTTAATGTTGTTAACTGTTAATGTTGTTAACTGTTAATGTTGTTAACTGTTAATGTTGTTAACTGTTAATGTTGTTAACTGTTAATGTTGTTAACTGTTAATGTCGTAAACTGTTAATGTTGCCAGCTTATTGTTGTTGACAGCTTAATGTTGTTGATAGCTTAATGTTGACAGCTTAATGTTGTTGACAGCCTAATTTTGTTGACAGCTTAATGTTGACAGCTTAATGTTGACAGCTTAATGTTGACAGCTTAATGTTGACAGCTTAATGTTGACAGCTTAATGTTGACAGCTTAATGTTGACAGCTTAATGTTGACAGCTTAATGTTGACAGCTTAATGTTGTTAACTGTTAATGTTGTAAACTGCTAATGTTGCCAGCTTATTGTTGTTGACAGCTTAATGTTGTTGATAGCTTAATGTTGACAGCTTAATGTTGTTGACAGCTTAATTTTGTTGACAGCTTAATGTTGACAGCTTAATGTTGACAGCTTAATGTTGACAGCTTATTGTTGACAGCTTATTGTTGACAGCTTATTGTTGACAGCTTAATGTTGACAGCTTAGTGTTGACAGCCTAATGTTGACAGCCTAATGTTGACAGCTTAATGTTGACAGCTTAATGTTGACAGCTTAATGTTGACAACTTATTGTTGACAGCTTAATGTTGACAGCTTAATGTTGACAGCCTAATGTTGACAGGCTAATGTTGACAGCTTAATGTTGACAGCTTAATGTTGACAGCTTAATGTTGACAGCTTAATGTTGACAGCTTAATGTTGTTAACTGTTAATGTTGTTAACTGTTAATGTTGTAAACTGTTAATGTTGCCAGCTTATTGTTGTTGACAGCTTAATGTTGTTGATAGCTTAATGTTGACAGCTTAATGTTGACAGCTTAATGTTGACAACTTATTGTTGACAGCTTAATTTTGACAGCTTAATGTTGACAGCCTAATGTTGACAGCTTAATGTTGACAGCTTAATGTTGACAGCTTAATGTTGACAGCCTAATGTTGACAGCCTAAAGTTGACAGCTTAATGTTGACAGCTTAATGTTGACAGCTTAATGTTGACAGCTTAATGTTGACAGCCTATTGTTGACAGCCTATTGTTGACAGCTTAATGTTGTTGAAAGCTTAATGTTGACAGCTTAATGTTGACAGCTTAATGTAGACAGCTTAATGTTGTTAACTGTTAATGTTGTTAACTGTTAATGTTGTTAACTGTTAATGTTGTTAACTGTTAATGTTGTTAACTGTTAATGTTGTTAACTGTTAATGTTGTTAACTGTTAATGTTGTTAACTGTTAATTTTGTTAACTGTTAATGTTGTTAACTGTTAATGTTGTTAACTGTTAATGTTGTTAACTGTTAATGTCGTAAACTGTTAATGTTGCCAGCTTATTGTTGTTGACAGCTTAATGTTGTTGATAGCTTAATGTTGACAGCTTAATGTTGTTGACAGCCTAATTTTGTTGACAGCTTAATGTTGACAGCTTAATGTTGACAGCTTAATGTTGACAGCTTAATGTTGACAGCTTAATGTTGACAGCTTAATGTTGACAGCTTAATGTTGTTAACTGTTAATGTTGTTAACTGTTAATGTTGTAAACTGCTAATGTTGTAAAGTGCTAATGTTGCCAGCTTATTGTTGTTGACAGCTTAATGTTGTTGATAGCTTAATGTTGACAGCTTAATGTTGTTGACAGCTTAATTTTGTTGACAGCTTAATGTTGACAGCTTAATGTTGACAGCTTATTGTTGACAGCTTATTGTTGACAGCTTATTGTTGACAGCTTAATGTTGACAGCTTAGTGTTGACAGCCTAATGTTGACAGCCTAATGTTGACAGCTTAATGTTGACAGCTTAATGTTGACAGCTTAATGTTGACAACTTATTGTTGACAGCTTAATGTTGACAGCTTAATGTTGACAGCCTAATGTTGACAGGCTAATGTTGACAGCTTAATGTTGACAGCTTAATGTTGACAGCTTAATGTTGACAGCTTAATGTTGACAGCTTAATGTTGTTAACTGTTAATGTTGTTAACTGTTAATGTTGTTAACTGTTAATGTTGTTAACTGTTAATGTTGTAAACTGTTAATGTTGTTAACTGTTAATGTTGTTAACTGTTAATGTTGTTAACTGTTAATGTTGCCAGCTTAATGTTGTTGCCAGCTTAATGTTGTTGACAGCTTAATGTTGACAGCCTAATGTTGTTGACGGTTAATTTTGACAACTTAATTTTCACAACTTAATGTTGACAGCTCAATGTTGACAGCTTAATGTTGTTGACAGCTTAATGTTGTTGACAGCTTAATGTTGTTGATAGCTTAATGTTGTTGATAGCTTAATGTTGTTGATAGCTTAATGTTGATAGCTTAATGTTGACAGCTTAATGTTGACAGCTTAATGTTGACAGCTTAATGTTGACAGCTTAATGTTGACAGCTTAATGTTGACAGCTTAATGTTGACAGCTTATTGTTGACAGATTATTGTTGACAGCTTAATGTTGACAGCTTAATGTTGTTAACTGTTAATGTTGTTAACTGTTAATGTTGTTAACTGTTAATGTTGTTAACTGTTAATGTTGTTAACTGTTAATGTTGTTAACTGTTAATGTCGTAAACTGTTAATGTTGCCAGCTTATTGTTGTTGACAGCTTAATGTTGTTGATAGCTTAATGTTGACAGCTTAATGTTGTTGACAGCCTAATTTTGTTGACAGCTTAATGTTGACAGCTTAATGTTGACAGCTTAGTGTTGACAGCCTAATGTTGACAGCCTAATGTTGACAGCTTAATGTTGACAGCTTAATGTTGACAGCTTAATGTTGACAGCCTATTGTTGACAGCTTAATGTTGTTGAAAGCTTAATGTTGACAGCTTAATGTTGACAGCTTAATGTTGACAGCTTAATGTTGACAGCTTAATGTTGACAGCTTAATGTTGACAGTTTATTGTTGACAGCTTATTGTTGACAGCTTAATGTTGACAGCTTAATGTTGTTAACTGTTAATGTTGTTAACTGTTAATGTTTTTAACTGTTAATGTTGTTAACTGTTAATGTTGTTAACTGTTAATGTTGTTAACTGTTAATGTTGTTAACTGTTAATGTTGTTAACTGTTAATGTTGTTAACTGTTAATGTCGTAAACTGTTAATGTTGCCAGCTTATTGTTGTTGACAGCTTAATGTTGTTGATAGCTTAATGTTGACAGCTTAATGTTGTTGACAGCCTAATTTTGTTGACAGCTTAATGTTGACAGCTTAATGTTGACAGCTTAATGTTGACAGCTTAATGTTGACAGCTTAATGTTGACAGCTTAATGTTGACAGCTTAATGTTGACAGCTTAATGTTGACAGCTTAATGTTGACAGCTTAATGTTGTTAACTGTTAATGTTGTAAACTGCTAATGTTGCCAGCTTATTGTTGTTGACAGCTTAATGTTGTTGATAGCTTAATGTTGACAGCTTAATGTTGTTGACAGCTTAATTTTGTTGACAGCTTAATGTTGACAGCTAAATGTTGACAGCTTAATGTTGACAGCTTATTGTTGACAGCTTATTGTTGACAGCTTATTGTTGACAGCTTAATGTTGACAGCTTAGTGTTGACAGCCTAATGTTGACAGCCTAATGTTGACAGCTTAATGTTGACAGCTTAATGTTGACAGCTTAATGTTGACAACTTATTGTTGACAGCTTAATGTTGACAGCTTAATGTTGACAGCCTAATGTTGACAGGCTAATGTTGACAGCTTAATGTTGACAGCTTAATGTTGACAGCTTAATGTTGACAGCTTAATGTTGACAGCTTAATGTTGACAGCTTAATGTTGTTAACTGTTAATGTTGTTAACTGTTAATGTTGTAAACTGTTAATGTTGCCAGCTTATTGTTGTTGACAGCTTAATGTTGTTGATAGCTTAATGTTGATAGCTTAATGTTGACAGCTTAATGTTGACAGCTTAATGTTGACAACTTATTGTTGACAGCTTAATTTTGACAGCTTAATGTTGACAGCCTAATGTTGACAGCTTAATGTTGACAGCTTAATGTTGACAGCTTAATGTTGACAGCCTAATGTTGACAGCCTAAAGTTGACAGCTTAATGTTGACAGCTTAATGTTGACAGCTTAATGTTGACAGCTTAATGTTGACAGCCTATTGTTGACAGCTTAATGTTGTTGAAAGCTTAATGTTGACAGCTTAATGTTGACAGCTTAATGTTGACAGCTTAATGTTGTTAACTGTTAATGTTGTTAACTGTTAATGTTGTTAACTGTTAATGTTGTTAACTGTTAATGTTGTTAACTGTTAATGTTGTTAACTGTTAATGTTGTTAACTGTTAATGTTGTTAACTGTTAATGTTGTTAACTGTTAATGTTGTTAACTGGTAATGTTGTTTACTGTTAATGTTGTTAACTGTTAATGTTGTTAACTGTTAATGTTGTTAACTGTTAATGTCGTAAACTGTTAATGTTGCCAGCTTATTGTTGTTGACAGCTTAATGTTGTTGATAGCTTAATGTTGACAGCTTAATGTTGTTGACAGCCTAATTTTGTTGACAGCTTAATGTTGACAGCTTAATGTTGACAGCTTAATGTTGACAGCTTAATGTTGACAGCTTAATGTTGACAGCTTAATGTTGACAGCTTAATGTTGTTAACTGTTAATGTTGTTAACTGTTAATGTTGTAAACTGCTAATGTTGTAAAGTGCTAATGTTGCCAGCTTATTGTTGTTGACAGCTTAATGTTGTTGATAGCTTAATGTTGACAGCTTAATGTTGTTGACAGCTTAATTTTGTTGACAGCTTAATGTTGACAGCTTAATGTTGACAGCTTATTGTTGACAGCTTATTGTTGACAGCTTATTGTTGACAGCTTAATGTTGACAGCTTAGTGTTGACAGCCTAATGTTGACAGCCTAATGTTGACAGCTTAATGTTGACAGCTTAATGTTGACAGCTTAATGTTGACAACTTATTATTGACAGCTTAATGTTGACAGCTTAATGTTGACAGCCTAATGTTGACAGGCTAATGTTGACAGCTTAATGTTGACAGCTTAATGTTGACAGCTTAACGTTGACAGCTTAATGTTGACAGCTTAATGTTGTTAACTGTTAATGTTGTTAACTGTTAATGTTGTTAACTGTTAATGTTGTTAACTGTTAATGTTGTAAACTGTTAATGTTGTTAACTGTTAATGTTGTTAACTGTTAATGTTGTTAACTGTTAATGTTGCCAGCTTAATGTTGTTGCCAGCTTAATGTTGTTGACAGCTTAATGTTGACAGCCTAATGTTGTTGACGGTTAATTTTGACAACTTAATTTTCACAACTTAATGTTGACAGCTCAATGTTGACAGCTTAATGTTGTTGACAGCTTAATGTTGTTGACAGCTTAATGTTGTTGATAGCTTAATGTTGTTGATAGCTTAATGTTGTTGATAGCTTAATGTTGTTGATAGCTTAATGTTGATAGCTTAATGTTGACAGCTTAATGTTGACAGCTTAATGTTGACAGCTTAATGTTGACAGCTTAATGTTGACAGCTTAATGTTGACAGCTTAATGTTGACAGCTTATTGTTGACAGCTTATTGTTGACAGCTTAATGTTGACAGCTTAATGTTGTTAACTGTTAATGTTGTTAACTGTTAATGTTGTTAACTGTTAATGTTGTTAACTGTTAATGTTGTTAACTGTTAATGTTGTTAACTGTTAATGTTGTTAACTGTTAATGTTGTTAACTGTTAATGTCGTAAACTGTTAATGTTGCCAGCTTATTGTTGTTGACAGCTTAATGTTGTTGATAGCTTAATGTTGACAGCTTAATGTTGTTGACAGCCTAATTTTGTTGACAGCTTAATGTTGACAGCTTAATGTTGACAGCTTAATGTTGACAGCTTAATGTTGACAGCTTAATGTTGACAGCTTAATGTTGTTAACTGTTAATGTTGTTAACTGTTAATGTTGTAAACTGCTAATGTTGCCAGCTTATTGTTGTTGACAGCTTAATGTTGTTGATAGCTTAATGTTGACAGCTTAATGTTGTTGACAGCTTAATTTTGTTGACAGCTTAATGTTGACAGCTTAATGTTGACAGCTTAATGTTGACAGCTTATTGTTGACAGCTTATTGTTGACAGCTTATTGTTGACAGCTTAATGTTGACAGCTTAGTGTTGACAGCCTAATGTTGACAGCCTAATGTTGACAGCTTAATGTTGACAGCTTAATGTTGACAGCTTAATGTTGACAACTTATTGTTGACAGCTTAATGTTGACAGCTTAATGTTGACAGCCTAATGTTGACAGGCTAATGTTGACAGCTTAATGTTGACAGCTTAATGTTGACAGCTTAATGTTGACAGCTTAATGTTGACAGCTTAATGTTGACAGCTTAATGTTGTTAACTGTTAATGTTGTTAACTGTTAATGTTGTAAACTGTTAATGTTGCCAGCTTATTGTTGTTGACAGCTTAATGTTGTTGATAGCTTAATGTTGACAGCTTAATGTTGACAGCTTAATGTTGACAACTTATTGTTGACAGCTTAATTTTGACAGCTTAATGTTGACAGCCTAATGTTGACAACTTAATGTTGACAGCTTAATGTTGACAGCTTAATGTTGACAGCCTAATGTTGACAGCCTAAAGTTGACAGCTTAATGTTGACAGCTTAATGTTGACAGCTTAATGTTGACAGCTTAATGTTGACAGCCTATTGTTGACAGCCTATTGTTGACAGCTTAATGTTGTTGAAAGCTTAATGTTGACAGCTTAATGTTGACAGCTTAATGTTGACAGCTTAATGTTGTTAACTGTTAATGTTGTTAACTGTTAATGTTGTTAACTGTTAATGTTGTTAACTGTTAATGTTGTTAACTGTTAATGTTGTTAACTGTTAATGTTGTTAACTGTTAATGTTGTTAACTGTTAATGTTGTTAACTGTTAATGTTGTTAACTGTTAATGTTGTTAACTGTTAATGTTGCCAGCTTAATGTTGTTGCCAGCTTAATGTTGTTGACAGCTTAATGTTGACATCCTAATATTGTTGACGGTTAATTTTGACAACTTAATTTTCTCAACTTAATGTTGACAGCTTAATGTTGACAGCTTAATGTTGTTGACAGCTTAATGTTGTTGATAGCTTAATGTTGTTGATAGCTTAATGTTGACAGCTTAATGTTGACAGCTTAATGTTGACAGCTTAATGTTGTTGACAGCTTAATGTTGACAGCTTAATGTTGACAGCTTAATGTTGACAGCTTAATGTTGACAGCTTATTGTTGACAGCTTATTGTTGACAGCTTAATGTTGACAGCTTAATGTTGACAGCTTAATGTTGATAGCCTAATGTTGACAGCCTAAGGTTGACAGCTTAATGTTGACAGCTTAATGTTGACAGCTTAATGTTGACAACTTAATGTTGACAGCTTAATGTTGATAGCTTAATGTTGACAGCTTAATGTTGTTAACTGTTAATGTTGTTAACTGTTAATGTCGTAAACTGTTAATGTTGCCAGCTTATTGTTGTTGACAGCTTAATGTTGTTGACAGCTTAATTTTGTTGACAGCTTAATGTTGACAGCTTAATGTTGACAGCTTAATGTTGACAGCTTATTGTTGACAGCTTATTGTTGACAGCTTAATGTTGACAGCTTAGTGTTGACAGCCTAATGTTGACAGCCTAATGTTGACAGCTTAATGTTGACAGCTTAATGTTGACAGCTTAATGTTGACAGCTTAATGTTGACAGCCTATTGTTGACAGCTTAATGTTGTTGAAAGCTTAATGTTGACAGCTTAATGTTGACAGCTTAATGTTGACAGCTTAATGTTGTTAACTGTTAATGTTGTTAACTGTTAATGTTGTTAACTGTTAATGTTGTTAACTGTTAATGTTGTTAACTGTTAATGTTGTAAACTGTTAATGTTGTTAACTGTTAATGTTGTTAACTGTTAATGTTGTTAACTGTTAATGTTGCCAGCTTAATGTTGTTGCCAGCTTAATGTTGTTGACAGCTTAATGTTGACAGCCTAATGTTGTTGACGGTTAATTTTGACAACTTAATTTTGACAACTTAATGTTGACAGCTCAATGTTGACAGCTTAATGTTGTTGACAGCTTAATGTTGTTGACAGCTTAATGTTGTTGACAGCTTAATGTTGTTGACAGCTTAATGTTGTTGACAGCTTAATGTTGTTGATAGCTTAATGTTGTTGATAGCTTAATGTTGACAGCTTAATGTTGACAGCTTAATGTTGACAGCTTAATGTTGACAGCTTAATGTTGACAGCTTAATGTTGACAGCTTATTGTTGACAGCTTATTGTTGACAGCTTAATGTTGTTAACTGTTAATGTTGTTAACTGTTAATGTTGTTAACTGTTAATGTTGTTAACTGTTAATGTTGTTAACTGTTAATGTCGTAAACTGTTAATGTTGCCAGCTTATTGTTGTTGACAGCTTAATGTTGTTGATAGCTTAATGTTGACAGCTTAATGTTGTTGACAGCCTAATTTTGTTGACAGCTTAATGTTGACAGCTTAATGTTGACAGCTTAATGTTGACAGCTTAATGTTGACAGCTTAATGTTGACAGCTTAATGTTGTTAACTGTTAATGTTGTTAACTGTTAATGTTGTAAACTGCTAATGTTGCCAGCTTATTGTTGTTGACAGCTTAATGTTGTTGATAGCTTAATGTTGACAGCTTAATGTTGTTGACAGCTTAATTTTGTTGACAGCTTAATGATGACAGCTTAATGTTGACAGCTTAATGTTGACAGCTTATTGTTGACAGCTTATTGTTGACAGCTTATTGTTGACAGCTTAATGTTGACAGCTTAGTGTTGACAGCCTAATGTTGACAGCCTAATGTTGACAGCTTAATGTTGACAGCTTAATGTTGACAGCTTAATGTTGACAGCTTAATGTTGACAGCCTATTGTTGACAGCTTAATGTTGTTGAAAGCTTAATGTTGACAGCTTAATGTTGACAGCTTAATGTTGACAGCTTAATGTTGTTAACTGTTAATGTTGTTAACTGTTAATGTTGTTAACTGTTAATGTTGTTAACTGTTAATGTTGTTAACTGTTAATGTTGTAAACTGTTAATGTTGTTAACTGTTAATGTTGTTAACTGGTAATGTTGTTAACTGTTAATGTTGCCAGCTTAATGTTGTTGCCAGCTTAATGTTGTTGACAGCTTAATGTTGACAGCCTAATGTTGTTGACGGTTAATTTTGACAACTTAATTTTCACAACTTAATGTTGACAGCTCAATGTTGACAGCTTAATGTTGTTGACAGCTTAATGTTGTTGACAGCTTAATGTTGTTGACAGCTTAATGTTGTTGACAGCTTAATGTTGTTGACAGCTTAATGTTGTTGATAGCTTAATGTTGTTGATAGCTTAATGTTGTTGATAGCTTAATGTTGACAGCTTAATGTTGACAGCTTAATGTTGACAGCTTAATGTTGACAGCTTAATGTTGACAGCTTAATGTTGACAGCTTAATGTTGACAGCTTATTGTTGACAGCTTATTGTTGACAGCTTATTGTTGACAGCTTAATGTTGTTAACTGTTAATGTTGTTAACTGTTAATGTTGTTAACTGTTAATGTTGTTAACTGTTAATGTTGTTAACTGTTAATGTTGTTAACTGTTAATGTTGTTAACTGTTAATGTTGTTAACTGTTAATGTTGTTAACTGTTAATGTTGTTAACTGTTAATGTCGTAAACTGTTAATGTTGCCAGCTTATTGTTGTTGACAGCTTAATGTTGTTGATAGCTTAATGTTGACAGCTTAATGTTGTTGACAGCCTAATTTTGTTGACAGCTTAATGTTGACAGCTTAATGTTGACAGCTTAATGTTGACAGCTTAATGTTGACAGCTTAATGTTGACAGCTTAATGTTGACAGCTTAATGTTGACAGCTTAATGTTGTTAACTGTTAATGTTGTTAACTGTTAATGTTGTAAACTGCTAATGTTGCCAGCTTATTGTTGTTGACAGCTTAATGTTGTTGATAGCTTAATGTTGACAGCTTAATGTTGTTGACAGCTTAATTTTGTTGACAGCTTAATGTTGACAGCTTAATGTTGACAGCTTAATGTTGACAGCTTATTGTTGACAGCTTATTGTTGACAGCTTATTGTTGACAGCTTAATGTTGACAGCTTAGTGTTGACAGCCTAATGTTGACAGCCTAATGTTGACAGCTTAATGTTGACAGCTTAATGTTGACAGCTTAATGTTGACAACTTATTGTTGACAGCTTAATGTTGACAGCTTAATGTTGACAGCCTAATGTTGACAGCTTAATGTTGACAGCTTAATGTTGACAGCTTAATGTTGACAGCTTAATGTTGACAGCTTAATGTTGACAGCTTAATGTTGACAGCTTAATGTTGTTAACTGTTAATGTTGTTAACTGTTAATGTTGTAAACTGTTAATGTTGCCAGCTTATTGTTGTTGACAGCTTAATGTTGTTGATAGCTTAATGTTGACAGCTTAATGTTGACAGCTTAATGTTGACAACTTATTGTTGACAGCTTAATGTTGACAGCTTAATGTTGACAGCCTAATGTTGACAGCTTAATGTTGACAGCTTAATGTTGACAGCTTAATGTTGACAGCCTAATGTTGACAGCCTAAAGTTGACAGCTTAATGTTGACAGCTTAATGTTGACAGCTTAATGTTGACAGCTTAATGTTGACAGCCTATTGTTGACAGCCTATTGTTGACAGCTTAATGTTGTTGAAAGCTTAATGTTGACAGCTTAATGTTGACAGCTTAATGTTGACAGCTTAATGTTGTTAACTGTTAATGTTGTTAACTGTTAATGTTGTTAACTGTTAATGTTGTTAACTGTTAATGTTGTTAACTGTTAATGTTGTTAACTGTTAATGTTGTTAACTGTTAATGTTGTTAACTGTTAATGTTGTTAACTGTTAATGTTGTTAACTGTTAATGTTGTTAACTGTTAATGTTGCCAGCTTAATGTTGTTGCCAGCTTAATGTTGTTGACAGCTTAATGTTGACATCCTAATATTGTTGACGGTTAATTTTGACAACTTAATTTTCTCAACTTAATGTTGACAGCTTAATGTTGACAGCTTAATGTTGTTGACAGCTTAATGTTGTTGATAGCTTAATGTTGTTGATAGCTTAATGTTGACAGCTTAATGTTGACAGCTTAATGTTGACAGCTTAATGTTGTTGACAGCTTAATGTTGACAGCTTAATGTTGACAGCTTAATGTTGACAGCTTAATGTTGACAGCTTATTGTTGACAGCTTATTGTTGACAGCTTAATGTTGACAGCTTAATGTTGACAGCTTAATGTTGACAGCCTAATGTTGACAGCCTAAGGTTGACAGCTTAATGTTGACAGCTTAATGTTGACAGCTTAATGTTGACAACTTAATGTTGACAGCTTAATGTTGACAGCTTAATGTTGACAGCTTAATGTTGTTAACTGTTAATGTTGTTAACTGTTAATGTCGTAAACTGTTAATGTTGCCAGCTTATTGTTGTTGACAGCTTAATGTTGTTGACAGCTTAATTTTGTTGACAGCTTAATGTTGACAGCTTAATGTTGACAGCTTAATGTTGACAGCTTATTGTTGACAGCTTATTGTTGACAGCTTAATGTTGACAGCTTAGTGTTGACAGCCTAATGTTGACAGCCTAATGTTGACAGCTTAATGTTGACAGCTTAATGTTGACAGCTTAATGTTGACAGCTTAATGTTGACAGCCTATTGTTGACAGCTTAATGTTGTTGAAAGCTTAATGTTGACAGCTTAATGTTGACAGCTTAATGTTGACAGCTTAATGTTGTTAACTGTTAATGTTGTTAACTGTTAATGTTGTTAACTGTTAATGTTGTTAACTGTTAATGTTGTAAACTGTTAATGTTGCCAGCTTAATGTTGTTGACAGCTTAATGTTGACAGCCTAATGTTGTTGACGGTTAATTTTGACAACTTAATTTTCGCAACTTAATGTTGACAGCTCAATGTTGACAGCTTAATGTTGTTGACAGCTTAATGTTGTTGACAGCTTAATGTTGTTGACAGCTTAATGTTGTTGACAGCTTAATGTTGTTGACAGCTTAATGTTGTTGATAGCTTAATGTTGTTGATAGCTTAATGTTGTTGATAGCTTAATGTTGACAGCTTAATGTTGACAGCTTAATGTTGACAGCTTAATGTTGACAGCTTAATGTTGACAGCTTAATGTTGACAGCTTAATGTTGACAGCTTATTGTTGACAGCTTATTGTTGACAGCTTAATGTTGTTAACTGTTAATGTTGTTAACTGTAAATGTTGTTAACTGTTAATGTTGTTAACTGTTAATGTTGTTAACTGTTAATGTCGTAAACTGTTAATGTTGCCAGCTTATTGTTGTTGACAGCTTAATGTTGTTGATAGCTTAATGTTGACAGCTTAATGTTGTTGACAGCCTAATTTTGTTGACAGCTTAATGTTGACAGCTTAATGTTGACAGCTTAATGTTGACAGCTTAATGTTGACAGCTTAATGTTGACAGCTTAATGTTGACAGCTTAATGTTGTTAACTGTTAATGTTGTTAACTGTTAATGTTGTAAACTGCTAATGTTGACAGCTTATTGTTGACAGCTTATTGTTGACAGCTTATTGTTGACAGCTTAATGTTGACAGCTTAGTGTTGACAGCCTAATGTTGACAGCCTAATGTTGACAGCTTAATGTTGACAGCTTAATGTTGACAGCTTAATGTTGACAGCCTATTGTTGACAGCTTAATGTTGTTGAAAGCTTAATGTTGACAGCTTAATGTTGACAGCTTAATGTTGACAGCTTAATGTTGTTAACTGTTAATGTTGTTAACTGTTAATGTTGTTAACTGTTAATGTTGTTAACTGTTAATGTTGTAAACTGTTAATGTTGTTAACTGTTAATGTTGTTAACTGTTAATGTTGTTAACTGTTAATGTTGACAGCTTAATGTTGTTGCCAGCTTAATGTTGTTGACAGCTTAATGTTGACAGCCTAATGTTGTTGACGGTTAATTTTGACAACTTAATTTTCACAACTTAATGTTGACAGCTCAATGTTGACAGCTTAATGTTGTTGACAGCTTAATGTTGTTGACAGCTTAATGTTGTTGACAGCTTAATGTTGTTGATAGCTTAATGTTGTTGATAGCTTAATGTTGTTGATAGCTTAATGTTGACAGCTTAATGTTGACAGCTTAATGTTGACAGCTTAATGTTGACAGCTTAATGTTGACAGCTTAATGTTGACAGCTTAATGTTGACAGCTTATTGTTGACAGCTTATTGTTGACAGCTTATTGTTGACAGCTTAATGTTGTTAACTGTTAATGTTGTTAACTGTTAATGTTGTTAACTGTTAATGTTGTTAACTGTTAATGTTGTTAACTGTTAATGTTGTTAACTGTTAATGTTGTTAACTGTTAATGTTGTTAACTGTTAATGTTGTTAACTGTTAATGTTGTTAACTGTTAATGTCGTAAACTGTTAATGTTGCCAGCTTATTGTTGTTGACAGCTTAATGTTGTTGATAGCTTAATGTTGACAGCTTAATGTTGTTGACAGCCTAATTTTGTTGACAGCTTAATGTTGACAGCTTAATGTTGACAGCTTAATGTTGACAGCTTAATGTTGACAGCTTAATGTTGACAGCTTAATGTTAACTGTTAATGTTGTTAACTGTTAATGTTGTTAACTGTTAATGTTGTTAACTGTTAATGTTGTTAACTGTTAATGTTGTTAACTGTTAATGTTGTTAACTGTTAATGTTGTTAACTGTTAATGTTGTTAACTGTTAATGTTGCCAGCTTAATGTTGTTGCCAGCTTAATGTTGTTGACAGCTTAATGTTGACATCCTAATATTGTTGACGGTTAATTTTGACAACTTAATTTTCTCAACTTAATGTTGACAGCTTAATGTTGACAGCTTAATGTTGTTGACAGCTTAATGTTGTTGATAGCTTAATGTTGTTGATAGCTTAATGTTGACAGCTTAATGTTAACAGCTTAATGTTGACAGCTTAATGTTGTTGACAGCTTAATGTTGACAGCTTAATGTTGACAGCTTAATGTTGACAGCTTAATGTTGACAGCTTATTGTTGACAGCTTATTGTTGACAGCTTAATGTTGACAGCTTAATGTTGACAGCTTAATGTTGACAGCCTAATGTTGACAGCCTAAGGTTGACAGCTTAATGTTGACAGCTTAATGTTGACAGCTTAATGTTGACAACTTAATGTTGACAGCTTAATGTTGACAGCTTAATGTTGACAGCTTAATGTTGTTAACTGTTAATGTTGTTAACTGTTAATGTCGTAAACTGTTAATGTTGCCAGCTTATTGTTGTTGACAGCTTAATGTTGTTGACAGCTTAATTTTGTTGACAGCTTAATGTTGACAGCTTAATGTTGACAGCTTAATGTTGACAGCTTATTGTTGACAGCTTATTGTTGACAGCTTAATGTTGACAGCTTAGTGTTGACAGCCTAATGTTGACAGCCTAATGTTGACAGCTTAATGTTGACAGCTTAATGTTGACAGCTTAATGTTGACAGCTTAATGTTGACAGCCTATTGTTGACAGCTTAATGTTGTTGAAAGCTTAATGTTGACAGCTTAATGTTGACAGCTTAATGTTGACAGCTTAATGTTGTTAACTGTTAATGTTGTTAACTGTTAATGTTGTTAACTGTTAATGTTGTTAACTGTTAATGTTGTAAACTGTTAATGTTGTTAACTGTTAATGTTGTTAACTGTTAATGTTGTTAACTGTTAATGTTGCCAGCTTAATGTTGTTGCCAGCTTAATGTTGTTGACAGCTTAATGTTGACAGCCTAATGTTGTTGACGGTTAATTTTGACAACTTAATTTTCACAACTTAATGTTGACAGCTTAATGTTGTTGACAGCTTAATGTTGTTGACAGCTTAATGTTGTTGACAGCTTAATGTTGTTGACAGCTTAATGTTGTTGACAGCTTAATGTTGTTGATAGCTTAATGTTGTTGATAGCTTAATGTTGTTGATAGCTTAATGTTGACAGCTTAATGTTGACAGCTTAATGTTGACAGCTTAATGTTGACAGCTTAATGTTGACAGCTTAATGTTGACAGCTTAATGTTGACAGCTTATTGTTGACAGCTTATTGTTGACAGCTTAATGTTGTTAACTGTTAATGTTGTTAACTGTAAATGTTGTTAACTGTTAATGTTGTTAACTGTTAATGTTGTTAACTGTTAATGTCGTAAACTGTTAATGTTGCCAGCTTATTGTTGTTGACAGCTTAATGTTGTTGATAGCTTAATGTTGACAGCTTAATGTTGTTGACAGCCTAATTTTGTTGACAGCTTAATGTTGACAGCTTAATGTTGACAGCTTAATGTTGACAGCTTAATGTTGACAGCTTAATGTTGACAGCTTAATGTTGACAGCTTAATGTTGACAGCTTAATGTTGACAGCTTAATGTTGTTAACTGTTAATGTTGTTAACTGTTAATGTTGTTAACTGTTAATGTTGTTAACTGTTAATGTTGTTAACTGTTAATGTTGTTAACTGTTAATGTTGTTAACTGTTAATGTTGTTAACTGTTAATGTTGTTAACTGTTAATGTTGTTAACTGTTAATGTCGTAAACTGTTAATGTTGCCAGCTTATTGTTGTTGACAGCTTAATGTTGTTGATAGCTTAATGTTGACAGCTTAATGTTGTTGACAGCCTAATTTTGTTGACAGCTTAATGTTGACAGCTTAATGTTGACAGCTTAATGTTGACAGCTTAATGTTGACAGCTTAATGTTGACAGCTTAATGTTAACTGTTAATGTTGTTAACTGTTAATGTTGTTAACTGTTAATGTTGTTAACTGTTAATGTTGTTAACTGTTAATGTTGTTAACTGTTAATGTTGTTAACTGTTAATGTTGTTAACTGTTAATGTTGTTAACTGTTAATGTTGCCAGCTTAATGTTGTTGCCAGCTTAATGTTGTTGACAGCTTAATGTTGACATCCTAATATTGTTGACGGTTAATTTTGACAACTTAATTTTCTCAACTTAATGTTGACAGCTTAATGTTGACAGCTTAATGTTGTTGACAGCTTAATGTTGTTGATAGCTTAATGTTGTTGATAGCTTAATGTTGACAGCTTAATGTTAACAGCTTAATGTTGACAGCTTAATGTTGTTGACAGCTTAATGTTGACAGCTTAATGTTGACAGCTTAATGTTGACAGCTTAATGTTGACAGCTTATTGTTGACAGCTTATTGTTGACAGCTTAATGTTGACAGCTTAATGTTGACAGCTTAATGTTGACAGCCTAATGTTGACAGCCTAAGGTTGACAGCTTAATGTTGACAGCTTAATGTTGACAGCTTAATGTTGACAACTTAATGTTGACAGCTTAATGTTGACAGCTTAATGTTGACAGCTTAATGTTGTTAACTGTTAATGTTGTTAACTGTTAATGTCGTAAACTGTTAATGTTGCCAGCTTATTGTTGTTGACAGCTTAATGTTGTTGACAGCTTAATTTTGTTGACAGCTTAATGTTGACAGCTTAATGTTGACAGCTTAATGTTGACAGCTTATTGTTGACAGCTTATTGTTGACAGCTTAATGTTGACAGCTTAGTGTTGACAGCCTAATGTTGACAGCCTAATGTTGACAGCTTAATGTTGACAGCTTAATGTTGACAGCTTAATGTTGACAGCTTAATGTTGACAGCCTATTGTTGACAGCTTAATGTTGTTGAAAGCTTAATGTTGACAGCTTAATGTTGACAGCTTAATGTTGACAGCTTAATGTTGTTAACTGTTAATGTTGTTAACTGTTAATGTTGTTAACTGTTAATGTTGTTAACTGTTAATGTTGTAAACTGTTAATGTTGTTAACTGTTAATGTTGTTAACTGTTAATGTTGTTAACTGTTAATGTTGCCAGCTTAATGTTGTTGCCAGCTTAATGTTGTTGACAGCTTAATGTTGACAGCCTAATGTTGTTGACGGTTAATTTTGACAACTTAATTTTCACAACTTAATGTTGACAGCTTAATGTTGTTGACAGCTTAATGTTGTTGACAGCTTAATGTTGTTGACAGCTTAATGTTGTTGACAGCTTAATGTTGTTGACAGCTTAATGTTGTTGATAGCTTAATGTTGTTGATAGCTTAATGTTGTTGATAGCTTAATGTTGACAGCTTAATGTTGACAGCTTAATGTTGACAGCTTAATGTTGACAGCTTAATGTTGACAGCTTAATGTTGACAGCTTAATGTTGACAGCTTATTGTTGACAGCTTATTGTTGACAGCTTAATGTTGTTAACTGTTAATGTTGTTAACTGTAAATGTTGTTAACTGTTAATGTTGTTAACTGTTAATGTTGTTAACTGTTAATGTCGTAAACTGTTAATGTTGCCAGCTTATTGTTGTTGACAGCTTAATGTTGTTGATAGCTTAATGTTGACAGCTTAATGTTGTTGACAGCCTAATTTTGTTGACAGCTTAATGTTGACAGCTTAATGTTGACAGCTTAATGTTGACAGCTTAATGTTGACAGCTTAATGTTGACAGCTTAATGTTGACAGCTTAATGTTGACAGCTTAATGTTGACAGCTTAATGTTGTTAACTGTTAATGTTGTTAACTGTTAATGTTGTAAACTGCTAATGTTGACAGCTTATTGTTGACAGCTTATTGTTGACAGCTTATTGTTGACAGCTTAATGTTGACAGCTTAGTGTTGACAGCCTAATGTTGACAGCCTAATGTTGACAGCTTAATGTTGACAGCTTAATGTTGACAGCTTAATGTTGACAGCCTATTGTTGACAGCTTAATGTTGTTGAAAGCTTAATGTTGACAGCTTAATGTTGACAGCTTAATGTTGACCGCTTAATGTTGACAGCTTAATGTTGTTAACTGTTAATGTTGTTAACTGTTAATGTTGTTAACTGTTAATGTTGTAAACTGTTAATGTTGTTAACTGTTAATGTTGTTAACTGTTAATGTTGTTAACTGTTAATGTTGCCAGCTTAATGTTGTTGCCAGCTTAATGTTGTTGACAGCTTAATGTTGACAGCCTAATGTTGTTGACGGTTAATTTTGACAACTTAATTTTCACAACTTAATGTTGACAGCTCAATGTTGACAGCTTAATGTTGTTGACAGCTTAATGTTGTTGACAGCTTAATGTTGTTGACAGCTTAATGTTGTTGACAGCTTAATGTTGTTGATAGCTTAATGTTGTTGATAGCTTAATGTTGTTGATAGCTTAATGTTGACAGCTTAATGTTGACAGCTTAATGTTGACAGCTTAATGTTGACAGCTTAATGTTGACAGCTTAATGTTGACAGCTTAATGTTGACAGCTTATTGTTGACAGCTTATTGTTGACAGCTTATTGTTGACAGCTTAATGTTGTTAACTGTTAATGTTGTTAACTGTTAATGTTGTTAACTGTTAATGTTGTTAACTGTTAATGTTGTTAACTGTTAATGTTGTTAACTGTTAATGTTGTTAACTGTTAATGTTGTTAACTGTTAATGTTGTTAACTGTTAATGTTGTTAACTGTTAATGTCGTAAACTGTTAATGTTGCCAGCTTATTGTTGTTGACAGCTTAATGTTGTTGATAGCTTAATGTTGACAGCTTAATGTTGTTGACAGCCTAATTTTGTTGACAGCTTAATGTTGACAGCTTAATGTTGACAGCTTAATGTTGACAGCTTAATGTTGACAGCTTAATGTTGACAGCTTAATGTTGACAGCTTAATGTTGTTAACTGTTAATGTTGTTAACTGTTAATGTTGTTAACTGCTAATGTTGTAAACTGCTAATGTTGCCAGCTTATTGTTGTTGACAGCTTAATGTTGTTGATAGCTTAATGTTGACAGCTTAATGTTGTTGACAGCTTAATTTTGTTGACAGCTTAATGTTGACAGCTTAATGTTGACAGCTTAATGTTGACAGCTTATTGTTGACAGCTTATTGTTGACAGCTTAATGTTGACAGCTTAGTGTTGACAGCCTAATGTTGACAGCCTAATGTTGACAGCTTAATGTTGACAGCTTAATGTTGACAGCTTAATGTTGACAACTTATTGTTGACAGCTTAATGTTGACAGCTTAATGTTGACAGCCTAATGTTGACAGGCTAATGTTGACAGCTTAATGTTGACAGCTTAATGTTGACAGCTTAATGTTGACAGCTTAATGTTGACAGCTTAATGTTGATAGCTTAATGTTGACAGCTTAATGTTGTTAACTGTTAATGTTGTTAACTGTTAATGTTGTTAACTGTTAATGTTGTTAACTGTTAATGTTGTAAACTGTTAATGTTGTTAACTGTTAATGTTGTTAACTGTTAATGTTGTTAACTGTTAATGTTGCCAGCTTAATGTTGTTGCCAGCTTAATGTTGTTGACAGCTTAATGTTGACAGCCTAATGTTGTTGACGGTTAATTTTGACAACTTAATTTTCACAACTTAATGTTGACAGCTCAATGTTGACAGCTTAATGTTGTTGACAGCTTAATGTTGTTGACAGCTTAATGTTGTTGACAGCTTAATGTTGTTGATAGCTTAATGTTGTTGATAGCTTAATGTTGACAGCTTAATGTTGACAGCTTAATGTTGACAGCTTAATGTTGACAGCTTAATGTTGACAGCTTAATGTTGACAGCTTAATGTTGACAGCTTATTGTTGACAGCTTATTGTTGACAGCTTATTGTTGACAGCTTAATGTTGTTAACTGTTAATGTTGTTAACTGTTAATGTTGTTAACTGTTAATGTTGTTAACTGTTAATGTTGTTAACTGTTAATGTTGTTAACTGTTAATGTTGTTAACTGTTAATGTTGTTAACTGTTAATGTTGTTAACTGTTAATGTTGTTAACTGTTAATGTCGTAAACTGTTAATGTTGCCAGCTTATTGTTGTTGACAGCTTAATGTTGTTGATAGCTTAATGTTGACAGCTTAATGTTGTTGACAGCCTAATTTTGTTGACAGCTTAATGTTGACAGCTTAATGTTGACAGCTTAATGTTGACAGCTTAATGTTGACAGCTTAATGTTGACAGCTTAATGTTGACAGCTTAATGTTGACAGCTTAATGTTGACAGCTTAATGTTAACAGCTTAATGTTGTTAACTGTTAATGTTGTTAACTGTTAATGTTGTAAACTGCTAATGTTGCCAGCTTATTGTTGTTGACAGCTTAATGTTGTTGATAGCTTAATGTTGACAGCTTAATGTTGTTGACAGCTTAATTTTGTTGACAGCTTAATGTTGACAGCTTAAAGTTGACAGCTTAATGTTGACAGCTTATTGTTGACAGCTTATTGTTGACAGCTTATTGTTGACAGCTTAATGTTGACAGCTTAGTGTTGACAGCCTAATGTTGACAGCCTAATGTTGACAGCTTAATGTTGACAGCTTAATGTTGACAGCTTAATGTTGACAACTTATTGTTGACAGCTTAATGTTGACAGCTTAATGTTGACAGCCTAATGTTGACAGGCTAATGTTGACAGCTTAATGTTGACAGCTTAATGTTGTTAACTGTTAATGTTGTTAACTGTTAATGTTGTTAACTGCTAATGTTGTAAACTGCTAATGTTGCCAGCTTATTGTTGTTGACAGCTTAATGTTGTTGATAGCTTAATGTTGACAGCTTAATGTTGTTGACAGCTTAATTTTGTTGACAGCTTAATGTTGACAGCTTAATGTTGACAGCTTAATGTTGACAGCTTATTGTTGACAGCTTATTGTTGACAGCTTAATGTTGACAGCTTAGTGTTGACAGCCTAATGTTGACAGCCTAATGTTGACAGCTTAATGTTGACAGCTTAATGTTGACAGCTTAATGTTGACAACTTATTGTTGACAGCTTAATGTTGACAGCTTAATGTTGACAGCCTAATGTTGACAGGCTAATGTTGACAGCTTAATGTTGACAGCTTAATGTTGACAGCTTAATGTTGACAGCTTAATGTTGACAGCTTAATGTTGATAGCTTAATGTTGACAGCTTAATGTTGTTAACTGTTAATGTTGTTAACTGTTAATGTTGTTAACTGTTAATGTTGTTAACTGTTAATGTTGTAAACTGTTAATGTTGTTAACTGTTAATGTTGTTAACTGTTAATGTTGTTAACTGTTAATGTTGCCAGCTTAATGTTGTTGCCAGCTTAATGTTGTTGACAGCTTAATGTTGACAGCCTAATGTTGTTGACGGTTAATTTTGACAACTTAATTTTCACAACTTAATGTTGACAGCTCAATGTTGACAGCTTAATGTTGTTGACAGCTTAATGTTGTTGACAGCTTAATGTTGTTGACAGCTTAATGTTGTTGATAGCTTAATGTTGTTGATAGCTTAATGTTGACAGCTTAATGTTGACAGCTTAATGTTGACAGCTTAATGTTGACAGCTTAATGTTGACAGCTTAATGTTGACAGCTTATTGTTGACAGCTTATTGTTGACAGCTTATTGTTGACAGCTTAATGTTGTTAACTGTTAATGTTGTTAACTGTTAATGTTGTTAACTGTTAATGTTGTTAACTGTTAATGTTGTTAACTGTTAATGTTGTTAACTGTTAATGTTGTTAACTGTTAATGTTGTTAACTGTTAATGTTGTTAACTGTTAATGTCGTAAACTGTTAATGTTGCCAGCTTATTGTTGTTGACAGCTTAATGTTGTTGATAGCTTAATGTTGACAGCTTAATGTTGTTGACAGCCTAATTTTGTTGACAGCTTAATGTTGACAGCTTAATGTTGACAGCTTAATGTTGACAGCTTAATGTTGACAGCTTAATGTTGACAGCTTAATGTTGACAGCTTAATGTTGACAGCTTAATGTTGACAGCTTAATGTTAACAGCTTAATGTTGTTAACTGTTAATGTTGTTAACTGTTAATGTTGTAAACTGCTAATGTTGCCAGCTTATTGTTGTTGACAGCTTAATGTTGTTGATAGCTTAATGTTGACAGCTTAATGTTGTTGACAGCTTAATTTTGTTGACAGCTTAATGTTGACAGCTTAAAGTTGACAGCTTAATGTTGACAGCTTATTGTTGACAGCTTATTGTTGACAGCTTATTGTTGACAGCTTAATGTTGACAGCTTAGTGTTGACAGCCTAATGTTGACAGCCTAATGTTGACAGCTTAATGTTGACAGCTTAATGTTGACAGCTTAATGTTGACAACTTATTGTTGACAGCTTAATGTTGACAGCTTAATGTTGACAGCCTAATGTTGACAGGCTAATGTTGACAGCTTAATGTTGACAGCTTAATGTTGACAGCTTAATGTTGACAGCTTAATGTTGACAGCTTAATGTTGACAGCTTAATGTTGACAGCTTAATGTTGTTAACTGTTAATGTTGTTAACTGTTAATGTTGTAAACTGTTAATGTTGCCTGCTTATTGTTGTTGACAGCTTAATGTTGTTGATAGCTTAATGTTGACAGCTTAATGTTGACAGCTTAATGTTGACAACTTATTGTTGACAGCTTAATGTTGACAGCTTAATGTTGACAGCCTAATGTTGACAGCTTAATGTTGACAGCTTAATGTTGACAGCTTAATGTTGACAGCCTAATGTTGACAGCCTAAAGTTGACAGCTTAATGTTGACAGCTTAATGTTGACAGCTTAATGTTGACAGCTTAATGTTGACAGCCTATTGTTGACAGCCTATTGTTGACAGCTTAATGTTGTTGAAAGCTTAATGTTGACAGCTTAATGTTGACAGCTTAATGTTGACAGCTTAATGTTGTTAACTGTTAATGTTGTTAACTGTTAATGTTGTTAACTGTTAATGTTGTTAACTGTTAATGTTGTTAACTGTTAATGTTGTTAACTGTTAATGTTGTTAACTGTTAATGTTGTTAACTGTTAATGTTGTTAACTGTTAATGTTGTTAACTGTTAATGTTGTTAACTGTTAATGTTGCCAGCTTAATGTTGTTGCCAGCTTAATGTTGTTGACAGCTTAATGTTGACATCCTAATATTGTTGACGGTTAATTTTGACAACTTAATTTTCTCAACTTAATGTTGACAGCTTAATGTTGACAGCTTAATGTTGACAGCTTAATGTTGTTGACAGCTTAATGTTGTTGATAGCTTAATGTTGTTGATAGCTTAATGTTGACAGCTTAATGTTGACAGCTTAATGTTGACAGCTTAATGTTGTTGACAGCTTAATGTTGACAGCTTAATGTTGACAGCTTAATGTTGACAGCTTAATGTTGACAGCTTATTGTTGACAGCTTATTGTTGACAGCTTAATGTTGACAGCTTAATGTTGACAGCTTAATGTTGACAGCCTAATGTTGACAGCCTAAGGTTGACAGCTTAATGTTGACAGCTTAATGTTGACAGCTTAATGTTGACAACTTAATGTTGACAGCTTAATGTTGACAGCTTAATGTTGACAGCTTAATGTTGTTAACTGTTAATGTTGTTAACTGTTAATGTCGTAAACTGTTAATGTTGCCAGCTTATTGTTGTTGACAGCTTAATGTTGTTGACAGCTTAATTTTGTTGACAGCTTAATGTTGTTGACAGCTTAATGTTGTTGACAGCTTAATGTTGTTGACAGCTTAATGTTGTTGACAGCTTAATGTTGTTGACAGCTTAATGTTGTTGATAGCTTAATGTTGTTGATAGCTTAATGTTGACAGCTTAATGTTGACAGCTTAATGTTGACAGCTTAATGTTGACAGCTTAATGTTGACAGCTTAATGTTGACAGCTTATTGTTGACAGCTTATTGTTGACAGCTTAATGTTGTTAACTGTTAATGTTGTTAACTGTTAATGTTGTTAACTGTTAATGTTGTTAACTGTTAATGTTGTTAACTGTTAATGTTGTTAACTGTTAATGTCGTAAACTGTTAATGTTGCCAGCTTATTGTTGTTGACAGCTTAATGTTGTTGATAGCTTAATGTTGACAGCTTAATGTTGTTGACAGCCTAATTTTGTTGACAGCTTAATGTTGACAGCTTAATGTTGACAGCTTAATGTTGACAGCTTAATGTTGACAGCTTAATGTTGACAGCTTAATGTTGACAGCTTAATGTTGACAGCTTAATGTTGACAGCTTAATGTTGTTAACTGTTAATGTTGTAAACTGCTAATGTTGCCAGCTTATTGTTGTTGACAGCTTAATGTTGTTGATAGCTTAATGTTGACAGCTTAATGTTGTTGACAGCTTAATTTTGTTGACAGCTTAATGTTGACAGCTTAATGTTGACAGCTTATTGTTGACAGCTTATTGTTGACAGCTTAATGTTGACAGCTTAGTGTTGACAGCCTAATGTTGACAGCCTAATGTTGACAGCTTAATGTTGACAGCTTAATGTTGACAGCTTAATGTTGACAGCCTATTGTTGACAGCTTAATGTTGTTGAAAGCTTAATGTTGACAGCTTAATGTTGACAGCTTAATGTTGACAGCTTAATGTTGTTAACTGTTAATGTTGTTAACTGTTAATGTTGTTAACTGTTAATGTTGTTAACTGTTAATGTTGTAAACTGTTAATGTTGTTAACTGTTAATGTTGTTAACTGTTAATGTTGTTAACTGTTAATGTTGCCAGCTTAATGTTGTTGCCAGCTTAATGTTGTTGACAGCTTAATGTTGACAGCCTAATGTTGTTGACGGTTAATTTTGACAACTTAATTTTCACAACTTAATGTTGACAGCTCAATGTTGACAGCTTAATGTTGTTGACAGCTTAATGTTGTTGACAGCTTAATGTTGTTGATAGCTTAATGTTGTTGATAGCTTAATGTTGTTGACAGCTTAATGTTGACAGCCTAATGTTGACAGCCTAAAGTTGACAGCTTAATGTTGACAGCTTAATGTTGACAGCTTAATGTTGACAACTTATTGTTGACAGCTTAATGTTGACAGCTTAATGTTGACAGCCTAATGTTGACAGGCTAATGTTGACAGCTTAATGTTGACAGCTTAATGTTGACAGCTTAATGTTGACAGCTTAATGTTGACAGCTTAATGTTGACAGCTTAATGTTGACAGCTTAATGTTGTTAACTGTTAATGTTGTTAACTGTTAATGTTGTAAACTGTTAATGTTGCCAGCTTATTGTTGTTGACAGCTTAATGTTGTTGATAGCTTAATGTTGACAGCTTAATGTTGACAGCTTAATGTTGACAACTTATTGTTGACAGCTTAATGTTGACAGCTTAATGTTGACAGCCTAATGTTGACAGCTTAATGTTGACAGCTTAATGTTGACAGCTTAATTTTGACAGCCTAATGTTGACAGCCTAAAGTTGACAGCTTAATGTTGACAGCTTAATGTTGACAGCTTAATGTTGACAGCTTAATGTTGACAGCCTATTGTTGACAGCCTATTGTTGACAGCTTAATGTTGTTGAAAGCTTAATGTTGACAGCTTAATGTTGACAGCTTAATGTTGACAGCTTAATGTTGTTAACTGTTAATGTTGTTAACTGTTAATGTTGTTAACTGTTAATGTTGTTAACTGTTAATGTTGTTAACTGTTAATGTTGTTAACTGTTAATGTTGTTAACTGTTAATGTTGTTAACTGTTAATGTTGTTAACTGTTAATGTTGTTAACTGTTAATGTTGCCAGCTTAATGTTGTTGCCAGCTTAATGTTGTTGACAGCTTAATGTTGACATCCTAATATTGTTGACGGTTAATTTTGACAACTTAATTTTCTCAACTTAATGTTGACAGCTTAATGTTGACAGCTTAATGTTGTTGACAGCTTAATGTTGTTGATAGCTTAATGTTGTTGATAGCTTAATGTTGACAGCTTAATGTTGACAGCTTAATGTTGACAGCTTAATTTTGTTGACAGCTTAATGTTGACAGCTTAATGTTGACAGCTTAATGTTGACAGCTTAATGTTGACAGCTTATTGTTGACAGCTTATTGTTGACAGCCTAATGTTGACAGCCTAAGGTTGACAGCTTAATGTTGACAGCTTAATGTTGACAGCTTAATGTTGACAACTTAATGTTGACAGCTTAATGTTGACAGCTTAATGTTGACAGCTTAATGTTGTTAACTGTTAATGTTGTTAACTGTTAATGTCGTAAACTGTTAATGTTGCCAGCTTATTGTTGTTGACAGCTTAATGTTGTTGACAGCTTAATTTTGTTGACAGCTTAATGTTGACAGCTTAATGTTGACAGCTTAATGTTGACAGCTTATTGTTGACAGCTTATTGTTGACAGCTTAATGTTGACAGCTTAGTGTTGACAGCCTAATGTTGACAGCCTAATGTTGACAGCTTAATGTTGACAGCTTAATGTTGACAGCTTAATGTTGACAGCTTAATTTTGACAGCCTATTGTTGACAGCTTAATGTTGTTGAAAGCTTAATGTTGACAGCTTAATGTTGACAGCTTAATGTTGTTAACTGTTAATGTTGTTAACTGTTAATGTTGTTAACTGTTAATGTTGTTAACTGTTAATGTTGTAAACTGTTAATGTTGTAAACTGTTAATGTTGTTAACTGTTAATGTTGTTAACTGTTAATGTTGTTAACTGTTAATGTTGTTAACTGTTAATGTTGTTAACTGTTAATGTTGTTAACTGTTAATGTTGTTAACTGTTAATGTTCTTAACTGTTAATGTTGTTAACTGTTAATGTTGTTAACTGTTAATGTTGCCAGCTTAATGTTGTTGCCAGCTTAATGTTGTTGACAGCTTAATGTTGACATCCTAATATTGTTGACGTTTAATTTTGACAACTTAATTTTCTCAACTTAATGTTGACAGCTTAATGTTGACAGCCTAATGTTGTTGACAGCTTAATGTTGTTGATAGCTTAATGTTGTTGATAGCTTAATGTTGACAGCTTAATGTTGACAGCTTAATGTTGACAGCTTAATGTTGTTGACAGCTTAATGTTGACAGCTTAATGTTGACAGCTTAATGTTGATAGCTTAATGTTGACAGCTTATTGTTGACAGCTTATTGTTGACAGCTTAATGTTGACAGCTTAATGTTGACTGCTTAATGTTGACAGCCTAATGTTGACAGCCTAAGGTTGACAGCTTAATGTTGACAGCTTAATGTTGACAGCTTAATGTTGACAACTTAATGTTGACAGCTTAATGTTGACAGCTTAATGTTGACAGCTTAATGTTGTTAACTGTTAATGTTGTTAACTGTTAATGTCGTAAACTGTTAATGTTGCCAGCTTATTGTTGTTGACAGCTTAATGTTGTTGACAGCTTAATTTTGTTGACAGCTTAATGTTGACAGCTTAATGTTGACAGCTTAATGTTGACAGCTTATTGTTGACAGCTTATTGTTGACAGCTTAATGTTGACAGCTTAGTGTTGACAGCCTAATGTTGACAGCCTAATGTTGACAGCTTAATGTTGACAGCTTAATGTTGACAGCTTAATGTTGACAGCTTAATGTTGACAGCCTATTGTTGACAGCTTAATGTTGACAGCTTAATGTTGACAGCTTAATGTTGACAGCTTAATGTTGACAGCTTAATGTTGACAGCTTAATGTTGACAGCTTAATGTTGACAGCTTAATGTTGTTAACTGTTAATGTTGTTAACTGTTAATGTTGTAAACTGCTAATGTTGACAGCTTATTGTTGACAGCTTATTGTTGACAGCTTAATGTTGACAGCTTAGTGTTGACAGCCTAATGTTGACAGCCTAATGTTGACAGCTTAATGTTGACAGCTTAATGTTGACAGCTTAATGTTGACAGCTTAATGTTGACAGCCTATTGTTGACAGCTTAATGTTGTTGAAAGCTTAATGTTGACAGCTTAATGTTGACAGCTTAATGTTGACAGCTTAATGTTGTTAACTGTTAATGTTGTTAACTGTTAATGTTGTTAACTGTTAATGTTGTTAACTGTTAATGTTGTAAACTGTTAATGTTGTTAACTGTTAATGTTGTTAACTGTTAATGTTGTTAACTGTTAATGTTGCCAGCTTAATGTTGTTGCCAGCTTAATGTTGTTGACAGCTTAATGTTGACAGCCTAATGTTGTTGACGGTTAATTTTGACAACTTAATTTTCACAACTTAATGTTGACAGCTCAATGTTGACAGCTTAATGTTGTTGACAGCTTAATGTTGTTGACAGCTTAATGTTGTTGACAGCTTAATGTTGTTGACAGCTTAATGTTGTTGATAGCTTAATGTTGTTGATAGCTTAATGTTGTTGATAGCTTAATGTTGACAGCTTAATGTTGACAGCTTAATGTTGACAGCTTAATGTTGACAGCTTAATGTTGACAGCTTAATGTTGACAGCTTATTGTTGACAGCTTATTGTTGACAGCTTATTGTGTACAGCTTAATGTTGTTAACTGTTAATGTTGTTAACTGTTAATGTTGTTAACTGTTAATGTTGTTAACTGTTAATGTTGTTAACTGTTAATGTTGTTAACTGTTAATGTTGTTAACTGTTAATGTTGTTAACTGTTAATGTTGTTAACTGTTAATGTTGTTAACTGTTAATGTTGTTAACTGTTAATGTCGTAAACTGTTAATGTTGCCAGCTTATTGTTGTTGACAGCTTAATGTTGTTGATAGCTTAATGTTGACAGCTTAATGTTGTTGACAGCCTAATTTTGTTGACAGCTTAATGTTGACAGCTTAATGTTGACAGCTTAATGTTGACAGCTTAATGTTGACAGCTTAATGTTGACAGCTTAATGTTGACAGCTTAATGTTGACAGCTTAATGTTGTTAACTGTTAATGTTGTTAACTGTTAATGTTGTAAACTGCTAATGTTGTAAACTGCTAATGTTGCCAGCTTATTGTTGTTGACAGCTTAATGTTGTTGATAGCTTAATGTTGACAGCTTAATGTTGTTGACAGCTTAATTTTGTTGACAGCTTAATGTTGACAGCTTAATGTTGACAGCTTAATGTTGACAGCTTATTGTTGACAGCTTATTGTTGACAGCTTATTGTTGACAGCTTAATGTTGACAGCTTAGTGTTGACAGCCTAATGTTGACAGCCTAATGTTGACAGCTTAATGTTGACAGCTTAATGTTGACAGCTTAATGTTGACAACTTATTGTTGACAGCTTAATGTTGACAGCTTAATGTTGACAGCCTAATGTTGACAGGCTAATGTTGACAGCTTAATGTTGACAGCTTAATGTTGACATCTTAATGTTGACAGCTTAATGTTGACAGCTTAATGTTGTTAACTGTTAATGTTGTTAACTGTTAATGTTGTTAACTGTTAATGTTGTTAACTGTTAATGTTGTAAACTGTTAATGTTGTTAACTGTTAATGTTGTTAACTGTTAATGTTGTTAACTGTTAATGTTGCCAGCTTAATGTTGTTGCCAGCTTAATGTTGTTGACAGCTTAATGTTGACAGCCTAATGTTGTTGACGGTTAATTTTGACAACTTAATTTTCACAACTTAATGTTGACAGCTCAATGTTGACAGCTTAATGTTGTTGACAGCTTAATGTTGTTGACAGCTTAATGTTGTTGACAGCTTAATGTTGTTGATAGCTTAATGTTGTTGATAGCTTAATGTTGTTGATAGCTTAATGTTGTTGATAGCTTAATGTTGATAGCTTAATGTTGACAGCTTAATGTTGACAGCTTAATGTTGACAGCTTAATGTTGACAGCTTAATGTTGACAGCTTAATGTTGACAGCTTAATGTTGACAGCTTATTGTTGACAGCTTAATGTTGTTAACTGTTAATGTTGTTAACTGTTAATGTTGTTAACTGTTAATGTTGTTAACTGTTAATGTTGTTAACTGTTAATGTTGTTAACTGTTAATGTTGTTAACTGTTAATGTTGCCAGCTTAATGTTGTTGCCAGCTTAATGTTGTTGACAGCTTAATGTTGACAGCCTAATGTTGTTGACGGTTAATTTTGACAACTTAATTTTCACAACTTAATGTTGACAGCTCAATGTTGACAGCTTAATGTTGTTGACAGCTTAATGTTGTTGACAGCTTAATGTTGTTGACAGCTTAATGTTGTTGACAGCTTAATGTTGTTGATAGCTTAATGTTGTTGATAGCTTAATGTTGTTGATAGCTTAATGTTGACAGCTTAATGTTGACAGCTTAATGTTGACAGCTTAATGTTGACAGCTTAATGTTGACAGCTTAATGTTGACAGCTTATTGTTGACAGCTTATTGTTGACAGCTTATTGTGTACAGCTTAATGTTGTTAACTGTTAATGTTGTTAACTGTTAATGTTGTTAACTGTTAATGTTGTTAACTGTTAATGTTGTTAACTGTTAATGTTGTTAACTGTTAATGTTGTTAACTGTTAATGTTGTTAACTGTTAATGTTGTTAACTGTTAATGTTGTTAACTGTTAATGTTGTTAACTGTTAATGTCGTAAACTGTTAATGTTGCCAGCTTATTGTTGTTGACAGCTTAATGTTGTTGATAGCTTAATGTTGACAGCTTAATGTTGTTGACAGCCTAATTTTGTTGACAGCTTAATGTTGACAGCTTAATGTTGACAGCTTAATGTTGACAGCTTAATGTTGACAGCTTAATGTTGACAGCTTAATGTTGACAGCTTAATGTTGACAGCTTAATGTTGTTAACTGTTAATGTTGTTAACTGTTAATGTTGTAAACTGCTAATGTTGTAAACTGCTAATGTTGCCAGCTTATTGTTGTTGACAGCTTAATGTTGTTGATAGCTTAATGTTGACAGCTTAATGTTGTTGACAGCTTAATTTTGTTGACAGCTTAATGTTGACAGCTTAATGTTGACAGCTTAATGTTGACAGCTTATTGTTGACAGCTTATTGTTGACAGCTTATTGTTGACAGCTTAATGTTGACAGCTTAGTGTTGACAGCCTAATGTTGACAGCCTAATGTTGACAGCTTAATGTTGACAGCTTAATGTTGACAGCTTAATGTTGACAACTTATTGTTGACAGCTTAATGTTGACAGCTTAATGTTGACAGCCTAATGTTGACAGGCTAATGTTGACAGCTTAATGTTGACAGCTTAATGTTGACAGCTTAATGTTGACAGCTTAATGTTGACAGCTTAATGTTGACAGCTTAATGTTGTTAACTGTTAATGTTGTTAACTGTTAATGTTGTTAACTGTTAATGTTGTTAACTGTTAATGTTGTAAACTGTTAATGTTGTTAACTGTTAATGTTGTTAACTGTTAATGTTGTTAACTGTTAATGTTGCCAGCTTAATGTTGTTGCCAGCTTAATGTTGTTGACAGCTTAATGTTGACAGCCTAATGTTGTTGACGGTTAATTTTGACAACTTAATTTTCACAACTTAATGTTGACAGCTCAATGTTGACAGCTTAATGTTGTTGACAGCTTAATGTTGTTGACAGCTTAATGTTGTTGACAGCTTAATGTTGTTGATAGCTTAATGTTGTTGATAGCTTAATGTTGTTGATAGCTTAATGTTGTTGATAGCTTAATGTTGATAGCTTAATGTTGACAGCTTAATGTTGACAGCTTAATGTTGACAGCTTAATGTTGACAGCTTAATGTTGACAGCTTAATGTTGACAGCTTATTGTTGACAGCTTAATGTTGTTAACTGTTAATGTTGTTAACTGTTAATGTTGTTAACTGTTAATGTTGTTAACTGTTAATGTTGTTAACTGTTAATGTTGTTAACTGTTAATGTTGTTAACTGTTAATGTCGTAAACTGTTAATGTTGCCAGCTTATTGTTGTTGACAGCTTAATGTTGTTGATAGCTTAATGTTGACAGCTTAATGTTGTTGACAGCCTAATTTTGTTGACAGCTTAATGTTGACAGCTTAATGTTGACAGCTTAATGTTGACAGCTTAATGTTGACAGCTTAATGTTGACAGCTTAATGTTGACAGCTTAATGTTGACAGCTTAATGTTGACAGCTTAATGTTGTTAACTGTTAATGTTGTTAACTGTTAATGTTGTAAACTGCTAATGTTGCCAGCTTATTGTTGTTGACAGCTTAATGTTGTTGATAGCTTAATGTTGACAGCTTAATGTTGTTGACAGCTTAATTTTGTTGACAGCTTAATGTTGACAGCTTAATGTTGACAGCTTAATGTTGACAGCTTATTGTTGACAGCTTATTGTTGACAGCTTATTGTTGACAGCTTAATGTTGACAGCTTAGTGTTGACAGCCTAATGTTGACAGCCTAATGTTGACAGCTTAATGTTGACAGCTTAATGTTGACAGCTTAATGTTGACAACTTATTGTTGACAGCTTAATGTTGACAGCTTAATGTTGACAGCCTAATGTTGACAGGCTAATGTTGACAGCTTAATGTTGACAGCTTAATGTTGACAGCTTAATGTTGACAGCTTAATGTTGACAGCTTAATGTTGACAGCTTAATGTTGACAGCTTAATGTTGTTAACTGTTAATGTTGTTAACTGTTAATGTTGTAAACTGTTAATGTTGCCAGCTTATTGTTGTTGACAGCTTAATGTTGTTGATAGCTTAATGTTGACAGCTTAATGTTGACAGCTTAATGTTGACAACTTATTGTTGACAGCTTAATTTTGACAGCTTAATGTTGACAGCCTAATGTTGACAGCTTAATGTTGACAGCTTAATGTTGACAGCTTAATGTTGACAGCCTAATGTTGACAGCCTAAAGTTGACAGCTTAATGTTGACAGCTTAATGTTGACAGCTTAATGTTGACAGCTTAATGTTGACAGCCTATTGTTGACAGCCTATTGTTGACAGCTTAATGTTGTTGAAAGCTTAATGTTGACAGCTTAATGTTGACAGCTTAATGTTGACAGCTTAATGTTGTTAACTGTTAATGTTGTTAACTGTTAATGTTGTTAACTGTTAATGTTGTTAACTGTTAATGTTGTTAACTGTTAATGTTGTTAACTGTTAATGTTGTTAACTGTTAATGTTGTTAACTGTTAATGTTGTTAACTGTTAATGTTGTTAACTGTTAATGTTGTTAACTGTTAATGTTGTTAACTGTTAATGTTGTTAACTGTTAATGTTGTTAACTGTTAATGTCGTAAACTGTTAATGTTGCCAGCTTATTGTTGTTGACAGCTTAATGTTGTTGATAGCTTAATGTTGACAGCTTAATGTTGTTGACAGCCTAATTTTGTTGACAGCTTAATGTTGACAGCTTAATGTTGACAGCTTAATGTTGACAGCTTAATGTTGACAGCTTAATGTTGACAGCTTAATGTTGACAGCTTAATGTTGTTAACTGTTAATGTTGTTAACTGTTAATGTTGTAAACTGCTAATGTTGTAAACTGCTAATGTTGCCAGCTTATTGTTGTTGACAGCTTAATGTTGTTGATAGCTTAATGTTGACAGCTTAATGTTGTTGACAGCTTAATTTTGTTGACAGCCTAATGTTGACAGCTTAATGTTGACAGCTTATTGTTGACAGCTTATTGTTGACAGCTTATTGTTGACAGCTTAATGTTGACAGCTTAGTGTTGACAGCCTAATGTTGACAGCCTAATGTTGACAGCTTAATGTTGACAGCTTAATGTTGACAGCTTAATGTTGACAACTTATTGTTGACAGCTTAATGTTGACAGCTTAATGTTGACAGCCTAATGTTGACAGGCTAATGTTGACAGCTTAATGTTGACAGCTTAATGTTGACAGCTTAATGTTGACAGCTTAATGTTGACAGCTTAATGTTGTTAACTGTTAATGTTGTTAACTGTTAATGTTGTTAACTGTTAATGTTGTTAACTGTTAATGTTGTTAACTGTTAATGTTGTAAACTGTTAATGTTGTTAACTGTTAATGTTGTTAACTGTTAATGTTGTTAACTGTTAATGTTGCCAGCTTAATGTTGTTGCCAGCTTAATGTTGTTGACAGCTTAATGTTGACAGCCTAATGTTGTTGACGGTTAATTTTGACAACTTAATTTTCACAACTTAATGTTGACAGCTCAATGTTGACAGCTTAATGTTGTTGACAGCTTAATGTTGTTGACAGCTTAATGTTGTTGATAGCTTAATGTTGTTGATAGCTTAATGTTGTTGATAGCTTAATGTTGTTGATAGCTTAATGTTGACAGCTTAATGTTGACAGCTTAATGTTGACAGCTTAATGTTGACAGCTTAATGTTGACAGCTTAATGTTGACAGCTTATTGTTGACAGCTTATTGTTGACAGCTTAATGTTGACAGCTTAATGTTGTTAACTGTTAATGTTGTTAACTGTTAATGTTGTTAACTGTTAATGTTGTTAACTGTTAATGTTGTTAACTGTTAATGTTGTTAACTGTTAATGTTGTTAACTGTTAATGTTGTTAACTGTTAATGTTGTTAACTGTTAATGTTGTTAACTGTTAATGTTGTTAACTGTTAATGTCGTAAACTGTTAATGTTGCCAGCTTATTGTTGTTGACAGCTTAATGTTGTTGATAGCTTAATGTTGACAGCTTAATGTTGTTGACAGCCTAATTTTGTTGACAGCTTAATGTTGACAGCTTAATGTTGACAGCTTAATGTTGACAGCTTAATGTTGACAGCTTAATGTTGACAGCTTAATGTTGACAGCTTTATGTTGACAGCTTAATGTTGACAGCTTAATGTTGTTAACTGTTAATGTTGTTAACTGTTAATGTTGTAAACTGCTAATGTTGCCAGCTTATTGTTGTTGACAGCTTAATGTTGTTGATAGCTTAATGTTGACAGCTTAATGTTGTTGACAGCTTAATTTTGTTGACAGCTTAATGTTGACAGCTTAATGTTGACAGCTTAATGTTGACAGCTTATTGTTGACAGCTTATTGTTGACAGCTTATTGTTGACAGCTTAATGTTGACAGCTTAGTGTTGACAGCCTAATGTTGACAGCCTAATGTTGACAGCTTAATGTTGACAGCTTAATGTTGACAGCTTAATGTTGACAACTTATTGTTGACAGCTTAATGTTGACAGCTTAATGTTGACAGCCTAATGTTGACAGGCTAATGTTGACAGCTTAATGTTGACAGCTTAATGTTGACAGCTTAATGTTGACAGCTTAATGTTGACAGCTTAATGTTGACAGCTTAATGTTGTTAACTGTTAATGTTGTTAACTGTTAATGTTGTAAACTGTTAATGTTGCCAGCTTATTGTTGTTGACAGCTTAATGTTGTTGATAGCTTAATGTTGACAGCTTAATGTTGACAGCTTAATGTTGACAACTTATTGTTGACAGCTTAATTTTGACAGCTTAATGTTGACAGCCTAATGTTGACAGCTTAATGTTGACAACTTAATGTTGACAGCTTAATGTTGACAGCCTAATGTTGACAGCCTAAAGTTGACAGCTTAATGTTGACAGCTTAATGTTGACAGCTTAATGTTGACAGCTTAATGTTGACAGCCTATTGTTGACAGCCTATTGTTGACAGCTTAATGTTGTTGAAAGCTTAATGTTGACAGCTTAATGTTGACAGCTTAATGTTGACAGCTTAATGTTGTTAACTGTTAATGTTGTTAACTGTTAATGTTGTTAACTGTTAATGTTGTTAACTGTTAATGTTGTTAACTGTTAATGTTGTTAACTGTTAATGTTGTTAACTGTTAATGTTGTTAACTGTTAATGTTGTTAACTGTTAATGTTGTTAACTGTTAATGTTGTTAACTGTTAATGTTGTTAACTGTTAATGTTGTTAACTGTTAATGTTGCCAGCTTAATGTTGTTGCCAGCTTAATGTTGTTGACAGCTTAATGTTGACATCCTAATATTGTTGACGGTTAATTTTGACAACTTAATTTTCTCAACTTAATGTTGACAGCTTAATGTTGACAGCTTAATGTTGTTGACAGCTTAATGTTGTTGATAGCTTAATGTTGTTGATAGCTTAATGTTGACAGCTTAATGTTGACAGCTTAATGTTGACAGCTTAATGTTGTTGACAGCTTAATGTTGACAGCTTAATGTTGACAGCTTAATGTTGACAGCTTATTGTTGACAGCTTATTGTTGACAGCTTAATGTTGACAGCTTAATGTTGACAGCTTAATGTTGATAGCCTAATGTTGACAGCCTAAGGTTGACAGCTTAATGTTGACAGCTTAATGTTGACAGCTTAATGTTGACAACTTAATGTTGACAGCTTAATGTTGACAGCTTAATGTTGACAGCTTAATGTTGTTAACTGTTAATGTTGTTAACTGTTAATGTCGTAAACTGTTAATGTTGCCAGCTTATTGTTGTTGACAGCTTAATGTTGTTGACAGCTTAATTTTGTTGACAGCTTAATGTTGACAGCTTAATGTTGACAGCTTAATGTTGACAGCTTATTGTTGACAGCTTATTGTTGACAGCTTAATGTTGACAGCTTAGTGTTGACAGCCTAATGTTGACAGCCTAATGTTGACAGCTTAATGTTGACAGCTTAATGTTGACAGCTTAATGTTGACAGCTTAATGTTGACAGCCTATTGTTGACAGCTTAATGTTGTTGAAAGCTTAATGTTGACAGCTTAATGTTGACAGCTTAATGTTGACAGCTTAATGTTGTTAACTGTTAATGTTGTTAACTGTTAATGTTGTTAACTGTTAATGTTGTTAACTGTTAATGTTGTAAACTGTTAATGTTGCCAGCTTAATGTTGTTGACAGCTTAATGTTGACAGCCTAATGTTGTTGACGGTTAATTTTGACAACTTAATTTTCACAACTTAATGTTGACAGCTTAATGTTGTTGACAGCTTAATGTTGTTGACAGCTTAATGTTGTTGACAGCTTAATGTTGTTGACAGCTTAATGTTGTTGACAGCTTAATGTTGTTGACAGCTTAATGTTGTTGATAGCTTAATGTTGTTGATAGCTTAATGTTGTTGATAGCTTAATGTTGACAGCTTAATGTTGACAGCTTAATGTTGACAGCTTAATGTTGACAGCTTAATGTTGACAGCTTAATGTTGACAGCTTAATGTTGACAGCTTAATGTTGACAGCTTATTGTTGACAGCTTATTGTTGACAGCTTAATGTTGTTAACTGTTAATGTTGTTAACTGTAAATGTTGTTAACTGTTAATGTTGTTAACTGTTAATGTTGTTAACTGTTAATGTCGTAAACTGTTAATGTTGCCAGCTTATTGTTGTTGACAGCTTAATGTTGTTGATAGCTTAATGTTGACAGCTTAATGTTGTTGACAGCCTAATTTTGTTGACAGCTTAATGTTGACAGCTTAATGTTGACAGCTTAATGTTGACAGCTTAATGTTGACAGCTTAATGTTGACAGCTTAATGTTGACAGCTTAATGTTGTTAACTGTTAATGTTGTTAACTGTTAATGTTGTAAACTGCTAATGTTGACAGCTTATTGTTGACAGCTTATTGTTGACAGCCTATTGTTGACAGCTTAATGTTGACAGCTTAGTGTTGACAGCCTAATGTTGACAGCCTAATGTTGACAGCTTAATGTTGACAGCTTAATGTTGACAGCTTAATGTTGACAGCCTATTGTTGACAGCTTAATGTTGTTGAAAGCTTAATGTTGACAGCTTGATGTTGACAGCTTAATGTTGACAGCTTAATGTTGTTAACTGTTAATGTTGTTAACTGTTAATGTTGTTAACTGTTAATGTTGTTAACTGTTAATGTTGTAAACTGTTAATGTTGTTAACTGATAATGTTGTTAACTGTTAATGTTGTTAACTGTTAATGTTGCCAGCTTAATGTTGTTGCCAGCTTAATGTTGTTGACAGCTTAATGTTGACAGCCTAATGTTGTTGACGGTTAATTTTGACAACTTAATTTTCACAACTTAATGTTGACAGCTCAATGTTGACAGCTTAATGTTGTTGACAGCTTAATGTTGTTGACAGCTTAATGTTGTTGACAGCTTAATGTTGTTGACAGCTTAATGTTGTTGACAGCTTAATGTTGTTGATAGCTTAATGTTGTTGATAGCTTAATGTTGTTGATAGCTTAATGTTGACAGCTTAATGTTGACAGCTTAATGTTGACAGCTTAATGTTGACAGCTTAATGTTGACAGCTTAATGTTGACAGCTTAATGTTGACAGCTTATTGTTGACAGCTTATTGTTGACAGCTTATTGTTGACAGCTTAATGTTGTTAACTGTTAATGTTGTTAACTGTTAATGTTGTTAACTGTTAATGTTGTTAACTGTTAATGTTGTTAACTGTTAATGTTGTTAACTGTTAATGTTGTTAACTGTTAATGTTGTTAACTGTTAATGTTGTTAACTGTTAATGTCGTAAACTGTTAATGTTGCCAGCTTATTGTTGTTGACAGCTTAATGTTGTTGATAGCTTAATGTTGACAGCTTAATGTTGTTGACAGCCTAATTTTGTTGACAGCTTAATGTTGACAGCTTAATGTTGACAGCTTAATGTTGACAGCTTAATGTTGACAGCTTAATGTTGACAGCTTAATGTTAACTGTTAATGTTGTTAACTGTTAATGTTGTTAACTGTTAATGTTGTTAACTGTTAATGTTGTTAACTGTTAATGTTGTTAACTGTTAATGTTGTTAACTGTTAATGTTGTTAACTGTTAATGTTGTTAACTGTTAATGTTGCCAGCTTAATGTTGTTGCCAGCTTAATGTTGTTGACAGCTTAATGTTGACATCCTAATATTGTTGACGGTTAATTTTGACAACTTAATTTTCTCAACTTAATGTTGACAGCTTAATGTTGACAGCTTAATGTTGTTGACAGCTTAATGTTGTTGATAGCTTAATGTTGTTGATAGCTTAATGTTGACAGCTTAATGTTAACAGCTTAATGTTGACAGCTTAATGTTGTTGACAGCTTAATGTTGACAGCTTAATGTTGACAGCTTAATGTTGACAGCTTAATGTTGACAGCTTATTGTTGACAGCTTATTGTTGACAGCTTAATGTTGACAGCTTAATGTTGACAGCTTAATGTTGACAGCCTAATGTTGACAGCCTAAGGTTGACAGCTTAATGTTGACAGCTTAATGTTGACAGCTTAATGTTGACAACTTAATGTTGACAGCTTAATGTTGACAGCTTAATGTTGACAGCTTAATGTTGTTAACTGTTAATGTTGTTAACTGTTAATGTCGTAAACTGTTAATGTTGCCAGCTTATTGTTGTTGACAGCTTAATGTTGTTGACAGCTTAATTTTGTTGACAGCTTAATGTTGACAGCTTAATGTTGACAGCTTAATGTTGACAGCTTATTGTTGACAGCTTATTGTTGACAGCTTAATGTTGACAGCTTAGTGTTGACAGCCTAATGTTGACAGCCTAATGTTGACAGCTTAATGTTGACAGCTTAATGTTGACAGCTTAATGTTGACAGCTTAATGTTGACAGCCTATTGTTGACAGCTTAATGTTGTTGAAAGCTTAATGTTGACAGCTTAATGTTGACAGCTTAATGTTGACAGCTTAATGTTGTTAACTGTTAATGTTGTTAACTGTTAATGTTGTTAACTGTTAATGTTGTTAACTGTTAATGTTGTTAACTGTTAATGTTGTAAACTGTTAATGTTGTTAACTGTTAATGTTGTTAACTGTTAATGTTGTTAACTGTTAATGTTGCCAGCTTAATGTTGTTGCCAGCTTAATGTTGTTGACAGCTTAATGTTGACAGCCTAATGTTGTTGACGGTTAATTTTGACAACTTAATTTTCACAACTTAATGTTGACAGCTCAATGTTGACAGCTTAATGTTGTTGACAGCTTAATGTTGTTGACAGCTTAATGTTGTTGACAGCTTAATGTTGTTGACAGCTTAATGTTGTTGATAGCTTAATGTTGTTGATAGCTTAATGTTGTTGATAGCTTAATGTTGACAGCTTAATGTTGACAGCTTAATGTTGACAGCTTAATGTTGACAGCTTAATGTTGACAGCTTAATGTTGACAGCTTATTGTTGACAGCTTATTGTTGACAGCTTAATGTTGTTAACTGTTAATGTTGTTAACTGTAAATGTTGTTAACTGTTAATGTTGTTAACTGTAAATGTTGTTAACTGTTAATGTCGTAAACTGTTAATGTTGCCAGCTTATTGTTGTTGACAGCTTAATGTTGTTGATAGCTTAATGTTGACAGCTTAATGTTGTTGACAGCCTAATTTTGTTGACAGCTTAATGTTGACAGCTTAATGTTGACAGCTTAATGTTGACAGCTTAATGTTGACAGCTTAATGTTGACAGCTTAATGTTGACAGCTTAATGTTGACAGCTTAATGTTGACAGCTTAATGTTGTTAACTGTTAATGTTGTTAACTGTTAATGTTGTAAACTGCTAATGTTGACAGCTTATTGTTGACAGCTTATTGTTGACAGCTTATTGTTGACAGCTTAATGTTGACAGCTTAGTGTTGACAGCCTAATGTTGACAGCCTAATGTTGACAGCTTAATGTTGACAGCTTAATGTTGACAGCTTAATGTTGACAGCCTATTGTTGACAGCTTAATGTTGTTGAAAGCTTAATGTTGACAGCTTAATGTTGACAGCTTAATGTTGACAGCTTAATGTTGACAGCTTAATGTTGTTAACTGTTAATGTTGTTAACTGTTAATGTTGTTAACTGTTAATGTTGTAAACTGTTAATGTTGTTAACTGTTAATGTTGTTAACTGTTAATGTTGTTAACTGTTAATGTTGCCAGCTTAATGTTGTTGCCAGCTTAATGTTGTTGACAGCTTAATGTTGACAGCCTAATGTTGTTGACGGTTAATTTTGACAACTTAATTTTCACAACTTAATGTTGACAGCTCAATGTTGACAGCTTAATGTTGTTGACAGCTTAATGTTGTTGACAGCTTAATGTTGTTGACAGCTTAATGTTGTTGACAGCTTAATGTTGTTGATAGCTTAATGTTGTTGATAGCTTAATGTTGACAGCTTAATGTTGACAGCTTAATGTTGACAGCTTAATGTTGACAGCTTAATGTTGACAGCTTAATGTTGACAGCTTAATGTTGACAGCTTATTGTTGACAGCTTATTGTTGACAGCTTATTGTTGACAGCTTAATGTTGTTAACTGTTAATGTTGTTAACTGTTAATGTTGTTAACTGTTAATGTTGTTAACTGTTAATGTTGTTAACTGTTAATGTTGTTAACTGTTAATGTTGTTAACTGTTAATGTTGTTAACTGTTAATGTTGTTAACTGTTAATGTTGTTAACTGTTAATGTTGTTAACTGTTAATGTCGTAAACTGTTAATGTTGCCAGCTTATTGTTGTTGACAGCTTAATGTTGTTGATAGCTTAATGTTGACAGCTTAATGTTGTTGACAGCCTAATTTTGTTGACAGCTTAATGTTGACAGCTTAATGTTGACAGCTTAATGTTGACAGCTTAATGTTGACAGCTTAATGTTGACAGCTTAATGTTGTTAACTGTTAATGTTGTTAACTGTTAATGTTGTTAACTGCTAATGTTGTAAACTGCTAATGTTGCCAGCTTATTGTTGTTGACAGCTTAATGTTGTTGATAGCTTAATGTTGACAGCTTAATGTTGTTGACAGCTTAATTTTGTTGACAGCTTAATGTTGACAGCTTAATGTTGACAGCTTAATGTTGACAGCTTATTGTTGACAGCTTATTGTTGACAGCTTAATGTTGACAGCTTAGTGTTGACAGCCTAATGTTGACAGCCTAATGTTGACAGCTTAATGTTGACAGCTTAATGTTGACAGCTTAATGTTGACAACTTATTGTTGACAGCTTAATGTTGACAGCTTAATGTTGACAGCCTAATGTTGACAGGCTAATGTTGACAGCTTAATGTTGACAGCTTAATGTTGACAGCTTAATGTTGACAGCTTAATGTTGACAGCTTAATGTTGACAGCTTAATGTTGTTAACTGTTAATGTTGTTAACTGTTAATGTTGTTAACTGTTAATGTTGTTAACTGTTAATGTTGTAAACTGTTAATGTTGTTAACTGTTAATGTTGTTAACTGTTAATGTTGTTAACTGTTAATGTTGCCAGCTTAATGTTGTTGCCAGCTTAATGTTGTTGACAGCTTAATGTTGACAGCCTAATGTTGTTGACGGTTAATTTTGACAACTTAATTTTCACAACTTAATGTTGACAGCTCAATGTTGACAGCTTAATGTTGTTGACAGCTTAATGTTGTTGACAGCTTAATGTTGTTGACAGCTTAATGTTGTTGATAGCTTAATGTTGTTGATAGCTTAATGTTGTTGATAGCTTAATGTTGACAGCTTAATGTTGACAGCTTAATGTTGACAGCTTAATGTTGACAGCTTAATGTTGACAGCTTAATGTTGACAGCTTAATGTTGACAGCTTATTGTTGACAGCTTATTGTTGACAGCTTATTGTTGACAGCTTAATGTTGTTAACTGTTAATGTTGTTAACTGTTAATGTTGTTAACTGTTAATGTTGTTAACTGTTAATGTTGTTAACTGTTAATGTTGTTAACTGTTAATGTTGTTAACTGTTAATGTTGTTAACTGTTAATGTTGTTAACTGTTAATGTTGTTAACTGTTAATGTCGTAAACTGTTAATGTTGCCAGCTTATTGTTGTTGACAGCTTAATGTTGTTGATAGCTTAATGTTGACAGCTTAATGTTGTTGACAGCCTAATTTTGTTGACAGCTTAATGTTGACAGCTTAATGTTGACAGCTTAATGTTGACAGCTTAATGTTGACAGCTTAATGTTGACAGCTTAATGTTGACAGCTTAATGTTGACAGCTTAATGTTAACAGCTTAATGTTGTTAACTGTTAATGTTGTTAACTGTTAATGTTGTAAACTGCTAATGTTGCCAGCTTATTGTTGTTGACAGCTTAATGTTGTTGATAGCTTAATGTTGACAGCTTAATGTTGTTGACAGCTTAATTTTGTTGACAGCTTAATGTTGACAGCTTAAAGTTGACAGCTTAATGTTGACAGCTTATTGTTGACAGCTTATTGTTGACAGCTTATTGTTGACAGCTTAATGTTGACAGCTTAGTGTTGACAGCCTAATGTTGACAGCCTAATGTTGACAGCTTAATGTTGACAGCTTAATGTTGACAGCTTAATGTTGACAACTTATTGTTGACAGCTTAATGTTGACAGCTTAATGTTGACAGCCTAATGTTGACAGGCTAATGTTGACAGCTTAATGTTGACAGCTTAATGTTGACAGCTTAATGTTGACAGCTTAATGTTGACAGCTTAATGTTGACAGCTTAATGTTGACAGCTTAATGTTGTTAACTGTTAATGTTGTTAACTGTTAATGTTGTAAACTGTTAATGTTGCCTGCTTATTGTTGTTGACAGCTTAATGTTGTTGATAGCTTAATGTTGACAGCTTAATGTTGACAGCTTAATGTTGACAACTTATTGTTGACAGCTTAATGTTGACAGCTTAATGTTGACAGCCTAATGTTGACAGCTTAATGTTGACAGCTTAATGTTGACAGCTTAATGTTGACAGCCTAATGTTGACAGCCTAAAGTTGACAGCTTAATGTTGACAGCTTAATGTTGACAGCTTAATGTTGACAGCTTAATGTTGACAGCCTATTGTTGACAGCCTATTGTTGACAGCTTAATGTTGTTGAAAGCTTAATGTTGACAGCTTAATGTTGACAGCTTAATGTTGACAGCTTAATGTTGTTAACTGTTAATGTTGTTAACTGTTAATGTTGTTAACTGTTAATGTTGTTAACTGTTAATGTTGTTAACTGTTAATGTTGTTAACTGTTAATGTTGTTAACTGTTAATGTTGTTAACTGTTAATGTTGCCAGCTTAATGTTGTTGCCAGCTTAATGTTGTTGACAGCTTAATGTTGACAGCCTAATGTTGTTGACGGTTAATTTTGACAACTTAATTTTCACAACTTAATGTTGACAGCTCAATGTTGACAGCTTAATGTTGTTGACAGCTTAATGTTGTTGACAGCTTAATGTTGTTGACAGCTTAATGTTGTTGACAGCTTAATGTTGTTGATAGCTTAATGTTGTTGATAGCTTAATGTTATTGATAGCTTAATGTTGACAGCTTAATGTTGACAGCTTAATGTTGACAGCTTAATGTTGACAGCTTAATGTTGACAGCTTAATGTTGACAGCTTAATGTTGACAGCTTAATGTTGACAGCTTATTGTTGACAGCTTATTGTTGACAGCTTAATGTTGTTAACTGTTAATGTTGTTAACTGTTAATGTTGTTAACTGTTAATGTTGTTAACTGTTAATGTTGTTAACTGTTAATGTTGTTAACTGTTAATGTCGTAAACTGTTAATGTTGCCAGCTTATTGTTGTTGACAGCTTAATGTTGTTGATAGCTTAATGTTGACAGCTTAATGTTGTTGACAGCCTAATTTTGTTGACAGCTTAATGTTGACAGCTTAATGTTGACAGCTTAATGTTGACAGCTTAATGTTGACAGCTTAATGTTGACAGCTTAATGTTGACAGCTTAATGTTGACAGCTTAATGTTGTTAACTGTTAATGTTGTTAACTGTTAATGTTGTAAACTGCTAATGTTGCCAGCTTATTGTTGTTGACAGCTTAATGTTGTTGATAGCTTAATGTTGACAGCTTAATGTTGTTGACAGCTTAATTTTGTTGACAGCTTAATGTTGACAGCTTAATGTTGACAGCTTAATGTTGACAGCTTATTGTTGACAGCTTATTGTTGACAGCTTATTGTTGACAGCTTAATGTTGACAGCTTAGTGTTGACAGCCTAATGTTGACAGCCTAATGTTGACAGCTTAATGTTGACAGCTTAATGTTGACAGCTTAATGTTGACAGCTTAATGTTGACAGCCTATTGTTGACAGCTTAATGTTGTTGAAAGCTTAATGTTGACAGCTTAATGTTGACAGCTTAATGTTGACAGCTTAATGTTGTTAACTGTTAATGTTGTTAACTGTTAATGTTGTTAACTGTTAATGTTGTTAACTGTTAATGTTGTTAACTGTTAATGTTGTAAACTGTTAATGTTGTTAACTGTTAATGTTGTTAACTGTTAATGTTGTTAACTGTTAATGTTGCCAGCTTAATGTTGTTGCCAGCTTAATGTTGTTGACAGCTTAATGTTGACAGCCTAATGTTGTTGACGGTTAATTTTGACAACTTAATTTTCACAACTTAATGTTGACAGCTCAATGTTGACAGCTTAATGTTGTTGACAGCTTAATGTTGTTGACAGCTTAATGTTGTTGACAGCTTAATGTTGTTGATAGCTTAATGTTGTTGATAGCTTAATGTTGTTGATAGCTTAATGTTGACAGCTTAATGTTGACAGCTTAATGTTGACAGTTTAATGTTGACAGCTTAATGTTGACAGCTTAATGTTGACAGCTTAATGTTGACAGCTTATTGTTGACAGCTTATTGTTGACAGCTTATTGTTGACAGCTTAATGTTGTTAACTGTTAATGTTGTTAACTGTTAATGTTGTTAACTGTTAATGTTGTTAACTGTTAATGTTGTTAACTGTTAATGTTGTTAACTGTTAATGTTGTTAACTGTTAATGTTGTTAACTGTTAATGTTGTTAACTGTTAATGTTGTTAACTGTTAATGTCGTAAACTGTTAATGTTGCCAGCTTATTGTTGTTGACAGCTTAATGTTGTTGATAGCTTAATGTTGACAGCTTAATGTTGTTGACAGCCTAATTTTGTTGACAGCTTAATGTTGACAGCTTAATGTTGACAGCTTAATGTTGACAGCTTAATGTTGACAGCTTAATGTTGACAGCTTAATGTTGACAGCTTAATGTTGACAGCTTAATGTTGACAGCCTAATGTTGACAGGCTAATGTTGACAGCTTAAAGTTGACAGCTTAATGTTGACAGCTTAATGTTGACAGCTTAATGTTGATAACTTATTGTTGACAGCTTAATGTTGACAGCTTAATGTTGACAGACTAATGTTGACAGGCTAATGTTGACAGCTTAATGTTGACAGCTTAATGTTGACAGCTTAATGTTGACAGCTTAATGTTGACAGCTTAATGTTGACAGCTTAATGTTGACAGCTTAATGTTGTTAACTGTTAATGTTGTTAACTGTTAATGTTGTAAACTGTTAATGTTGCCAGCTTATTGTTGTTGACAGCTTAATGTTGTTGATAGCTTAATGTTGACAGCTTAATGTTGACAGCTTAATGTTGACAACTTATTGTTGACAGCTTAATGTTGACAGCCTATTGTTGACAGCCTATTGTTGACAGCTTAATGTTGTTGAAAGCTTAATGTTGACAGCTTAATGTTGACAGCTTAATGTTGACAGCTTAATGTTGACAGCTTAATGTTGACAGCTTAATGTTGACAGCTTAATGTTGACAGCTTAATGTTGACAGCCTAATGTTGACAGGCTAATGTTGACAGCTTAAAGTTGACAGCTTAATGTTGACAGCTTAATGTTGACAGCTTAATGTTGACAACTTATTGTTGACAGCTTAATGTTGACAGCTTAATGTTGACAGACTAATGTTGACAGGCTAATGTTGACAGCTTAATGTTGACAGCTTAATGTTGACAGCTTAATGTTGACAGCTTAATGTTGACAGCTTAATGTTGACAGCTTAATGTTGACAGCTTAATGTTGTTAACTGTTAATGTTGTTAACTGTTAATGTTGTAAACTGTTAATGTTGCCAGCTTATTGTTGTTGACAGCTTAATGTTGTTGATAGCTTAATGTTGACAGCTTAATGTTGACAGCTTAATGTTGACAACTTATTGTTGACAGCTTAATGTTGACAGCCTATTGTTGACAGCCTATTGTTGACAGCTTAATGTTGTTGAAAGCTTAATGTTGACAGCTTAATGTTGACAGCTTAATGTTGACAGCTTAATGTTGTTAACTGTTAATGTTGTTAACTGTTAATGTTGTTAACTGTTAATGTTGTTAACTGTTAATGTTGTTAACTGTTAATGTTGTTAACTGTTAATGTTGTTAACTGTTAATGTTGTTAACTGTTAATGTTGCCAGCTTAATGTTGTTGCCAGCTTAATGTTGTTGACAGCTTAATGTTGACATCCTAATATTGTTGACGGTTAATTTTGACAACTTAATTTTCTCAACTTAATGTTGACAGCTTAATGTTGACAGCTTAATGTTGTTGACAGCTTAATGTTGTTGATAGCTTAATGTTGTTGATAGCTTAATGTTGACAGCTTAATGTTGACAGCTTAATGTTGACAGCTTAATGTTGTTGACAGCTTAATGTTGACAGCTTAATGTTGACAGCTTAATGTTGACAGCTTAATGTTGACAGCTTATTGTTGACAGCTTATTGTTGACAGCTTAATGTTGACAGCTTAATGTTGACAGCTTAATGTTGACAGCCTAATGTTGACAGCCTAAGGTTGACAGCTTAATGTTGACAGCTTAATGTTGACAGCTTAATGTTGACAACTTAATGTTGACAGCTTAATGTTGACAGCTTAATGTTGACAGCTTAATGTTGTTAACTGTTAATGTTGTTAACTGTTAATGTCGTAAACTGTTAATGTTGCCAGCTTATTGTTGTTGACAGCTTAATGTTGTTGACAGCTTAATTTTGTTGACAGCTTAATGTTGACAGCTTAATGTTGACAGCTTAATGTTGACAGCTTATTGTTGACAGCTTATTGTTGACAGCTTAATGTTGACAGCTTAGTGTTGACAGCCTAATGTTGACAGCCTAATGTTGACAGCTTAATGTTGACAGCTTAATGTTGACAGCTTAATGTTGACAGCTTAATGTTGACAGCCTATTGTTGACAGCTTAATGTTGTTGAAAGCTTAATGTTGACAGCTTAATGTTGACAGCTTAATGTTGACAGCTTAATGTTGTTAACTGTTAATGTTGTTAACTGTTAATGTTGTTAACTGTTAATGTTGTTAACTGTTAATGTTGTAAACTGTTAATGTTGTTAACTGTTAATGTTGTTAACTGTTAATGTTGTTAACTGTTAATGTTGCCAGCTTAATGTTGTTGCCAGCTTAATGTTGTTGACAGCTTAATGTTGACAGCCTAATGTTGTGGACGGTTAATTTTGACAACTTAATTTTGACAACTTAATGTTGACAGCTCAATGTTGACAGCTTAATGTTGTTGACAGCTTAATGTTGTTGACAGCTTAATGTTGTTGACAGCTTAATGTTGTTGACAGCTTAATGTTGTTGACAGCTTAATGTTGTTGATAGCTTAATGTTGTTGATAGCTTAATGTTGTTGACAGCTTAATGTTGACAGCTTAATGTTGACAGCTTAATGTTGACAGCTTAATGTTGACAACTTAATGTTGACAGCTTAATGTTGACAGCTTATTGTTGACAGCTTATTGTTGACAGCTTAATGTTGTTAACTGTTAATGTTGTTAACTGTTAATGTTGTTAACTGTTAATGTTGTTAACTGTTAATGTTGTTAACTGTTAATGTCGTAAACTGTTAATGTTGCCAGCTTATTGTTGTTGACAGCTTAATGTTGTTGATAGCTTAATGTTGACAGCTTAATGTTGTTGACAGCCTAATTTTGTTGACAGCTTAATGTTGACAGCTTAATGTTGACAGCTTAATGTTGACAGCTTAATGTTGACAGCTTAATGTTGACAGCTTAATGTTGACAGCTTAATGTTGTTAACTGTTAATGTTGTTAACTGTTAATGTTGTAAACTGCTAATGTTGCCAGCTTATTGTTGTTGACAGCTTAATGTTGTTGATAGCTTAATGTTGACAGCTTAATGTTGTTGACAGCTTAATTTTGTTGACAGCTTAATGTTGACAGCTTAATGTTGACAACTTATTGTTGACAGCTTATTGTTGACAGCTTAATGTTGACAGCTTAGTGTTGACAGCCTAATGTTGACAGCCTAATGTTGACAGCTTAATGTTGACAGCTTAATGTTGACAGCTTAATGTTGACAGCTTAATGTTGACAGCCTATTGTTGACAGCTTAATGTTGTTGAAAGCTTAATGTTGACAGCTTAATGTTGACAGCTTAATGTTGACAGCTTAATGTTGTTAACTGTTAATGTTGTTAACTGTTAATGTTGTTAACTGTTAATGTTGTTAACTGTTAATGTTGTTAACTGTTAATGTTGTAAACTGTTAATGTTGTTAACTGTTAATGTTGTTAACTGTTAATGTTGTTAACTGTTAATGTTGCCAGCTTAATGTTGTTGCCAGCTTAATGTTGTTGACAGCTTAATGTTGACAGCCTAATGTTGTTGACGGTTAATTTTGACAACTTAATTTTCACAACTTAATGTTGACAGCTCAATGTTGACAGCTTAATGTTGTTGACAGCTTAATGTTGTTGACAGCTTAATGTTGTTGACAGCTTAATGTTGTTGATAGCTTAATGTTGTTGATAGCTTAATGTTGTTGATAGCTTAATGTTGACAGCTTAATGTTGACAGCTTAATGTTGACAGCTTAATGTTGACAGCTTAATGTTGACAGCTTAATGTTGACAGCTTAATGTTGACAGCTTATTGTTGACAGCTTATTGTTGACAGCTTATTGTTGACAGCTTAATGTTGTTAACTGTTAATGTTGTTAACTGTTAATGTTGTTAACTGTTAATGTTGTTAACTGTTAATGTTGTTAACTGTTAATGTTGTTAACTGTTAATGTTGTTAACTGTTAATGTTGTTAACTGTTAATGTTGTTAACTGTTAATGTCGTAAACTGTTAATGTTGCCAGCTTATTGTTGTTGACAGCTTAATGTTGTTGATAGCTTAATGTTGACAGCTTAATGTTGTTGACAGCCTAATTTTGTTGACAGCTTAATGTTGACAGCTTAATGTTGACAGCTTAATGTTGACAGCTTAATGTTGACAGCTTAATGTTGACAGCTTAATGTTGACAGCTTAATGTTGACAGCTTAATGTTGACAGCTTAATGTTGACAGCTTAATGTTGTTAACTGTTAATGTTGTTAACTGTTAATGTTGTAAACTGCTAATGTTGCCAGCTTATTGTTGTTGACAGCTTAATGTTGTTGATAGCTTAATGTTGACAGCTTAATGTTGACAACTTATTGTTGACAGCTTAATGTTGACAGCTTAATGTTGACAGCCTAATGTTGACAGGCTAATGTTGACAGCTTAATGTTGACAGCTTAATGTTGACAGCTTAATGTTGACAGCTTAATGTTGACAGCTTAATGTTGACAACTTATTGTTGACAGCTTAATGTTGACAGCTTAATGTTGACAGACTAATGTTGACAGGCTAATGTTGACAGCTTAATGTTGACAGCTTAATGTTGACAGCTTAATGTTGACAGCTTAATGTTGACAGCTTAATGTTGACAGCTTAATGTTGACAGCTTAATGTTGTTAACTGTTAATGTTGTTAACTGTTAATGTTGTAAACTGTTAATGTTGCCAGCTTATTGTTGTTGACAGCTTAATGTTGTTGATAGCTTAATGTTGACAGCTTAATGTTGACAGCTTAATGTTGACAACTTATTGTTGACAGCTTAATGTTGACAGCCTATTGTTGACAGCCTATTGTTGACAGCTTAATGTTGTTGAAAGCTTAATGTTGACAGCTTAATGTTGACAGCTTAATGTTGACAGCTTAATGTTGTTAACTGTTAATGTTGTTAACTGTTAATGTTATTAACTGTGAATGTTGTTAACTGTTAATGTTGTTAACTGTTAATGTTGTTAACTGTTAATGTTGTTAACTGTTAATGTTGTTAACTGTTAATGTTGTTAACTGTTAATGTTGTTAACTGTTAATGTTGTTAACTGTTAATGTTGTTAACTGTTAATGTTGCCAGCTTAATGTTGTTGCCAGCTTAATGTTGTTGACAGCTTAATGTTGACAGCCTAATGTTGTTGACGGTTAATTTTGACAACTTAATTTTCACAACTTAATGTTGACAGCTCAATGTTGACAGCTTAATGTTGTTGACAGCTTAATGTTGTTGACAGCTTAATGTTGTTGACAGCTTAATGTTGTTGACAGCTTAATGTTGTTGACAGCTTAATGTTGTTGACAGCTTAATGTTGTTGATAGCTTAATGTTGTTGATAGCTTAATGTTGTTGATAGCTTAATGTTGACAGCTTAATGTTGACAGCTTAATGTTGACAGCTTAATGTTGACAGCTTAATGTTGACAACTTAATGTTGACAGCTTAATGTTGACAGCTTATTGTTGACAGCTTATTGTTGACAGCTTAATGTTGTTAACTGTTAATGTTGTTAACTGTTAATGTTGTTAACTGTTAATGTTGTTAACTGTTAATGTTGTTAACTGTTAATGTTGTTAACTGTTAATGTTGTTAACTGTTAATGTCGTAAACTGTTAATGTCGTAAACTGTTAATGTTGCCAGCTTATTGTTGTTGACAGCTTAATGTTGTTGATAGCTTAATGTTGACAGCTTAATGTTGTTGACAGCCTAATTTTGTTGACAGCTTAATGTTGACAGCTTAATGTTGACAGCTTAATGTTGACAGCTTATTGTTGACAGCTTATTGTTGACAGCTTAATGTTGTTAACTGTTAATGTTGTTAACTGTTAATGTTGTTAACTGTTAATGTTGTTAACTGTTAATGTTGTTAACTGTTAATGTTGTTAACTGTTAATGTTGTTAACTGTTAATGTTGTTAACTGTTAATGTTGTTAACTGTTAATGTTGTTAACTGTTAATGTTGTTAACTGTTAATGTTGTTAACTGTTAATGTCGTAAACTGTTAATGTTGCCAGCTTATTGTTGTTGACAGCTTAATGTTGTTGATAGCTTAATGTTGACAGCTTAATGTTGTTGACAGCCTAATTTTGTTGACAGCTTAATGTTGACAGCTTAATGTTGACAGCTTAATGTTGACAGCTTAATGTTGACAGCTTAATGTTGACAGCTTAATGTTGACAGCTTAATGTTGTTAACTGTTAATGTTGTTAACTGTTAATGTTGTAAACTGCTAATGTTGCCAGCTTATTGTTGTTGACAGCTTAATGTTGTTGATAGCTTAATGTTGACAGCTTAATGTTGTTGACAGCTTAATTTTGTTGACAGCTTAATGTTGACAGCTTAATGTTGACAGCTTAATGTTGACAGCTTATTGTTGACAGCTTATTGTTGACAGCTTAATGTTGACAGCTTAGTGTTGACAGCCTAATGTTGACAGCCTAATGTTGACAGCTTAATGTTGACAGCTTAATGTTGACAGCTTAATGTTGACAGCTTAATGTTGACAGCCTATTGTTGACAGCTTAATGTTGTTGAAAGCTTAATGTTGACAGCTTAATGTTGACAGCTTAATGTTGACAGCTTAATGTTGTTAACTGTTAATGTTGTTAACTGTTAATGTTGTTAACTGTTAATGTTGTTAACTGTTAATGTTGTTAACTGTTAATGTTGTAAACTGTTAATGTTGTTAACTGTTAATGTTGTTAACTGTTAATGTTGTTAACTGTTAATGTTGCCAGCTTAATGTTGTTGCCAGCTTAATGTTGTTGACAGCTTAATGTTGACAGCCTAATGTTGTTGACGGTTAATTTTGACAACTTAATTTTCACAACTTAATGTTGACAGCTCAATGTTGACAGCTTAATGTTGTTGACAGCTTAATGTTGTTGACAGCTTAATGTTGTTGACAGCTTAATGTTGTTGATAGCTTAATGTTGTTGATAGCTTAATGTTGTTGACAGCTTAATGTTGACAGCTTAATGTTGACAGCTTAATGTTGACAGCTTAATGTTGACAGCTTAATGTTGACAGCTTAATGTTGACAGCTTAATGTTGACAGCTTATTGTTGACAGCTTATTGTTGACAGCTTATTGTTGACAGCTTAATGTTGTTAACTGTTAATGTTGTTAACTGTTAATGTTGTTAACTGTTAATGTTGTTAACTGTTAATGTTGTTAACTGTTAATGTTGTTAACTGTTAATGTTGTTAACTGTTAATGTTGTTAACTGTTAATGTCGTAAACTGTTAATGTTGCCAGCTTATTGTTGTTGACAGCTTAATGTTGTTGATAGCTTAATGTTGACAGCTTAATGTTGTTGACAGCCTAATTTTGTTGACAGCTTAATGTTGACAGCTTAATGTTGACAGCTTAATGTTGACAGCTTAATGTTGACAGCTTAATGTTGACAGCTTAATGTTGACAGCTTAATGTTGACAGCTTAATGTTGACAGCTTAATGTTGTTAACAGTTAATGTTGTTAACTGTTAATGTTGTAAACTGCTAATGTTGCCAGCTTATTGTTGTTGACAGCTTAATGTTGTTGATAGCTTAATGTTGACAGCTTAATGTTGTTGATAGCTTAATGTTGACAGCTTAATGTTGTTGACAGCTTAATTTTGTTGACAGCTTAATGTTGACAGCTTAATGTTGACAGCTTAATGTTGACAGCTTATTGTTGACAGCTTATTGTTGACAGCTTATTGTTGACAGCTTAATGTTGACAGCTTAATGTTGACAGCTTAATGTTGACAGCTTAATGTTGACAGCTTATTGTTGACAGCTTATTGTTGACAGCTTATTGTTGACAGCTTAATGTTGACAGCTTAGTGTTGACAGCCTAATGTTGACAGCCTAATGTTGACAGCTTAATGTTGACAGCTTAATGTTGACAGCTTAATGTTGACAACTTATTGTTGACAGCTTAATGTTGACAGCTTAATGTTGACAGCCTAATGTTGACAGGCTAATGTTGACAGCTTAATGTTGACAGCTTAATGTTGACAGCTTAATGTTGACAGCTTAATGTTGACAGCTTAATGTTGACAACTTATTGTTGACAGCTTAATGTTGACAGCTTAATGTTGACAGACTAATGTTGACAGGCTAATGTTGACAGCTTAATGTTGACAGCTTAATGTTGACAGCTTAATGTTGACAGCTTAATGTTGACAGCTTAATGTTGTTAACTGTTAATGTTGTTAACTGTTAATGTTGTAAACTGTTAATGTTGCCAGCTTATTGTTGTTGACAGCTTAATGTTGTTGATAGCTTAATGTTGACAGCTTAATGTTGACAGCTTAATGTTGACAACTTATTGTTGACAGCTTAATGTTGACAGCCTATTGTTGACAGCCTATTGTTGACAGCTTAATGTTGTTGAAAGCTTAATGTTGACAGCTTAATGTTGACAGCTTAATGTTGACAGCTTAATGTTGTTAACTGTTAATGTTGTTAACTGTTAATGTTGTTAACTGTTAATGTTGTTAACTGTTAATGTTGTTAGCTGTTAATGTTGTTAACTGTTAATGTTGTTAACTGTTAATGTTGTTAACTGTTAATGTTGTTAACTGTTAATGTTGTTAACTGTTAATGTTGTTAACTGTTAATGTTGTTAACTGTTAATGTTGCCAGCTTAATGTTGTTGCCAGCTTAATGTTGTTGACAGCTTAATGTTGACATCCTAATATTGTTGACGGTTAATTTTGACAACTTAATTTTCTCAACTTAATGTTGACAGCTTAATGTTGACAGCTTAATGTTGTTGACAGCTTAATGTTGTTGATAGCTTAATGTTGTTGATAGCTTAATGTTGACAGCTTAATGTTGACAGCTTAATGTTGACAGCTTAATGTTGTTGACAGCTTAATGTTGACAGCTTAATGTTGACAGCTTAATGTTGACAGCTTAATGTTGACAGCTTATTGTTGACAGCTTATTGTTGACAGCTTAATGTTGACAGCTTAATGTTGACAGCTTAATGTTGACAGCCTAATGTTGACAGCCTAAGGTTGACAGCTTAATGTTGACAGCTTAATGTTGACAGCTTAATGTTGACAACTTAATGTTGACAGCTTAATGTTGACAGCTTAATGTTGACAGCTTAATGTTGTTAACTGTTAATGTTGTTAACTGTTAATGTCGTAAACTGTTAATGTTGCCAGCTTATTGTTGTTGACAGCTTAATGTTGTTGACAGCTTAATTTTGTTGACAGCTTAATGTTGACAGCTTAATGTTGACAGCTTATTGTTGACAGCTTATTGTTGACAGCTTAATGTTGACAGCTTAGTGTTGACAGCCTAATGTTGACAGCCTAATGTTGACAGCTTAATGTTGACAGCTTAATGTTGACAGCTTAATGTTGACAGCTTAATGTTGACAGCCTATTGTTGACAGCTTAATGTTGTTGAAAGCTTAATGTTGACAGCTTAATGTTGACAGCTTAATGTTGACAGCTTAATGTTGTTAACTGTTAATGTTGTTAACTGTTAATGTTGTTAACTGTTAATGTTGTTAACTGTTAATGTTGTTAACTGTTAATGTTGTTAACTGTTAATGTTGTTAACTGTTAATGTTGTTAACTGTTAATGTTGTTAACTGTTAATGTTGTTAACTGTTAATGTCGTAAATTGTTAATGTTGCCAGCTTATTGTTGTTGACAGCTTAATGTTGTTGATAGCTTAATGTTGACAGCTTAATGTTGTTGACAGCCTAATTTTGTTGACAGCTTAATGTTGACAGCTTAATGTTGACAGCTTAATGTTGACAGCTTAATGTTGACAGCTTAATGTTGACAGCTTAATGTTGTTAACTGTTAATGTTGTTAACTGTTAATGTTGTAAACTGCTAATGTTGCCAGCTTATTGTTGTTGACAGCTTAATGTTGTTGATAGCTTAATGTTGACAGCTTAATGTTGTTGACAGCTTAATTTTGTTGACAGCTTAATGTTGACAGCTTAATGTTGACAGCTTAATGTTGACAGCTTATTGTTGACAGCTTATTGTTGACAGCTTATTGTTGACAGCTTAATGTTGACAGCTTAGTGTTGACAGCCTAATGTTGACAGCCTAATGTTGACAGCTTAATGTTGACAGCTTAATGTTGACAGCTTAATGTTGACAGCTTAATGTTGACAGCCTATTGTTGACAGCTTAATGTTGTTGAAAGCTTAATGTTGACAGCTTAATGTTGACAGCTTAATGTTGACAGCTTAATGTTGTTAACTGTTAATGTTGTTAACTGTTAATGTTGTTAACTGTTAATGTTGTTAACTGTTAATGTTGTTAACTGTTAATGTTGTAAACTGTTAATGTTGTTAACTGTTAATGTTGTTAACTGTTAATGTTGCCAGCTTAATGTTGTTGCCAGCTTAATGTTGTTGACAGCTTAATGTTGACAGCCTAATGTTGTTGACGGTTAATTTTGACAACTTAATTTTCACAACTTAATGTTGACAGCTCAATGTTGACAGCTTAATGTTGTTGACAGCTTAATGTTGTTGACAGCTTAATGTTGTTGACAGCTTAATGTTGTTGATAGCTTAATGTTGTTGATAGCTTAATGTTGTTGATAGCTTAATGTTGACAGCTTAATGTTGACAGCTTAATGTTGACAGCTTAATGTTGACAGCTTAATGTTGACAGCTTAATGTTGACAGCTTAATGTTGACAGCTTAATGATGAGAGCTTATTGTTGACAGCTTATTGTTGACAGCTTATTGTTGACAGCTTAATGTTGTTAACTGTTAATGTTGTTAACTGTTAATGTTGTTAACTGTTAATGTTGTTAACTGTTGATGTTGTTAACTGTTAATGTTGTTAACTGTTAATGTTGTTAACTGTTAATGTTGTTAACTGTTAATGTCGTAAACTGTTAATGTTGCCAGCTTATTGTTGTTGACAGCTTAATGTTGTTGATAGCTTAATGTTGACAGCTTAATGTTGTTGACAGCCTAATTTTGTTGACAGCTTAATGTTGACAGCTTAATGTTGACAGCTTAATGTTGACAGCTTAATGTTGACAGCTTAATGTTGACAGCTTAATGTTGACAGCTTAATGTTGACAGCTTAATGTTGTTAACTGTTAATGTTGTTAACTGTTAATGTTGTAAACTGCTAATGTTGCCAGCTTATTGTTGTTGACAGCTTAATGTTGTTGATAGCTTAATGTTGACAGCTTAATGTTGACAACTTATTGTTGACAGCTTAATGTTGACAGCTTAATGTTGACAGCCTAATGTTGACAGGCTAATGTTGACAGCTTAATGTTGACAGCTTAATGTTGACAGCTTAATGTTGACAGCTTAATGTTGACAGCTTAATGTTGACAACTTATTGTTGACAGCTTAATGTTGACAGCTTAATGTTGACAGACTAATGTTGACAGGCTAATGTTGACAGCTTAATGTTGACAGCTTAATGTTGACAGCTTAATGTTGACAGCTTAATGTTGACAGCTTAATGTTGACAGCTTAATGTTGACAGCTTAATGTTGTTAACTGTTAATGTTGTTAACTGTTAATGTTGTAAACTGTTAATGTTGCCAGCTTATTGTTGTTGACAGCTTAATGTTGTTGATAGCTTAATGTTGACAGCTTAATGTTGACAGCTTAATGTTGACAACTTATTGTTGACAGCTTAATGTTGACAGCCTATTGTTGACAGCCTATTGTTGACAGCTTAATGTTGTTGAAAGCTTAATGTTGACAGCTTAATGTTGACAGCTTAATGTTGACAGCTTAATGTTGTTAACTGTTAATGTTGTTAACTGTTAATGTTATTAACTGTGAATGTTGTTAACTGTTAATGTTGTTAACTGTTAATGTTGTTAACTGTTAATGTTGTTAACTGTTAATGTTGTTAACTGTTAATGTTGTTAACTGTTAATGTTGTTAACTGTTAATGTTGTTAACTGTTAATGTTGTTAACTGTTAATGTTGCCAGCTTAATGTTGTTGCCAGCTTAATGTTGTTGACAGCTTAATGTTGACAGCCTAATGTTGTTGACGGTTAATTTTGACAACTTAATTTTCACAACTTAATGTTGACAGCTCAATGTTGACAGCTTAATGTTGTTGACAGCTTAATGTTGTTGACAGCTTAATGTTGTTGACAGCTTAATGTTGTTGACAGCTTAATGTTGTTGACAGCTTAATGTTGTTGATAGCTTAATGTTGTTGATAGCTTAATGTTGTTGATAGCTTAATGTTGACAGCTTAATGTTGACAGCTTAATGTTGACAGCTTAATGTTGACAACTTAATGTTGACAGCTTAATGTTGACAGCTTATTGTTGACAGCTTATTGTTGACAGCTTAATGTTGTTAACTGTTAATGTTGTTAACTGTTAATGTTGTTAACTGTTAATGTTGTTAACTGTTAATGTTGTTAACTGTTAATGTTGTTAACTGTTAATGTTGTTAACTGTTAATGTCGTAAACTGTTAATGTCGTAAACTGTTAATGTTGCCAGCTTATTGTTGTTGACAGCTTAATGTTGTTGATAGCTTAATGTTGACAGCTTAATGTTGTTGACAGCCTAATTTTGTTGACAGCTTAATGTTGACAGCTTAATGTTGACAGCTTAATGTTGACAGCTTATTGTTGACAGCTTATTGTTGACAGCTTAATGTTGTTAACTGTTAATGTTGTTAACTGTTAATGTTGTTAACTGTTAATGTTGTTAACTGTTAATGTTGTTAACTGTTAATGTTGTTAACTGTCAATGTTGTTAACTGTTAATGTTGTTAACTGTTAATGTTGTTAACTGTTAATGTTGTTAACTGTTAATGTTGTTAACTGTTAATGTTGTTAACTGTTAATGTCGTAAACTGTTAATGTTGCCAGCTTATTGTTGTTGACAGCTTAATGTTGTTGATAGCTTAATGTTGACAGCTTAATGTTGTTGACAGCCTAATTTTGTTGACAGCTTAATGTTGACAGCTTAATGTTGACAGCTTAATGTTGACAGCTTAATGTTGACAGCTTAATGTTGACAGCTTAATGTTGACAGCTTAATGTTGACAGCTTAATGTTGTTAACTGTTAATGTTGTTAACTGTTAATGTTGTAAACTGCTAATGTTGCCAGCTTATTGTTGTTGACAGCTTAATGTTGTTGATAGCTTAATGTTGACAGCTTAATGTTGTTGACAGCTTAATTTTGTTGACAGCTTAATGTTGACAGCTTAATGTTGACAGCTTAATGTTGACAGCTTATTGTTGACAGCTTATTGTTGACAGCTTATTGTTGACAGCTTAATGTTGACAGCTTAGTGTTGACAGCCTAATGTTGACAGCCTAATGTTGACAGCTTAATGTTGACAGCTTAATGTTGACAGCTTAATGTTGACAGCTTAATGTTGACAGCCTATTGTTGACAGCTTAATGTTGTTGAAAGCTTAATGTTGACAGCTTAATGTTGACAGCTTAATGTTGACAGCTTAATGTTGTTAACTGTTAATGTTGTTAACTGTTAATGTTGTTAACTGTTAATGTTGTTAACTGTTAATGTTGTTAACTGTTAATGTTGTAAACTGTTAATGTTGTTAACTGTTAATGTTGTTAACTGTTAATGTTGTTAACTGTTAATGTTGCCAGCTTAATGTTGTTGCCAGCTTAATGTTGTTGACAGCTTAATGTTGACAGCCTAATGTTGTTGACGGTTAATTTTGACAACTTAATTTTCACAACTTAATGTTGACAGCTCAATGTTGACAGCTTAATGTTGTTGACAGCTTAATGTTGTTGACAGCTTAATGTTGTTGACAGCTTAATGTTGTTGATAGCTTAATGTTGTTGATAGCTTAATGTTGTTGACAGCTTAATGTTGACAGCTTAATGTTGACAGCTTAATGTTGACAGCTTAATGTTGACAGCTTAATGTTGACAGCTTAATGTTGACAGCTTATTGTTGACAGCTTATTGTTGACAGCTTAATGTTGTTAACTGTTAATGTTGTTAACTGTTAATGTTGTTAACTGTTAATGTTGTTAACTGTTAATGTTGTTAACTGTTAATGTTGTTAACTGTTAATGTTGTTAACTGTTAATGTTGTTAACTGTTAATGTCGTAAACTGTTAATGTTGCCAGCTTATTGTTGTTGACAGCTTAATGTTGTTGATAGCTTAATGTTGACAGCTTAATGTTGTTGACAGCCTAATTTTGTTGACAGCTTAATGTTGACAGCTTAATGTTGACAGCTTAATGTTGACAGCTTAATGTTGACAGCTTAATGTTGACAGCTTAATGTTGACAGCTTAATGTTGACAGCTTAATGTTGTTAACAGTTAATGTTGTTAACTGTCAATGTTGTAAACTGCTAATGTTGCCAGCTTATTGTTGTTGACAGCTTAATGTTGTTGATAGCTTAATGTTGACAGCTTAATGTTGTTGATAGCTTAATGTTGACAGCTTAATGTTGTTGACAGCTTAATTTTGTTGACAGCTTAATGTTGACAGCTTAATGTTGACAGCTTAATGTTGACAGCTTATTGTTGACAGCTTATTGTTGACAGCTTATTGTTGACAGCTTAATGTTGACAGCTTAATGTTGACAGCTTAATGTTGACAGCTTAATGTTGACAGCTTATTGTTGACAGCTTATTGTTGACAGCTTATTGTTGACAGCTTAATGTTGACAGCTTAGTGTTGACAGCCTAATGTTGACAGCCTAATGTTGACAGCTTAATGTTGACAGCTCAATGTTGACAGCTTAATGTTGTTGACAGCTTAATGTTGTTGACAGCTTAATGTTGTTGACAGCTTAATGTTGTTGACAGCTTAATGTTGTTGACAGCTTAATGTTGTTGATAGCTTAATGTTGTTGATAGCTTAATGTTGTTGATAGCTTAATGTTGACAGCTTAATGTTGACAGCTTAATGTTGACAGCTTAATGTTGACAACTTAATGTTGACAGCTTAATGTTGACAGCTTATTGTTGACAGCTTATTGTTGACAGCTTAATGTTGTTAACTGTTAATGTTGTTAACTGTTAATGTTGTTAACTGTTAATGTTGTTAACTGTTAATGTTGTTAACTGTTAATGTTGTTAACTGTTAATGTTGTTAACTGTTAATGTTGTTAACTGTTAATGTCGTAAACTGTTAATGTCGTAAACTGTTAATGTTGCCAGCTTATTGTTGTTGACAGCTTAATGTTGTTGATAGCTTAATGTTGACAGCTTAATGTTGTTGACAGCCTAATTTTGTTGACAGCTTAATGTTGACAGCTTAATGTTGACAGCTTAATGTTGACAGCTTATTGTTGACAGCTTAATGTTGTTAACTGTTAATGTTGTTAACTGTTAATGTTGTTAACTGTTAATGTTGTTAACTGTTAATGTTGTTAACTGTTAATGTTGTTAACTGTCAATGTTGTTAACTGTTAATGTTGTTAACTGTTAATGTTGTTAACTGTTAATGTTGTTAACTGTTAATGTTGTTAACTGTTAATGTTGTTAACTGTTAATGTTGTTAACTGTTAATGTCGTAAACTGTTAATGTTGCCAGCTTATTGTTGTTGACAGCTTAATGTTGTTGATAGCTTAATGTTGACAGCTTAATGTTGTTGACAGCCTAATTTTGTTGACAGCTTAATGTTGACAGCTTAATGTTGACAGCTTAATGTTGACAGCTTAATGTTGACAGCTTAATGTTGACAGCTTAATGTTGACAGCTTAATGTTGTTAACTGTTAATGTTGTTAACTGTTAATGTTGTAAACTGCTAATGTTGCCAGCTTATTGTTGTTGACAGCTTAATGTTGTTGATAGCTTAATGTTGACAGCTTAATGTTGTTGACAGCTTAATTTTGTTGACAGCTTAATGTTGACAGCTTAATGTTGACAGCTTAATGTTGACAGCTTATTGTTGACAGCTTATTGTTGACAGCTTATTGTTGACAGCTTAATGTTGACAGCTTAGTGTTGACAGCCTAATGTTGACAGCCTAATGTTGACAGCTTAATGTTGACAGCTTAATGTTGACAGCTTAATGTTGACAGCTTAATGTTGACAGCCTATTGTTGACAGCTTAATGTTGTTGAAAGCTTAATGTTGACAGCTTAATGTTGACAGCTTAATGTTGACAGCTTAATGTTGTTAACTGTTAATGTTGTTAACTGTTAATGTTGTTAACTGTTAATGTTGTTAACTGTTAATGTTGTTAACTGTTAATGTTGTAAACTGTTAATGTTGTTAACTGTTAATGTTGTTAACTGTTAATGTTGTTAACTGTTAATGTTGCCAGCTTAATGTTGTTGCCAGCTTAATGTTGTTGACAGCTTAATGTTGACAGCCTAATGTTGTTGACGGTTAATTTTGACAACTTAATTTTCACAACTTAATGTTGACAGCTCAATGTTGACAGCTTAATGTTGTTGACAGCTTAATGTTGTTGACAGCTTAATGTTGTTGACAGCTTAATGTTGTTGATAGCTTAATGTTGTTGATAGCTTAATGTTGTTGACAGCTTAATGTTGACAGCTTAATGTTGACAGCTTAATGTTGACAGCTTAATGTTGACAGCTTAATGTTGACAGCTTAATGTTGACAGCTTAATGTTGACAGCTTATTGTTGACAGCTTATTGTTGACAGCTTAATGTTGTTAACTGTTAATGTTGTTAACTGTTAATGTTGTTAACTGTTAATGTTGTTAACTGTTAATGTTGTTAACTGTTAATGTTGTTAACTGTTAATGTTGTTAACTGTTAATGTTGTTAACTGTTAATGTTGTTAACTGTTAATGTCGTAAACTGTTAATGTTGCCAGCTTATTGTTGTTGACAGCTTAATGTTGTTGATAGCTTAATGTTGACAGCTTAATGTTGTTGACAGCCTAATTTTGTTGACAGCTTAATGTTGACAGCTTAATGTTGACAGCTTAATGTTGACAGCTTAATGTTGACAGCTTAATGTTGACAGCTTAATGTTGACAGCTTAATGTTGACAGCTTAATGTTGTTAACAGTTAATGTTGTTAACTGTTAATGTTGTAAACTGCTAATGTTGCCAGCTTATTGTTGTTGACAGCTTAATGTTGTTGATAGCTTAATGTTGACAGCTTAATGTTGTTGACAGCTTAATTTTGTTGACAGCTTAATGTTGACAGCTTAATGTTGACAGCTTAATGTTGACAGCTTATTGTTGACAGCTTATTGTTGACAGCTTATTGTTGACAGCTTAATGTTGACAGCTTAATGTTGACAGCTTAATGTTGACAGCTTAATGTTGACAGCTTATTGTTGACAGCTTATTGTTGACAGCTTATTGTTGACAGCTTAATGTTGACAGCTTAGTGTTGACAGCCTAATGTTGACAGCCTAATGTTGACAGCTTAATGTTGACAGCTTAATGTTGACAGCTTAATGTTGACAACTTATTGTTGACAGCTTAATGTTGACAGCTTAATGTTGACAGCCTAATGTTGACAGGCTAATGTTGACAGCTTAATGTTGACAGCTTAATGTTGACAGCTTAATGTTGACAGCTTAATGTTGACAGCTTAATGTTGACAACTTATTGTTGACAGCTTGATGTTGACAGCTTAATGTTGACAGACTAATGTTGACAGGCTAATGTTGACAGCTTAATGTTGACAGCTTAATGTTGACAGCTTAATGTTGACAGCTTAATGTTGACAGCTTAATGTTGACAGCTTAATGTTGTTAACTGTTAATGTTGTTAACTGTTAATGTTGTAAACTGTTAATGTTGCCAGCTTATTGTTGTTGACAGCTTAATGTTGTTGATAGCTTAATGTTGACAGCTTAATGTTGACAGCTTAATGTTGACAACTTATTGTTGACAGCTTAATGTTGACAGCCTATTGTTGACAGCCTATTGTTGACAGCTTAATGTTGTTGAAAGCTTAATGTTGACAGCTTAATGTTGACAGCTTAATGTTGACAGCTTAATGTTGTTAACTGTTAATGTTGTTAACTGTTAATGTTGTTAACTGTTAATGTTGTTAACTGTTAATGTTGTTAACTGTTAATGTTGTTAACTGTTAATGTTGTTAACTGTTAATGTTGTTAACTGTTAATGTTGTTAACTGTTAATGTTGTTAACTGTTAATGTTGTTAACTGTTAATGTTGTTAACTGTTAATGTTGCCAGCTTAATGTTGTTGCCAGCTTAATGTTGTTGACAGCTTAATGTTGACATCCTAATATTGTTGACGGTTAATTTTGACAACTTAATTTTCTCAACTTAATGTTGACAGCTTAATGTTGACAGCTTAATGTTGTTGACAGCTTAATGTTGTTGATAGCTTAATGTTGTTGATAGCTTAATGTTGACAGCTTAATGTTGACAGCTTAATGTTGACAGCTTAATGTTGTTGACAGCTTAATGTTGACAGCTTAATGTTGACAGCTTAATGTTGACAGCTTAATGTTGACAGCTTATTGTTGACAGCTTATTGTTGACAGCTTAATGTTGACAGCTTAATGTTGACAGCTTAATGTTGACAGCCTAATGTTGACAGCCTAAGGTTGACAGCCTAAGGTTGACAGCTTAATGTTGACAGCTTAATGTTGACAGCTTAATGTTGACAACTTAATGTTGACAGCTTAATGTTGACAGCTTAATGTTGACAGCTTAATGTTGTTAACTGTTAATGTTGTTAACTGTTAATGTCGTAAACTGTTAATGTTGCCAGCTTATTGTTGTTGACAGCTTAATGTTGTTGACAGCTTAATTTTGTTGACAGCTTAATGTTGACAGCTTAATGTTGACAGCTTAATGTTGACAGCTTATTGTTGACAGCTTATTGTTGACAGCTTAATGTTGACAGCTTAGTGTTGACAGCCTAATGTTGACAGCCTAATGTTGACAGCTTAATGTTGACAGCTTAATGTTGACAGCTTAATGTTGACAGCTTAATGTTGACAGCCTATTGTTGACAGCTTAATGTTGTTGAAAGCTTAATGTTGACAGCTTAATGTTGACAGCTTAATGTTGACAGCTTAATGTTGTTAACTGTTAATGTAGTTAACTGTTAATGTTGTTAACTGTTAATGTTGTTAACTGTTAATGTTGTTAACTGTTAATGTTGTAAACTGTTAATGTTGTTAACTGTTAATGTTGTTAACTGTTAATGTTGTTAACTGTTAATGTTGCCAGCTTAATGTTGTTGCCAGCTTAATGTTGTTGACAGCTTAATGTTGACAGCCTAATGTTGTTGACGGTTAATTTTGACAACTTAATTTTCACAACTTAATGTTGACAGCTCAATGTTGACAGCTTAATGTTGTTGACAGCTTAATGTTGTTGACAGCTTAATGTTGTTGACAGCTTAATGTTGTTGACAGCTTAATGTTGTTGACAGCTTAATGTTGTTGACAGCTTAATGTTGTTGACAGCTTAATGTTGTTGACAGCTTAATGTTGTTGACAGCTTAATGTTGTTGATAGCTTAATGTTGTTGATAGCTTAATGTTGACAGCTTAATGTTGACAGCTTAATGTTGACAGCTTAATGTTGACAGCTTAATGTTGACAACTTAATGTTGACAGCTTAATGTTGACAGCTTATTGTTGACAGCTTATTGTTGACAGCTTAATGTTGTTAACTGTTAATGTTGTTAACTGTTAATGTTGTTAACTGTTAATGTTGTTAACTGTTAATGTTGTTAACTGTTAATGTTGTTAACTGTTAATGTCGTAAACTGTTAATGTTGCCAGCTTATTGTTGTTGACAGCTTAATGTTGTTGATAGCTTAATGTTGACAGCTTAATGTTGTTGACAGCCTAATTTTGTTGACAGCTTAATGTTGACAGCTTAATGTTGACAGCTTAATGTTGACAGCTTAATGTTGACAGCTTAATGTTGACAGCTTAATGTTGACAGCTTAATGTTGACAGCTTAATGTTGACAGCTTAATGTTGTTAACTGTTAATGTTGTTAACTGTTAATGTTGTAAACTGCTAATGTTGCCAGCTTATTGTTGTTGACAGCTTAATGTTGTTGATAGCTTAATGTTGACAGCTTAATGTTGTTGACAGCTTAATTTTGTTGACAGCTTAATGTTGACAGCTTAATGTTGACAACTTATTGTTGACAGCTTATTGTTGACAGCTTAATGTTGACAGCTTAGTGTTGACAGCCTAATGTTGACAGCCTAATGTTGACAGCTTAATGTTGACAGCTTAATGTTGACAGCTTAATGTTGACAGCTTAATGTTGACAGCCTATTGTTGACAGCTTAATGTTGTTGAAAGCTTAATGTTGACAGCTTTATGTTGACAGCTTAATGTTGACAGCTTAATGTTGTTAACTGTTAATGTTGTTAACTGTTAATGTTGTTAACTGTTAATGTTGTAAACTGTTAATGTTGTTAACTGTTAATGTTGTTAACTGTTAATGTTGTTAACTGTTAATGTTGCCAGCTTAATGTTGTTGCCAGCTTAATGTTGTTGACAGCTTAATGTTGACAGCCTAATGTTGTTGACGGTTAATTTTGACAACTTAATTTTCACAACTTAATGTTGACAGCTCAATGTTGACAGCTTAATGTTGTTGACAGCTTAATGTTGTTGACAGCTTAATGTTGTTGACAGCTTAATGTTGTTGACAGCTTAATGTTGTTGATAGCTTAATGTTGTTGATAGCTTAATGTTGTTGATAGCTTAATGTTGACAGCTTAATGTTGACAGCTTAATGTTGACAGCTTAATGTTGACAGCTTAATGTTGACAGCTTAATGTTGACAGCTTATTGTTGACAGCTTATTGTTGACAGCTTAATGTTGTTAACTGTTAATGTTGTTAACTGTTAATGTTGTTAACTGTTAATGTTGTTAACTGTTAATGTTGTTAACTGTTAATGTTGTTAACTGTTAATGTTGTTAACTGTTAATGTTGTTAACTGTTAATGTTGTTAACTGTTAATGTTGTTAACTGTTAATGTTGCCAGCTTAATGTTGTTGCCAGCTTAATGTTGTTGACAGCTTAATGTTGACATCCTAATGTTGTTGACGGGTAATTTTGACAACTTAATTTTCTCAACTTAATGTTGACAGCTTAATGTTGACAGCTTAATGTTGACAGCTTAATGTTGTTGACAGCTTAATGTTGTTGATAGCTTAATGTTGTTGATAGCTTAATGTTGACAGCTTAATGTTGACAGCTTAATGTTGACAGCTTAATGTTGTTGACAGCTTAATGTTGACAGCTTAATGTTGACAGCTTAATGTTGACAGCTTATTGTTGACAGCTTATTGTTGACAGCTTAATGTTGACAGCTTAATGTTGACAGCTTAATGTTGACAGCCTAATGTTGACAGCCTAAGGTTGACAGCTTAATGTTGACAGCTTAATGTTGACAGCTTAATGTTGTTAACTGTTAATGTTGTTAACTGCTAATGTCGTAAACTGTTAATGTTGCCAGCTTATTGTTGTTGACAGCTTAATGTTGACAGCTTAATGTTGTTGACAGCCTAATTTTGTTGACAGCTTAATGTTGACAGCTTAATGTTGACAGCTTAATGTTGACAGCTTAATGTTGACAGCTTAATGTTGTCAGCTTAATGTTGACAGCTTAATGTTGACAGCTTAATGTTGTTAACTGTTAATGTTGTTAACTGTTAATGTTGTTAACTGTTAATGTTGTTAACTGTTAATGTTGTTAACTGTTAATGTTGTTAACTGTTAATGTTGTTAACTGTTAATGTTGTTAACTGTTAATGTTGTTAACTGTTAATGTTGTTAACTGTTAATGTTGTTAACTGTTAATGTTGTTAACTGTTAATGTTGCCAGCTTAATGTTGTTGCCAGCTTAATGTTGTTGACAGCTTAATGTTGACATCCTAATATTGTTGACGGTTAATTTTGACAACTTAATTTTCTCAACTTAATGTTGACAGCTTAATGTTGACAGCTTAATGTTGTTGACAGCTTAATGTTGTTGATAGCTTAATGTTGTTGATAGCTTAATGTTGACAGCTTAATGTTGACAGCTTAATGTTGACAGCTTAATGTTGTTGACAGCTTAATGTTGACAGCTTAATGTTGACAGCTTAATGTTGACAGCTTAATGTTGACAGCTTATTGTTGACAGCTTATTGTTGACAGCTTAATGTTGACAGCTTAATGTTGACAGCTTAATGTTGACAGCCTAATGTTGACAGCCTAAGGTTGACAGCTTAATGTTGACAGCTTAATGTTGACAGCTTAATGTTGACAACTTAATGTTGACAGCTTAATGTTGACAGCTTAATGTTGACAGCTTAATGTTGTTAACTGTTAATGTTGTTAACTGTTAATGTCGTAAACTGTTAATGTTGCCAGCTTATTGTTGTTGACAGCTTAATGTTGTTGACAGCTTAATTTTGTTGACAGCTTAATGTTGACAGCTTAATGTTGACAGCTTAATGTTGACAGCTTATTGTTGACAGCTTATTGTTGACAGCTTAATGTTGACAGCTTAGTGTTGACAGCCTAATGTTGACAGCCTAATGTTGACAGCTTAATGTTGACAGCTTAATGTTGACAGCTTAATGTTGACAGCTTAATGTTGACAGCCTATTGTTGACAGCTTAATGTTGTTGAAAGCTTAATGTTGACAGCTTAATGTTGACAGCTTAATGTTGACAGCTTAATGTTGTTAACTGTTAATGTTGTTAACTGTTAATGTTGTTAACAGTTAATGTTGTTAACTGTTAATGTTGTAAACTGTTAATGTTGTTAACTGTTAATGTTGTTAACTGTTAATGTTGTTAACTGTTAATGTTGCCAGCCTAATGTTGTTGCCAGCTTAATGTTGTTGACAGCTTAATGTTGACAGCCTAATGTTGTTGACGGTTAATTTTGACAACTTAATTTTCTCAACTTAATGTTGACAGCTTAATGTTGACAGCTTAATGTTGTTGACAGCTTAATGTTGTTGATAGCTTAATGTTGTTGATAGCTTAATGTTGACAGCTTAATGTTGACAGCTTAATGTTGACAGCTTAATGTTGTTGACAGCTTAATGTTGACAGCTTAATGTTGACAGCTTAATGTTGACAGCTTAATGTTGACAGCTTATTGTTGACAGCTTATTGTTGACAGCTTAATGTTGACAGCTTAATGTTGACAGCTTAATGTTGACAGCCTAATGTTGACAGCCTAAGGTTGACAGCTTAATGTTGACAGCTTAATGTTGACAGCTTAATGTTGACAACTTAATGTTGACAGCTTAATGTTGACAGCTTAATGTTGACAGCTTAATGTTGTTAACTGTTAATGTTGTTAACTGTTAATGTCGTAAACTGTTAATGTTGCCAGCTTATTGTTGTTGACAGCTTAATGTTGTTGACAGCTTAATTTTGTTGACAGCTTAATGTTGACAGCTTAATGTTGACAGCTTAATGTTGACAGCTTATTGTTGACAGCTTATTGTTGACAGCTTAATGTTGACAGCTTAGTGTTGACAGCCTAATGTTGACAGCCTAATGTTGACAGCTTAATGTTGACAGCTTAATGTTGACAGCTTAATGTTGACAGCTTAATGTTGACAGCCTATTGTTGACAGCTTAATGTTGTTGAAAGCTTAATGTTGACAGCTTAATGTTGACAGCTTAATGTTGACAGCTTAATGTTGTTAACTGTTAATGTTGTTAACTGTTAATGTTGTTAACTGTTAATGTTGTTAACTGTTAATGTTGTAAACTGTTAATGTTGTTAACTGTTAATGTTGTTAACTGTTAATGTTGTTAACTGTTAATGTTGCCAGCTTAATGTTGTTGCCAGCTTAATGTTGTTGACAGCTTAATGTTGACAGCCTAATGTTGTTGACGGTTAATTTTGACAACTTAATTTTCACAACTTAATGTTGACAGCTCAATGTTGACAGCTTAATGTTGTTGACAGCTTAATGTTGTTGACAGCTTAATGTTGTTGACAGCTTAATGTTGTTGACAGCTTAATGTTGTTGACAGCTTAATGTTGTTGACAGCTTAATGTTGTTGATAGCTTAATGTTGTTGATAGCTTAATGTTGTTGATAGCTTAATGTTGACAGCTTAATGTTGACAGCTTAATGTTGACAGCTTAATGTTGACAGCTTAATGTTGACAACTTAATGTTGACAGCTTAATGTTGACAGCTTATTGTTGACAGCTTATTGTTGACAGCTTAATGTTGTTAACTGTTAATGTTGTTAACTGTTAATGTTGTTAACTGTTAATGTTGTTAACTGTTAATGTTGTTAACTGTTAATGTCGTAAACTGTTAATGTTGCCAGCTTATTGTTGTTGACAGCTTAATGTTGTTGATAGCTTAATGTTGACAGCTTAATGTTGTTGACAGCCTAATTTTGTTGACAGCTTAATGTTGACAGCTTAATGTTGACAGCTTAATGTTGACAGCTTAATGTTGACAGCTTAATGTTGACAGCTTAATGTTGACAGCTTAATGTTGACAGCTTAATGTTGACAGCTTAATGTTGTTAATTGTTAATGTTGTTAACTGTTAATGTTGTAAACTGCTAATGTTGCCAGCTTATTGTTGTTGACAGCTTAATGTTGTTGATAGCTTAATGTTGACAGCTTAATGTTGTTGACAGCTTAATTTTGTTGACAGCTTAATGTTGACAGCTTAATGTTGACAACTTATTGTTGACAGCTTATTGTTGACAGCTTAATGTTGACAGCTTAGTGTTGACAGCCTAATGTTGACAGCCTAATGTTGACAGCTTAATGTTGACAGCTTAATGTTGACAGCTTAATGTTGACAGCTTAATGTTGACAGCCTATTGTTGACAGCTTAATGTTGTTGAAAGCTTAATGTTGACAGCTTAATGTTGACAGCTTAATGTTGACAGCTTAATGTTGTTAACTGTTAATGTTGTTAACTGTTAATGTTGTTAACTGTTAATGTTGTAAACTGTTAATGTTGTTAACTGTTAATGTTGTTAACTGTTAATGTTGTTAACTGTTAATGTTGCCAGCTTAATGTTGTTGCCAGCTTAATGTTGTTGACAGCTTAATGTTGACAGCCTAATGTTGTTGACGGTTAATTTTGACAACTTAATTTTGACAACTTAATTTTCACAACTTAATGTTGACAGCTTAATGTTGTTGACAGCTTAATGTTGTTGACAGCTTAATGTTGTTGACAGCTTAATGTTGTTGACAGCTTAATGTTGTTGATAGCTTAATGTTGTTGATAGCTTAATGTTGTTGATAGCTTAATGTTGACAGCTTAATGTTGACAGCTTAATGTTGACAGCTTAATGTTGACAGCTTAATGTTGACAGCTTAATGTTGACAGCTTATTGTTGACAGCTTATTGTTGACAGCTTAATGTTGTTAACTGTTAATGTTGTTAACTGTTAATGTTGTTAACTGTTAATGTTGTTAACTGTTAATGTTGTTAACTGTTAATGTTGTTAACTGTTAATGTTGTTAACTGTTAATGTTGTTAACTGTTAATGTTGTTAACTGTTAATGTCGTAAACTGTTAATGTTGCCAGCTTATTGTTGTTGACAGCTTAATGTTGTTGATAGCTTAATGTTGACAGCTTAATGTTGTTGACAGCCTAATTTTGTTGACAGCTTAATGTTGACAGCTTAATGTTGACAGCTTAATGTTGACAGCTTAATGTTGACAGCTTAATGTTGACAGCTTAATGTTGTTAACTGTTAATGTTGTTAACTGTTAATGTTGTAAACTGCTAATGTTGCCAGCTTATTGTTGTTGACAGCTTAATGTTGTTGATAGCTTAATGTTGACAGCTTAATGTTGTTGACAGCTTAATTTTGTTGACAGCTTAATGTTGACAGCTTAATGTTGACAGCTTAATGTTGACAGCTTATTGTTGACAGCTTATTGTTGACAGCTTAATGTTGACAGCTTAGTGTTGACAGCCTAATGTTGACAGCCTAATGTTGACAGCTTAATGTTGACAGCTTAATGTTGACAGCTTAATGTTGACAGCTTAATGTTGACAGCCTATTGTTGACAGCTTAATGTTGTTGAAAGCTTAATGTTGACAGCTTAATGTTGACAGCTTAATGTTGACAGCTTAATGTTGTTAACTGTTAATGTTGTTAACTGTTAATGTTGTTAACTGTTAATGTTGTTAACTGTTAATGTTGTTAACTGTTAATGTTGTTAACTGTTAATGTTGTAAACTGTTAATGTTGTTAACTGTTAATGTTGTTAACTGTTAATGTTGTTAACTGTTAATGTTGCCAGCTTAATGTTGTTGCCAGCTTAATGTTGTTGACAGCTTAATGTTGACAGCCTAATGTTGTTGACGGTTAATTTTGACAACTTAATTTTCACAACTTAATGTTGACAGCTCAATGTTGACAGCTTAATGTTGTTGACAGCTTAATGTTGTTGACAGCTTAATGTTGTTGACAGCTTAATGTTGTTGATAGCTTAATGTTGTTGATAGCTTAATGTTGTTGATAGCTTAATGTTGACAGCTTAATGTTGACAGCTTAATGTTGACAGCTTAATGTTGACAGCTTAATGTTGACAGCTTAATGTTGACAGCTTATTGTTGACAGCTTATTGTTGACAGCTTATTGTTGACAGCTTAATGTTGTTAACTGTTAATGTTGTTAACTGTTAATGTTGTTAACTGTTAATGTTGTTAACTGTTAATGTTGTTAACTGTTAATGTTGTTAACTGTTAATGTTGTTAACTGTTAATGTTGTTAACTGTTAATGTTGTTAACTGTTAATGTTGTTAACTGTTAATGTCGTAAACTGTTAATGTTGCCAGCTTATTGTTGTTGACAGCTTAATGTTGTTGATAGCTTAATGTTGACAGCTTAATGTTGTTGACAGCCTAATTTTGTTGACAGCTTAATGTTGACAGCTTAATGTTGACAGCTTAATGTTGACAGCTTAATGTTGACAGCTTAATGTTGACAGCCTAATGTTGACAGGCTAATGTTGACAGCTTAATGTTGACAGCTTAATGTTGACAGCTTAATGTTGACAGCTTAATGTTGACAGCTTAATGTTGACAACTTATTGTTGACAGCTTAATGTTGACAGACTAATGTTGACAGGCTAATGTTGACAGCTTAATGTTGACAGCTTAATGTTGACAGCTTAATGTTGACAGCTTAATGTTGACAGCTTAATGTTGACAGCTTAATGTTGTTAACTGTTAATGTTGTTAACTGTTAATGTTGTAAACTGTTAATGTTGCCAGCTTATTGTTGTTGACAGCTTAATGTTGTTGATAGCTTAATGTTGACAGCTTAATGTTGACAGCTTAATGTTGACAACTTATTGTTGACAGCTTAATGTTGACAGCCTATTGTTGACAGCCTATTGTTGACAGCTTAATGTTGTTGAAAGCTTAATGTTGACAGCTTAATGTTGACAGCTTAATGTTGACAGCTTAATGTTGTTAACTGTTAATGTTGTTAACTGTTAATGTTATTAACTGTGAATGTTGTTAACTGTTAATGTTGTTAACTGTTAATGTTGTTAACTGTTAATGTTGTTAACTGTTAATGTTGTTAACTGTTAATGTTGTTAACTGTTAATGTTGTTAACTCTTAATGTTGTTAACTGTTAATGTTGCCAGCTTAATGTTGTTGCCAGCTTAATGTTGTTGACAGCTTAATGTTGACAGCCTAATGTTGTTGACGGTTAATTTTGACAACTTAATTTTCACAACTTAATGTTGACAGCTCAATGTTGACAGCTTAATGTTGTTGACAGCTTAATGTTGTTGACAGCTTAATGTTGTTGACAGCTTAATGTTGTTGACAGCTTAATGTTGTTGACAGCTTAATGTTGTTGACAGCTTAATGTTGTTGACAGCTTAATGTTGTTGATAGCTTAATGTTGTTGATAGCTTAATGTTGTTGATAGCTTAATGTTGACAGCTTAATGTTGACAGCTTAATGTTGACAGCTTAATGTTGACAGCTTAATGTTGACAACTTAATGTTGACAGCTTAATGTTGACAGCTTATTGTTGACAGCTTATTGTTGACAGCTTAATGTTGTTAACTGTTAATGTTGTTAACTGTTAATGTTGTTAACTGTTAATGTTGTTAACTGTTAATGTTGTTAACTGTTAATGTTGTTAACTGTTAATGTCGTAAACTGTTAATGTCGTAAACTGTTAATGTTGCCAGCTTATTGTTGTTGACAGCTTAATGTTGTTGATAGCTTAATGTTGACAGCTTAATGTTGTTGACAGCCTAATTTTGTTGACAGCTTAATGTTGACAGCTTAATGTTGACAGCTTAATGTTGACAGCTTATTGTTGACAGCTTATTGTTGACAGCTTAATGTTGTTAACTGTTAATGTTGTTAACTGTTAATGTTGTTAACTGTTAATGTTGTTAACTGTTAATGTTGTTAACTGTTAATGTTGTTAACTGTTAATGTTGTTAACTGTTAATGTTGTTAACTGTTAATGTTGTTAACTGTTAATGTTGTTAACTGTTAATGTCGTAAACTGTTAATGTTGCCAGCTTATTGTTGTTGACAGCTTAATGTTGTTGATAGCTTAATGTTGACAGCTTAATGTTGTTGACAGCCTAATTTTGTTGACAGCTTAATGTTGACAGCTTAATGTTGACAGCTTAATGTTGACAGCTTAATGTTGACAGCTTAATGTTGACAGCTTAATGTTGACAGCTTAATGTTGACAGCTTAATGTTGACAGCTTAATGTTGACAGCTTAATGTTGTTAACTGTTAATGTTGTTAACTGTTAATGTTGTAAACTGCTAATGTTGCCAGCTTATTGTTGTTGACAGCTTAATGTTGTTGATAGCTTAATGTTGACAGCTTAATGTTGTTGACAGCTTAATTTTGTTGACAGCTTAATGTTGACAGCTTAATGTTGACAGCTTAATGTTGACAGCTTATTGTTGACAGCTTATTGTTGACAGCTTATTGTTGACAGCTTAATGTTGACAGCTTAGTGTTGACAGCCTAATGTTGACAGCCTAATGTTGACAGCTTAATGTTGACAGCTTAATGTTGACAGCTTAATGTTGACAGCTTAATGTTGACAGCCTATTGTTGACAGCTTAATGTTGTTGAAAGCTTAATGTTGACAGCTTAATGTTGACAGCTTAATGTTGACAGCTTAATGTTGTTAACTGTTAATGTTGTTAACTGTTAATGTTGTTAACTGTTAATGTTGTTAACTGTTAATGTTGTTAACTGTTAATGTTGTTAACTGTTAATGTTGTTAACTGTTAATGTTGTTAACTGTTAATGTTGTTAACTGTTAATGTTGTAAACTGTTAATGTTGTTAACTGTTAATGTTGTTAACTGTTAATGTTGTTAACTGTTAATGTTGCCAGCTTAATGTTGTTGCCAGCTTAATGTTGTTGACAGCTTAATGTTGACAGCCTAATGTTGTTGACGGTTAATTTTGACAACTTAATTTTCACAACTTAATGTTGACAGCTCAATGTTGACAGCTTAATGTTGTTGACAGCTTAATGTTGTTGACAGCTTAATGTTGTTGACAGCTTAATGTTGTTGATAGCTTAATGTTGTTGATAGCTTAATGTTGTTGACAGCTTAATGTTGACAGCTTAATGTTGACAGCTTAATGTTGACAGCTTAATGTTGACAGCTTAATGTTGACAGCTTAATGTTGACAACTTAATGTTGACAGCTTATTGTTGACAGCTTATTGTTGACAGCTTAATGTTGTTAACTGTTAATGTTGTTAACTGTTAATGTTGTTAACTGTTAATGTTGTTAACTGTTAATGTTGTTAACTGTTAATGTTGTTAACTGTTAATGTTGTTAACTGTTAATGTTGTTAACTGTTAATGTTGTTAACTGTTAATGTTGTTAACTGTTAATGTCGTAAACTGTTAATGTTGCCAGCTTATTGTTGTTGACAGCTTAATGTTGTTGATAGCTTAATGTTGACAGCTTAATGTTGTTGACAGCCTAATTTTGTTGACAGCTTAATGTTGACAGCTTAATGTTGACAGCTTAATGTTGACAGCTTAATGTTGACAGCTTAATGTTGACAGCTTAATGTTGACAGCTTAATGTTGACAGCTTAATGTTGTTAACTGTTAATGTTGTTAACTGTTAATGTTGTAAACTGCTAATGTTGCCAGCTTATTGTTGTTGACAGCTTAATGTTGTTGATAGCTTAATGTTGACAGCTTAATGTTGTTGATAGCTTAATGTTGACAGCTTAATGTTGTTGACAGCTTAATTTTGTTGACAGCTTAATGTTGACAGCTTAATGTTGACAGCTTAATGTTGACAGCTTATTGTTGACAGCTTATTGTTGACAGCTTATTGTTGACAGCTTAATGTTGACAGCTTAATGTTGACAGCTTGATGTTGACAGCTTAATGTTGACAGCTTATTGTTGACAGCTTATTGTTGACAGCTTATTGTTGACAGCTTAATGTTGACAGCTTAGTGTTGACAGCCTAATGTTGACAGCCTAATGTTGACAGCTTAATGTTGACAGCTTAATGTTGACAGCTTAATGTTGACAACTTATTGTTGACAGCTTAATGTTGACAGCTTAATGTTGACAGCCTAATGTTGACAGGCTAATGTTGACAGCTTAATGTTGACAGCTTAATGTTGACAGCTTAATGTTGACAGCTTAATGTTGACAGCTTAATGTTGACAACTTATTGTTGACAGCTTAATGTTGACAGCTTAATGTTGACAGACTAATGTTGACAGGCTAATGTTGACAGCTTAATGTTGACAGCTTAATGTTGACAGCTTAATGTTGACAGCTTAATGTTGACAGCTTAATGTTGTTAACTGTTAATGTTGTTAACTGTTAATGTTGTAAACTGTTAATGTTGCCAGCTTACTGTTGTTGACAGCTTAATGTTGTTGATAGCTTAATGTTGACAGCTTAATGTTGACAGCTTAATGTTGACAACTTATTGTTGACAGCTTAATGTTGACAGCCTATTGTTGACAGCCTATTGTTGACAGCTTAATGTTGTTGAAAGCTTAATGTTGACAGCTTAATGTTGACAGCTTAATGTTGACAGCTTAATGTTGTTAACTGTTAATGTTGTTAACTGTTAATGTTGTTAACTGTTAATGTTGTTAACTGTTGATGTTGTTAACTGTTAATGTTGTTAACTGTTAATGTTGTTAACTGTTAAAGTTGTTAACTGTTAATGTTGTTAACTGTTAATGTTGTTAACTGTTAATGTTGTTAACTGTTAATGTTGCCAGCTTAATGTTGTTGCCAGCTTAATGTTGTTGACAGCTTAATGTTGACATCCTAATATTGTTGACGGTTAATTTTGACAACTTAATTTTCTCAACTTAATGTTGACAGCTTAATGTTGACAGCTTAATGTTGTTGACAGCTTAATGTTGTTGATAGCTTAATGTTGTTGATAGCTTAATGTTGACAGCTTAATGTTGACAGCTTAATGTTGACAGCTTAATGTTGTTGACAGCTTAATGTTGACAGCTTAATGTTGACAGCTTAATGTTGACAGCTTAATTTTGACAGCTTATTGTTGACAGCTTATTGTTGACAGCTTAATGTTGACAGCTTAATGTTGACAGCTTAATGTTGACAGCCTAATGTTGACAGCCTAAGGTTGACAGCTTAATGTTGACAGCTTAATGTTGACAGCTTAATGTTGACAACTTAATGTTGACAGCTTAATGTTGACAGCTTAATGTTGACAGCTTAATGTTGTTAACTGTTAATGTTGTTAACTGTTAATGTCGTAAACTGTTAATGTTGCCAGCTTATTGTTGTTGACAGCTTAATGTTGTTGACAGCTTAATTTTGTTGACAGCTTAATGTTGACAGCTTAATGTTGACAGCTTAATGTTGACAGCTTATTGTTGACAGCTTATTGTTGACAGCTTAATGTTGACAGCTTAGTGTTGACAGCCTAATGTTGACAGCCTAATGTTGACAGCTTAATGTTGACAGCTTAATGTTGACAGCTTAATGTTGACAGCTTAATGTTGACAGCCTATTGTTGACAGCTTAATGTTGTTGAAAGCTTAATGTTGACAGCTTAATGTTGACAGCTTAATGTTGACAGCTTAATGTTGTTAACTGTTAATGTAGTTAACTGTTAATGTTGTTAACTGTTAATGTTGTTAACTGTTAATGTTGTTAACTGTTAATGTTGTAAACTGTTAATGTTGTTAACTGTTAATGTTGTTAACTGTTAATGTTGTTAACTGTTAATGTTGCCAGCTTAATGTTGTTGCCAGCTTAATGTTGTTGACAGCTTAATGTTGACAGCCTAATGTTGTTGACGGTTAATTTTGACAACTTAATTTTCACAACTTAATGTTGACAGCTCAATGTTGACAGCTTAATGTTGTTGACAGCTTAATGTTGTTGACAGCTTAATGTTGTTGACAGCTTAATGTTGTTGACAGCTTAATGTTGTTGACAGCTTAATGTTGTTGACAGCTTAATGTTGTTGATAGCTTAATGTTGTTGATAGCTTAATGTTGTTGATAGCTTAATGTTGACAGCTTAATGTTGACAGCTTAATGTTGACAGCTTAATGTTGACAGCTTAATGTTGACAACTTAATGTTGACAGCTTAATGTTGACAGCTTATTGTTGACAGCTTATTGTTGACAGCTTAATGTTGTTAACTGTTAATGTTGTTAACTGTTAATGTTGTTAACTGTTAATGTTGTTAACTGTTAATGTTGTTAACTGTTAATGTCGTAAACTGTTAATGTTACCAGCTTATTGTTGTTGACAGCTTAATGTTGTTGATAGCTTAATGTTGACAGCTTAATGTTGTTGACAGCCTAATTTTGTTGACAGCTTAATGTTGACAGCTTAATGTTGACAGCTTAATGTTGACAGCTTAATGTTGACAGCTTAATGTTGACAGCTTAATGTTGACAGCTTAATGTTGACAGCTTAATGTTGTTAATTGTTAATGTTGTTAACTGTTAATGTTGTAAACTGCTAATGTTGCCAGCTTATTGTTGTTGACAGCTTAATGTTGTTGATAGCTTAATGTTGACAGCTTAATGTTGTTGACAGCTTAATTTTGTTGACAGCTTAATGTTGACAGCTTAATGTTGACAACTTATTGTTGACAGCTTATTGTTGACAGCTTAATGTTGACAGCTTAGTGTTGACAGCCTAATGTTGACAGCCTAATGTTGACAGCTTAATGTTGACAGCTTAATGTTGACAGCTTAATGTTGACAGCTTAATGTTGACAGCCTATTGTTGACAGCTTAATGTTGTTGAAAGCTTGATGTTGACAGCTTAATGTTGACAGCTTAATGTTGACAGCTTAATGTTGTTAACTGTTAATGTTGTTAACTGTTAATGTTGTTAACTGTTAATGTTGTAAACTGTTAATGTTGTTAACTGTTAATGTTGTTAACTGTTAATGTTGTTAACTGTTAATGTTGCCAGCTTAATGTTGTTGCCAGCTTAATGTTGTTGACAGCTTAATGTTGACAGCCTAATGTTGTTGACGGTTAATTTTGACAACTTAATTTTGACAACTTAATTTTCACAACTTAATGTTGACAGCTTAATGTTGTTGACAGCTTAATGTTGTTGACAGCTTAATGTTGTTGACAGCTTAATGTTGTTGACAGCTTAATGTTGTTGATAGCTTAATGTTGTTGATAGCTTAATGTTGTTGATAGCTTAATGTTGACAGCTTAATGTTGACAGCTTAATGTTGACAGCTTAATGTTGACAGCTTAATGTTGACAGCTTAATGTTGACAGCTTATTGTTGACAGCTTATTGTTGACAGCTTAATGTTGTTAACTGTTAATGTTGTTAACTGTTAATGTTGTTAACTGTTAATGTTGTTAACTGTTAATGTTGTTAACTGTTAATGTTGTTAACTGTTAATGTTGTTAACTGTTAATGTCGTAAACTGTTAATGTTGCCAGCTTATTGTTGTTGACAGCTTAATGTTGTTGATAGCTTAATGTTGACAGCTTAATGTTGTTGACAGCCTAATTTTGTTGACAGCTTAATGTTGACAGCTTAATGTTGACAGCTTAATGTTGACAGCCTAATGTTGACAGCTTAATGTTGACAGCTTAATGTTGACAGCTTAATGTTGACAGCTTAATGTTGTTAACTGTTAATGTTGTTAACTGTTAATGTTGTAAACTGCTAATGTTGCCAGCTTATTGTTGTTGACAGCTTTATGTTGTTGATAGCTTAATGTTGACAGCTTAATGTTGTTGACAGCTTAATTTTGTTGACAGCTTAATGTTGACAGCTTAATGTTGACAGCTTAATGTTGACAGCTTATTGTTGACAGCTTATTGTTGACAGCTTAATGTTGACAGCTTAGTGTTGACAGCCTAATGTTGACAGCCTAATGTTGACAGCTTAATGTTGACAGCTTAATGTTGACAGCTTAATGTTGACAGCTTAATGTTGACAGCCTATTGTTGACAGCTTAATGTTGTTGAAAGCTTAATGTTGACAGCTTAATGTTGACAGCTTAATGTTGTTAACTGTTAATGTTGTTAACTGTTAATGTTGTTAACTGTTAATGTTGTTAACTGTTAATGTTGTTAACTGTTAATGTTGTAAACTGTTAATGTTGTTAACTGTTAATGTTGTTAACTGTTAATGTTGTTAACTGTTAATGTTGCCAGCTTAATGTTGTTGCCAGCTTAATGTTGTTGACAGCTTAATGTTGACAGCCTAATGTTGTTGACGGTTAATTTTGACAACTTAATTTTCACAACTTAATGTTGACAGCTCAATGTTGACAGCTTAATGTTGTTGACAGCTTAATGTTGTTGACAGCTTAATGTTGTTGACAGCTTAATGTTGTTGATAGCTTAATGTTGTTGATAGCTTAATGTTGTTGATAGCTTAATGTTGACAGCTTAATGTTGACAGCTTAATGTTGACAGCTTAATGTTGACAGCTTAATGTTGACAGCTTAATGTTGACAGCTTAATGTTGACAGCTTATTGTTGACAGCTTATTGTTGACAGCTTATTGTTGACAGCTTAATGTTGTTAACTGTTAATGTTGTTAACTGTTAATGTTGTTAACTGTTAATGTTGTTAACTGTTAATGTTGTTAACTGTTAATGTTGTTAACTGTTAATGTTGTTAACTGTTAATGTTGTTAACTGTTAATGTTGCCAGCTTATTGTTGTTGACAGCTTAATGTTGTTGACAGCTTAATGTTGACAGCTTAATGTTGTTGACAGCCTAATTTTGTTGACAGCTTAATGTTGACAGCTTAATGTTGACAGCTTAATGTTGACAGCTTAATGTTGACAGCTTAATGTTGACAGCTTAATGTTGACAGCTTAATGTTGACAGCTTAATGTTGACAGCTTAATGTTGTTAACTGTTAATGTTGTTAACTGTTAATGTTGTAAACTGCTAATGTTGCCAGCTTATTGTTGTTGACAGCTTAATGTTGTTGATAGCTTAATGTTGACAGCTTAATGTTGACAACTTATTGTTGACAGCTTAATGTTGACAGCTTAATGTTGACAGCCTAATGTTGACAGGCTAATGTTGACAGCTTAATGTTGACAGCTTAATGTTGACAGCTTAATGTTGACAGCTTAATGTTGACAGCTTAATGTTGACAACTTATTGTTGACAGCTTAATGTTGACAGACTAATGTTGACAGGCTAATGTTGACAGCTTAATGTTGACAGCTTAATGTTGACAGCTTAATGTTGACAGCTTAATGTTGACAGCTTAATGTTGACAGCTTAATGTTGTTAACTGTTAATGTTGTTAACTGTTAATGTTGTAAACTGTTAATGTTGCCAGCTTATTGTTGTTGACAGCTTAATGTTGTTGATAGCTTAATGTTGACAGCTTAATGTTGACAGCTTAATGTTGACAACTTATTGTTGACAGCTTAATGTTGACAGCCTATTGTTGACAGCCTATTGTTGACAGCTTAATGTTGTTGAAAGCTTAATGTTGACAGCTTAATGTTGACAGCTTAATGTTGACAGCTTAATGTTGTTAACTGTTAATGTTGTTAACTGTTAATGTTATTAACTGTGAATGTTGTTAACTGTTAATGTTGTTAACTGTTAATGTTGTTAACTGTTAATGTTGTTAACTGTTAATGTTGTTAACTGTTAATGTTGTTAACTGTTAATGTTGTTAACTGTTAATGTCGTAAACTGTTAATGTTGCCAGCTTATTGTTGTTGACAGCTTAATGTTGTTGATAGCTTAATGTTGACAGCTTAATGTTGTTGACAGCCTAATTTTGTTGACAGCTTAATGTTGACAGCTTAATGTTGACAGCTTAATGTTGACAGCTTAATGTTGACAGCTTAATGTTGACAGCTTAATGTTGACAGCTTAATGTTGACAGCTTAATGTTGTTAACTGTTAATGTTGTTAACTGTTAATGTTGTAAACTGCTAATGTTGCCAGCTTATTGTTGTTGACAGCTTAATGTTGTTGATAGCTTAATGTTGACAGCTTAATGTTGTTGACAGCTTAATTTTGTTGACAGCTTAATGTTGACAGCTTAATGTTGACAGCTTAATGTTGACAGCTTATTGTTGACAGCTTATTGTTGACAGCTTAATGTTGACAGCTTAGTGTTGACAGCCTAATGTTGACAGCCTAATGTTGACAGCTTAATGTTGACAGCTTAATGTTGACAGCTTAATGTTGACAGCTTAATGTTGACAGCCTATTGTTGACAGCTTAATGTTGTTGAAAGCTTAATGTTGACAGCTTAATGTTGACAGCTTAATGTTGACAGCTTAATGTTGTTAACTGTTAATGTTGTTAACTGTTAATGTTGTTAACTGTTAATGTTGTTAACTGTTAATGTTGTTAACTGTTAATGTTGTTAACTGTTAATGTCGTTAACTGTTAATGTTGTTAACTGTTAATGTTGCCAGCTTAATGTTGTTGCCAGCTTAATGTTGTTGACAGCTTAATGTTGACAGCCTAATGTTGTTGACGGTTAATTTTGACAACTTAATTTTCACAACTTAATGTTGACAGCTCAATGTTGACAGCTTAATGTTGTTGACAGCTTAATGTTGTTGACAGCTTAATGTTGTTGACAGCTTAATGTTGTTGATAGCTTAATGTTGTTGATAGCTTAATGTTGTTGATAGCTTAATGTTGACAGCTTAATGTTGACAGCTTAATGTTGACAGCTTAATGTTGACAGCTTAATGTTGACAGCTTAATGTTGACAGCTTAATGTTGACAGCTTATTGTTGACAGCTTATTGTTGACAGCTTATTGTTGACAGCTTAATGTTGTTAACTGTTAATGTTGTTAACTGTTAATGTTGTTAACTGTTAATGTTGTTAACTGTTAATGTTGTTAACTGTTAATGTTGTTAACTGTTAATGTTGTTAACTGTTAATGTTGTTAACTGTTAATGTTGTTAACTGTTAATGTCGTAAGCTGTTAATGTTGCCAGCTTATTGTTGTTGACAGCTTAATGTTGTTGATAGCTTAATGTTGACAGCTTAATGTTGTTGACAGCCTAATTTTGTTGACAGCTTAATGTTGACAGCTTAATGTTGACAGCTTAATGTTGACAGCTTAATGTTGACAGCTTAATGTTGACAGCTTAATGTTGACAGCTTAATGTTGACAGCTTAATGTTGACAGCTTAATGTTGCTAACTGTTAATGTTGTTAACTGTTAATGTTGTAAACTGCTAATGTTGCCAGCTTATTGTTGTTGACAGCTTAATGTTGTTGATAGCTTAATGTTGACAGCTTAATGTTGACAACTTATTGTTGACAGCTTAATGTTGACAGCTTAATGTTGACAGCCTAATGTTGACAGGCTAATGTTGACAGCTTAATGTTGACAGCTTAATGTTGACAGCTTAATGTTGACAGCTTAATGTTGACAGCTTAATGTTGACAACTTATTGTTGACAGCTTAATGTTGACAGACTAATGTTGACAGGCTAATGTTGACAGCTTAATGTTGACAGCTTAATGTTGACAGCTTAATGTTGACAGCTTAATGTTGACAGCTTAATGTTGACAGCTTAATGTTGACAGCTTAATGTTGACAGCTTAATGTTGTTAACTGTTAATGTTGTTAACTGTTAATGTTGTAAACTGTTAATGGTGCCAGCTTATTGTTGTTGACAGCTTAATGTTGTTGATAGCTTAATGTTGACAGCTTAATGTTGACAGCTTAATGTTGACAACTTATTGTTGACAGCTTAATGTTGACAGCCTATTGTTGACAGCCTATTGTTGACAGCTTAATGTTGTTGAAAGCTTAATGTTGACAGCTTAATGTTGACAGCTTAATGTTGACAGCTTAATGTTGTTAACTATTAATGTTGTTAACTGTTAATGTTATTAACTGTGAATGTTGTTAACTGTTAATGTTGTTAACTGTTAATGTTGTTAACTGTTAATGTTGTTAACTGTTAATGTTGTTAACTGTTAATGTTGTTAACTGTTAATGTTGTTAACTGTTAATGTTGTTAACTGTTAATGTTGCCAGCTTAATGTTGTTGCCAGCTTAATGTTGTTGACAGCTTAATGTTGACAGCCTAATGTTGTTGACGGTTAATTTTGACAACTTAATTTTCACAACTTAATGTTGACAGCTCAATGTTGACAGCTTAATGTTGTTGACAGCTTAATGTTGTTGACAGCTTAATGTTGTTGACAGCTTAATGTTGTTGACAGCTTAATGTTGTTGACAGCTTAATGTTGTTGACAGCTTAATGTTGTTGACAGCTTAATGTTGTTGACAGCTTAATGTTGTTGATAGCTTAATGTTGTTGATAGCTTAATGTTGTTGATAGCTTAATGTTGACAGCTTAATGTTGACAGCTTAATGTTGACAGCTTAATGTTGACAGCTTAATGTTGACAACTTAATGTTGACAGCTTAATGTTGACAGCTTATTGTTGACAGCTTATTGTTGACAGCTTAATGTTGTTAACTGTTAATGTTGTTAACTGTTAATGTTGTTAACTGTTAATGTTGTTAACTGTTAATGTTGTTAACTGTTAATGTCGTAAACTGTTAATGTCGTAAACTGTTAATGTTGCCAGCTTATTGTTGTTGACAGCTTAATGTTGTTGATAGCTTAATGTTGACAGCTTAATGTTGTTGACAGCCTAATTTTGTTGACAGCTTAATGTTGACAGCTTAATGTTGACAGCTTAATGTTGACAGCTTAATGTTGACAGCTTATTGTTGACAGCTTATTGTTGACAGCTTAATGTTGTTAACTGTTAATGTTGTTAACTGTTAATGTTGTTAACTGTTAATGTTGTTAACTGTTAATGTTGTTAACTGTTAATGTTGTTAACTGTTAATGTTGTTAACTGTTAATGTTGTTAACTGTTAATGTTGTTAACTGTTAATGTTGTTAACTGTTAATGTCGTAAACTGTTAATGTTGCCAGCTTATTGTTGTTGACAGCTTAATGTTGTTGATAGCTTAATGTTGACAGCTTAATGTTGTTGACAGCCTAATTTTGTTGACAGCTTAATGTTGACAGCTTAATGTTGACAGCTTAATGTTGACAGCTTAATGTTGACAGCTTAATGTTGACAGCTTAATGTTGTTAACTGTTAATGTTGTTAACTGTTAATGTTGTAAACTGCTAATGTTGCCAGCTTATTGTTGTTGACAGCTTAATGTTGTTGATAGCTTAATGTTGACAGCTTAATGTTGTTGACAGCTTAATTTTGTTGACAGCTTAATGTTGACAGCTTAATGTTGACAGCTTAATGTTGACAGCTTATTGTTGACAGCTTATTGTTGACAGCTTATTGTTGACAGCTTAATGTTGACAGCTTAGTGTTGACAGCCTAATGTTGACAGCCTAATGTTGACAGCTTAATGTTGACAGCTTAATGTTGACAGCTTAATGTTGACAGCTTAATGTTGACAGCCTATTGTTGACAGCTTAATGTTGTTGAAAGCTTAATGTTGACAGCTTAATGTTGACAGCTTAATGTTGACAGCTTAATGTTGTTAACTGTTAATGTTGTTAACTGTTAATGTTGTTAACTGTTAATGTTGTTAACTGTTAATGTTGTTAACTGTTAATGTTGTAAACTGTTAATGTTGTTAACTGTTAATGTTGTTAACTGTTAATGTTGTTAACTGTTAATGTTGCCAGCTTAATGTTGTTGCCAGCTTAATGTTGTTGACAGCTTAATGTTGACAGCCTAATGTTGTTGACGGTTAATTTTGACAACTTAATTTTCACAACTTAATGTTGACAGCTCAATGTTGACAGCTTAATGTTGTTGACAGCTTAATATTGTTGACAGCTTAATGTTGTTGACAGCTTAATGTTGTTGATAGCTTAATGTTGTTGATAGCTTAATGTTGTTGACAGCTTAATGTTGACAGCTTAATGTTGACAGCTTAATGTTGACAGCTTAATGTTGACAGCTTAATGTTGACAGCTTAATGTTGACAGCTTAATGTTGACAGCTTATTGTTGACAGCTTATTGTTGACAGCTTAATGTTGTTAACTGTTAATGTTGTTAACTGTTAATGTTGTTAGCTGTTAATGTTGTTAACTGTTAATGTTGTTAACTGTTAATGTTGTTAACTGTTAATGTTGTTAACTGTTAATGTTGTTAACTGTTAATGTTGTTAACTGTTAATGTCGTAAACTGTTAATGTTGCCAGCTTATTGTTGTTGACAGCTTAATGTTGTTGATAGCTTAATGTTGACAGCTTAATGTTGTTGACAGCCTAATTTTGTTGACAGCTTAATGTTGACAGCTTAATGTTGACAGCTTAATGTTGACAGCTTAATGTTGACAGCTTAATGTTGACAGCTTAATGTTGACAGCTTAATGTTGACAGCTTAATGTTGTTAACTGTTAATGTTGTTAACTGTTAATGTTGTAAACTGCTAATGTTGCCAGCTTATTGTTGTTGACAGCTTAATGTTGTTGATAGCTTAATGTTGACAGCTTAATGTTGTTGATAGCTTAATGTTGACAGCTTAATGTTGTTGACAGCTTAATTTTGTTGACAGCTTAATGTTGACAGCTTAATGTTGACAGCTTAATGTTGACAGCTTATTGTTGACAGCTTATTGTTGACAGCTTATTGTTGACAGCTTAATGTTGACAGCTTAATGTTGACAGCTTGATGTTGACAGCTTAATGTTGACAGCTTATTGTTGACAGCTTATTGTTGACAGCTTATTGTTGACAGCTTAATGTTGACAGCTTAGTGTTGACAGCCTAATGTTGACAGCCTAATGTTGACAGCTTAATGTTGACAGCTTAATGTTGACAGCTTAATGTTGACAACTTATTGTTGACAGCTTAATGTTGACAGCTTAATGTTGACAGCCTAATGTTGACAGGCTAATGTTGACAGCTTAATGTTGACAGCTTAATGTTGACAGCTTAATGTTGACAGCTTAATGTTGACAGCTTAATGTTGACAACTTATTGTTGACAGCTTAATGTTGACAGCTTAATGTTGACAGACTAATGTTGACAGGCTAATGTTGACAGCTTAATGTTGACAGCTTAATGTTGACAGCTTAATGTTGACAGCTTAATGTTGACAGCTTAATGTTGTTAACTGTTAATGTTGTTAACTGTTAATGTTGTAAACTGTTAATGTTGCCAGCTTATTGTTGTTGACAGCTTAATGTTGTTGATAGCTTAATGTTGACAGCTTAATGTTGACAGCTTAATGTTGACAACTTATTGTTGACAGCTTAATGTTGACAGCCTATTGTTGACAGCCTATTGTTGACAGCTTAATGATGTTGAAAGCTTAATGTTGACAGCTTAATGTTGACAGCTTAATGTTGACAGCTTAATGTTGTTAACTGTTAATGTTGTTAACTGTTAATGTTGTTAACTGTTAATGTTGTTAACTGTTAATGTTGTTAACTGTTAATGTTGTTAACTGTTAATGTTGTTAACTGTTAATGTTGTTAACTGTTAATGTTGTTAACTGTTAATGTTGTTAACTGTTAATGTTGTTAACTGTTAATGTTGTTAACTGTTAATGTCGTAAACTGTTAATGTTGCCAGCTTAATGTTGTTGCCAGCTTAATGTTGTTGACAGCTTAATGTTGACATCCTAATATTGTTGACGGTTAATTTTGACAACTTAATTTTCTCAACTTAATGTTGACAGCTTAATGTTGACAGCTTAATGTTGTTGACAGCTTAATGTTGTTGATAGCTTAATGTTGTTGATAGCTTAATGTTGACAGCTTAATGTTGACAGCTTAATGTTGACAGCTTAATGTTGTTGACAGCTTAATGTTGACAGCTTAATGTTGACAGCTTAATGTTGACAGCTTAATGTTGACAGCTTATTGTTGACAGCTTATTGTTGACAGCTTAATGTTGACAGCTTAATGTTGACAGCTTAATGTTGACAGCCTAATGTTGACAGCCTAAGGTTGACAGCTTAATGTTGACAGCTTAATGTTGACAGCTTAATGTTGACAACTTAATGTTGACAGCTTAATGTTGACAGCTTAATGTTGACAGCTTAATGTTGTTGACTGTTAATGTTGTTAACTGTTAATGTCGTAAACTGTTAATGTTGCCAGCTTATTGTTGTTGACAGCTTAATGTTGTTGACAGCTTAATTTTGTTGACAGCTTAATGTTGACAGCTTAATGTTGACAGCTTAATGTTGACAGCTTATTGTTGACAGCTTATTGTTGACAGCTTAATGTTGACAGCTTAGTGTTGACAGCCTAATGTTGACAGCCTAATGTTGACAGCTTAATGTTGACAGCTTAATGTTGACAGCTTAATGTTGACAGCTTAATGTTGACAGCCTATTGTTGACAGCTTAATGTTGTTGAAAGCTTAATGTTGACAGCTTAATGTTGACAGCTTAATGTTGACAGCTTAATGTTGTTAACTGTTAATGTAGTTAACTGTTAATGTAGTTAACTGTTAATGTTGTTAACTGTTAATGTTGTTAACTGTTAATGTTGTTAACTGTTAATGTTGTAAACTGTTAATGTTGTTAACTGTTAATGTTGTTAACTGTTAATGTTGTTAACTGTTAATGTTGCCAGCTTAATGTTGTTGCCAGCTTAATGTTGTTGACAGCTTAATGTTGACAGCCTAATGTTGTTGACGGTTAATTTTGACAACTTAATTTTCACAACTTAATGTTGACAGCTCAATGTTGACAGCTTACTGTTGTTGACAGCTTAATGTTGTTGACAGCTTAATGTTGTTGACAGCTTAATGTTGTTGACAGCTTAATGTTGTTGACAGCTTAATGTTGTTGACAGCTTAATGTTGTTGATAGCTTAATGTTGTTGATAGCTTAATGTTGTTGATAGCTTAATGTTGACAGCTTAATGTTGACAGCTTAATGTTGACAGCTTAATGTTGACAGCTTAATGTTGACAACTTAATGTTGACAGCTTAATGTTGACAGCTTATTGTTGACAGCTTATTGTTGACAGCTTAATGTTGTTAACTGTTAATGTTGTTAACTGTTAATGTTGTTAACTGTTAATTTTGTTAACTGTTAATGTTGTTAACTGTTAATGTTGTTAACTGTTAATGTCGTAAACTGTTAATGTTGCCAGCTTATTGTTGTTGACAGCTTAATGTTGTTGATAGCTTAATGTTGACAGCTTAATGTTGTTGACAGCCTAATTTTGTTGACAGCTTAATGTTGACAGCTTAATGTTGACAGCTTAATGTTGACAGCTTAATGTTGACAGCTTAATGTTGACAGCTTAATGTTGACAGCTTAATGTTGTTAACTGTTAATGTTGTTAACTGTTAATGTTGTAAACTGCTAATGTTGCCAGCTTATTGTTGTTGACAGCTTAATGTTGTTGATAGCTTAATGTTGACAGCTTAATGTTGTTGACAGCTTAATTTTATTGACAGCTTAATGTTGACAGCTTAATGTTGACAACTTATTGTTGACAGCTTATTGTTGACAGCTTAATGTTGACAGCTTAGTGTTGACAGCCTAATGTTGACAGCCTAATGTTGACAGCTTAATGTTGACAGCTTAATGTTGACAGCCTAATGTTGACAGCTTAATGTTGACAGCCTATTGTTGACAGCTTAATGTTGTTGAAAGCTTAATGTTGACAGCTTAATGTTGACAGCTTAATGTTGACAGCTTAATGTTGACAGCTTAATGTTGTTAACTGTTAATGTTGTTAACTGTTAATGTTGTTAACTGTTAATGTTGTTAACTGTTAATGTTGTTAACTGTTAATGTTGCCAGCTTAATGTTGTTGCCAGCTTAATGTTGTTGACAGCTTAATGTTGACAGCCTAATGTTGTTGACGGTTAATTTTGACAACTTAATTTTCACAACTTAATGTTGACAGCTCAATGTTGACAGCTTAATGTTGTTGACAGCTTAATGTTGTTGACAGCTTAATGTTGTTGACAGCTTAATGTTGTTGACAGCTTAATGTTGTTGATAGCTTAATGTTGTTGATAGCTTAATGTTGTTGATAGCTTAATGTTGACAGCTTAATGTTGACAGCTTAATGTTGACAGCTTAATGTTGACAACTTAATGTTGACAGCTTAATGTTGACAGCTTATTGTTGACAGCTTATTGTTGACAGCTTAATGTTGTTGACAGCTTAATGTTGTTGACAGCTTAATGTTGTTGATAGCTTAATGTTGTTGATAGCTTAATGTTGTTGATAGCTTAATGTTGACAGCTTAATGTTGACAGCTTAATGTTGACAGCTTAATGTTGACAGCTTAATGTTGACAACTTAATGTTGACAGCTTAATGTTGACAGCTTATTGTTGACAGCTTATTGTTGACAGCTTAATGTTGTTAACTGTTAATGTTGTTAACTGTTAATGTTGTTAACTGTTAATTTTGTTAACTGTTAATGTTGTTAACTGTTAATGTTGTTAACTGTTAATGTCGTAAACTGTTAATGTTGCCAGCTTATTGTTGTTGACAGCTTAATGTTGTTGATAGCTTAATGTTGACAGCTTAATGTTGTTGACAGCCTAATTTTGTTGACAGCTTAATGTTGACAGCTTAATGTTGACAGCTTAATGTTGACAGCTTAATGTTGACAGCTTAATGTTGACAGCTTAATGTTGACAGCTTAATGTTGTTAACTGTTAATGTTGTTAACTGTTAATGTTGTAAACTGCTAATGTTGCCAGCTTATTGTTGTTGACAGCTTAATGTTGTTGATAGCTTAATGTTGACAGCTTAATGTTGTTGACAGCTTAATTTTATTGACAGCTTAATGTTGACAGCTTAATGTTGACAACTTATTGTTGACAGCTTATTGTTGACAGCTTAATGTTGACAGCTTAGTGTTGACAGCCTAATGTTGACAGCCTAATGTTGACAGCTTAATGTTGACAGCTTAATGTTGACAGCCTAATGTTGACAGCTTAATGTTGACAGCCTATTGTTGACAGCTTAATGTTGTTGAAAGCTTAATGTTGACAGCTTAATGTTGACAGCTTAATGTTGACAGCTTAATGTTGACAGCTTAATGTTGTTAACTGTTAATGTTGTTAACTGTTAATGTTGTTAACTGTTAATGTTGTTAACTGTTAATGTTGTTAACTGTTAATGTTGCCAGCTTAATGTTGTTGCCAGCTTAATGTTGTTGACAGCTTAATGTTGACAGCCTAATGTTGTTGACGGTTAATTTTGACAACTTAATTTTCACAACTTAATGTTGACAGCTCAATGTTGACAGCTTAATGTTGTTGACAGCTTAATGTTGTTGACAGCTTAATGTTGTTGACAGCTTAATGTTGTTGACAGCTTAATGTTGTTGATAGCTTAATGTTGTTGATAGCTTAATGTTGTTGATAGCTTAATGTTGACAGCTTAATGTTGACAGCTTAATGTTGACAGCTTAATGTTGACAACTTAATGTTGACAGCTTAATGTTGACAGCTTATTGTTGACAGCTTATTGTTGACAGCTTAATGTTGTTAACTGTTAATGTTGTTAACTGTTAATGTTGTTAACTGTTAATGTTGTTAACTGTTAATGTTGTTAACTGTTAATGTTGTTAACTGTTAATGTTGTTAACTGTTAATGTTGTTAACTGTTAATGTTGTTAACTGTTAATGTTGTTAACTGTTAATGTTGTTAACTGTTAATGTTGCCAGCTTAATGTTGTTGCCAGCTTAATGTTGTTGACAGCTTAATGTTGACATCCTAATGTTGTTGACGGGTAATTTTGACAACTTAATTTTCTCAACTTAATGTTGACAGCTTAATGTTGACAGCTTAATGTTGACAGCTTAATGTTGTTGACAGCTTAATGTTGTTGATAGCTTAATGTTGTTGATAGCTTAATGTTGACAGCTTAATGTTGACAGCTTAATGTTGACAGCTTAATGTTGACAGCTTAATGTTGACAGCTTAATATTGACAGCTTAATGTTGACAGCTTAATGTTGTTAACTGTTAATGTTGTTAACTGTTAATGTTGTAAACTGCTAATGTTGCCAGCTTATTGTTGTTGACAGCTTAATGTTGTTGATAGCTTAATGTTGACAGCTTAATGTTGTTGACAGCTTAATTTTGTTGACAGCTTAATGTTGACAGCTTAATGTTGACAACTTATTGTTGACAGCTTATTGTTGACAGCTTAATGTTGACAGCTTAGTGTTGACAGCCTAATGTTGACAGCCTAATGTTGACAGCTTAATGTTGACAGCTTAATGTTGACAGCTTAATGTTGACAGCTTAATGTTGACAGCCTATTGTTGACAGCTTAATGTTGTTGAAAGCTTAATGTTGACAGCTTAATGTTGACAGCTTAATGTTGACAGCTTAATGTTGTTAACTGTTAATGTTGTTAACTGTTAATGTTGTTAACTGTTAATGTTGTAAACTGTTAATGTTGTTAACTGTTAATGTTGTTAACTGTTAATGTTGTTAACTGTTAATGTTGCCAGCTTAATGTTGTTGCCAGCTTAATGTTGTTGACAGCTTAATGTTGACAGCCTAATGTTGTTGACGGTTAATTTTGACAACTTAATTTTCACAACTTAATGTTGACAGCTCAATGTTGACAGCTTAATGTTGTTGACAGCTTAATGTTGTTGACAGCTTAATGTTGTTGACAGCTTAATGTTGTTGACAGCTTAATGTTGTTGATAGCTTAATGTTGTTGATAGCTTAATGTTGTTGATAGCTTAATGTTGACAGCTTAATGTTGACAGCTTAATGTTGACAGCTTAATGTTGACAGCTTAATGTTGACAGCTTAATGTTGACAGCTTATTGTTGACAGCTTATTGTTGACAGCTTAATGTTGTTAACTGTTAATGTTGTTAACTGTTAATGTTGTTAACTGTTAATGTTGTTAACTGTTAATGTTGTTAACTGTTAATGTTGTTAACTGTTAATGTTGTTAACTGTTAATGTTGTTAACTGTTAATGTTGTTAACTGTTAATGTTGTTAACTGTTAATGTTGTTAACTGTTAATGTTGTTAACTGTTAATGTTGTTAACTGTTAATGTTGCCAGCTTAATGTTGTTGCCAGCTTAATGTTGTTGACAGCTTAATGTTGACATCCTAATGTTGTTGACGGGTAATTTTGACAACTTAATTTTCTCAACTTAATGTTGACAGCTTAATGTTGACAGCTTAATGTTGACAGCTTAATGTTGTTGACAGCTTAATGTTGTTGATAGCTTAATGTTGTTGATAGCTTAATGTTGACAGCTTAATGTTGACAGCTTAATGTTGACAGCTTAATGTTGTTGACAGCTTAATGTTGACAGCTTAATGTTGACAGCTTAATGTTGACAGCTTATTGTTGACAGCTTATTGTTGACAGCTTAATGTTGACAGCTTAATGTTGACAGCTTAATGTTGACAGCCTAATGTTGACAGCCTAAGGTTGACAGCTTAATGTTGACAGCTTAATGTTGACAGCTTAATGTTGACAACTTAATGTTGACAGCTTAATGTTGACAGCTTAATGTTGACAGCTTAATGTTGTTAACTGTTAATGTTGTTAACTGCTAATGTCGTAAACTGTTAATGTTGCCAGCTTATTGTTGTTGACAGCTTAATGTTGACAGCTTAATGTTGTTGACAGCCTAATTTTGTTGACAGCTTAATGTTGACAGCTTAATGTTGACAGCTTAATGTTGACAGCTTAATGTTGACAGCTTAATGTTGTCAGCTTAATGTTGACAGCTTAATGTTGACAGCTTAATGTTGTTAACTGTTAATGTTGTTAACTGTTAATGTTGTTAACTGTTAATGTTGTTAACTGTTCATGTTGTTAACTGTTAATGTTGTTAACTGTTAATGTTGTTAACTGTTAATGTTGTTAACTGTTAATGTTGTTAACTGTTAATGTTGCCAGCTTAATGTTGTTGCCAGCTTAATGTTGTTGACAGCTTAATGTTGACATCCTAATATTGTTGACGGTTAATTTTGACAACTTAATTTTCTCAACTTAATGTTGACAGCTTAATGTTGACAGTTTAATGTTGTTGACAGCTTAATGTTGTTGATAGCTTAATGTTGTTGATAGCTTAATGTTGACAGCTTAATGTTGACAGCTTAATGTTGACAGCTTAATGTTGTTGACAGCTTAATGTTGACAGCTTAATGTTGACAGCTTAATGTTGACAGCTTAATGTTGACAGCTTAATGTTGACAGCTTATTGTTGACAGCTTAATGTTGACAGCTTAATGTTGACAGCTTAATGTTGACAGCCTAATGTTGACAGCCTAAGGTTGACAGCTTAATGTTGACAGCTTAATGTTGACAGCTTAATGTTGACAACTTAATGTTGACAGCTTAATGTTGACAGCTTAATGTTGACAGCTTAATGTTGTTAACTGTTAATGTTGTTAACTGTTAATGTCGTAAACTGTTAATGTTGCCAGCTTATTGTTGTTGACAGCTTAATGTTGTTGACAGCTTAATTTTGTTGACAGCTTAATGTTGACAGCTTAATGTTGACAGCTTATTGTTGACAGCTTATTGTTGACAGCTTAATGTTGACAGCTTAGTGTTGACAGCCTAATGTTGACAGCCTAATGTTGACAGCTTAATGTTGACAGCTTAATGTTGACAGCTTAATGTTGACAGCTTAATGTTGACAGCCTATTGTTGACAGCTTAATGTTGTTGAAAGCTTAATGTTGACAGCTTAATGTTGACAGCTTAATGTTGACAGCTTAATGTTGTTAACTGTTAATGTTGTTAACTGTTAATGTTGTTAACTGTTAATGTTGTTAACTGTTAATGTTGTAAACTGTTAATGTTGTTAACTGTTAATGTTGTTAACTGTTAATGTTGTTAACTGTTAATGTTGCCAGCCTAATGTTGTTGCCAGCTTAATGTTGTTGACAGCTTAATGTTGACAGCCTAATGTTGTTGACGGTTAATTTTGACAACTTAATTTTGACAACTTAATGTTGACAGCTCAATGTTGACAGCTTAATGTTGTTGACAGCTTAATGTTGTTGACAGCTTAATGTTGTTGACAGCTTAATGTTGTTGACAGCTTAATGTTGTTGACAGCTTAATGTTGTTGACAGCTTAATGTTGTTGATAGCTTAATGTTGTTGATAGCTTAATGTTGTTGATAGCTTAATGTTGATAGCTTAATGTTGACAGCTTAATGTTGACAGCTTAATGTTGACAGCTTAATGTTGACAGCTTAATGTTGACAACTTAATGTTGACAGCTTAATGTTGACAGCTTATTGTTGACAGCTTATTGTTGACAGCTTAATGTTGTTAACTGTTAATGTTGTTAACTGTTAATGTTGTTAACTGTTAATGTTGTTAACTGTTAATGTTGTTAACTGTTAATGTCGTAAACTGTTAATGTTGCCAGCTTATTGTTGTTGACAGCTTAATGTTGCTGATAGCTTAATGTTGACAGCTTAATGTTGTTGACAGCCTAATTTTGTTGACAGCTTAATGTTGACAGCTTAATGTTGACAGCTTAATGTTGACAGCTTAATGTTGACAGCTTAATGTTGACAGCTTAATGTTGACAGCTTAATGTTGACAGCTTAATGTTGTTAACTGTTAATGTTGCTAACTGTTAATGTTGTAAACTGCTAATGTTGCCAGCTTATTGTTGTTGACAGCTTAATGTTGTTGATAGCTTAATGTTGACAGCTTAATGTTGTTGACAGCTTAATTTTGTTGACAGCTTAATGTTGACAGCTTAATGTTGACAACTTATTGTTGACAGCTTATTGTTGACAGCTTAATGTTGACAGCTTAGTGTTGACAGCCTAATGTTGACAGCCTAATGTTGACAGCTTAATGTTGACAGCTTAATGTTGACAGCTTAATGTTGACAGCTTAATGTTGACAGCCTATTGTTGACAGCTTAATGTTGTTGAAAGCTTAATGTTGACAGCTTAATGTTGACAGCTTAATGTTGTTAACTGTTAATGTTGTTAACTGTTAATGTTGTTAACTGTTAATGTTGTAAACTGTTAATGTTGTTAACTGTTAATGTTGTTAACTGTTAATGTTGTTAACTGTTAATGTTGCCAGCTTAATGTTGTTGCCAGCTTAATGTTGTTGACAGCTTAATGTTGACAGCCTAATGTTGTTGACGGTTAATTTTGACAACTTAATTTTCACAACTTAATGTTGACAGCTCAATGTTGACAGCTTAATGTTGTTGACAGCTTAATGTTGTTGACAGCTTAATGTTGTTGACAGCTTAATGTTGTTGACAGCTTAATGTTGTTGATAGCTTAATGTTGTTGATAGCTTAATGTTGTTGATAGCTTAATGTTGACAGCTTAATGTTGACAGCTTAATGTTGACAGCTTAATGTTGACAGCTTAATGTTGACAGCTTATTGTTGACAGCTTATTGTTGACAGCTTAATGTTGTTAACTGTTAATGTTGTTAACTGTTAATGTTGTTAACTGTTAATGTTGTTAACTGTTAATGTTGTTAACTGTTAATGTTGTTAACTGTTAATGTTGTTAACTGTTAATGTTGTTAACTGTTAATGTTGCCAGCTTAATGTTGTTGCCAGCTTAATGTTGTTGACAGCTTAATGTTGACATCCTAATGTTGTTGACGGGTAATTTTGACAACTTAATTTTCTCAACTTAATGTTGACAGCTTAATGTTGACAGCTTAATGTTGACAGCTTAATGTTGTTGACAGCTTAATGTTGTTGACAGCTTAATGTTGTTGATAGCTTAATGTTGTTGATAGCTTAATGTTGACAGCTTAATGTTGACAGCTTAATGTTGACAGCTTAATGTTGTTGACAGCTTAATGTTGACAGCTTAATGTTGACAGCTTAATGTTGACAGCTTATTGTTGACAGCTAAATGTTGACAGCTTAATGTTGACAGCTAAATGTTGACAACTTAATGTTGACAGCTTAATGTTGACAGCTTAATGTTGACAGCTTAATGTTGTTAACTGTTAATGTTGTTAACTGCTAATGTCGTAAACTGTTAATGTTGCCAGCTTATTGTTGTTGACAGCTTAATGTTGACAGCTTAATGTTGTTGACAGCCTAATTTTGTTGACAGCTTAATGTTGACAGCTTAATGTTGACAGCTTAATGTTGACAGCTTAATGTTGACAGCTTAATGTTGACAGCTTAATGTTGACAGCTTAATGTTGACAGCTTAATGTTGACAGCTTAATGTTGTTAACTGTTAATGTTGTTAACTGTTAATGTTGTAAACTGCTAATGTTGCCAGCTTATTGTTGTTGACAGCTTAATGTTGTTGATAGCTTAATGTTGACAGCTTAATGTTGTTGACAGCTTAATTTTGTTGACAGCTTAATGTTGACAGCTTAATGTTGACAGCTTAATGTTGACAGCTTATTGTTGACAGCTTATTGTTGACAGCTTATTGTTGACAGCTTAATGTTGACAGCTTAGTGTTGACAGCCTAATGTTGACAGCCTAATGTTGACAGCTTAATGTTGACAGCTTAATGTTGACAGCTTAATGTTGACAGCTTAATGTTGACAGCCTATTGTTGACAGCTTAATGTTGTTGAAAGCTTAATGTTGACAGCTTAATGTTGACAGCTTAATGTTGACAGCTTAATGTTGTTAACTGTTAATGTTGTTAACTGTTAATGTTGTTAACTGTTAATGTTGTAAACTGTTAATGTTTTTAACTGTTAATGTTGTTAACTGTTAATGTTGTTAACTGTTAATGTTGCCAGCTTAATGTTGTTGCCAGCTTAATGTTGTTGACAGCTTAATGTTGACAGCTTAATGTTGACAGCTTAATGTTGTTAACTGTTAATGTTGTTAACTGTTAATGTTGTTAACTGTTAATGTTGTAAACTGTTAATGTTTTTAACTGTTAATGTTGTTAACTGTTAATGTTGTTAACTGTTAATGTTGCCAGCTTAATGTTGTTGCCAGCTTAATGTTGTTGACAGCTTAATGTTGACAGCCTAATGTTGTTGACGGTTAATTTTGACAACTTAATTTTCACAACTTAATGTTGACAGCTCAATGTTGACAGCTTAATGTTGTTGACAGCTTAATGTTGTTGACAGCTTAATGTTGTTGACAGCTTAATGTTGTTGACAGCTTAATGTTGTTGATAGCTTAATGTTGTTGAAAGCTTAATGTTGAAAGCTTAATGTTGACAGCTTAATGTTGACAGCTTAATGTTGACAGCTTAATGTTGACAGCTTAATGTTGTTAACTGTTAATGTTGTTAACTGTTAATGTTGTAAACTGTTAATGTTGCCAGCTTATTGTTGTTGACAGCTTAATGTTGTTGATAGCTTAATGTTGACAGCATAATGTTGTTGACAGCCTAATTTTGTTGACAGCTTAATGTTGACAGCTTAATGTTGACAGCTTAATGTTGTTAACTGTTAATGTTGTTAACTGTTAATGTTGTAAACTGTTAATGTTGCCAGCTTATTGTTGTTGACAGCTTAATGTTGTTGATAGCTTAATGTTGACAGCTTAATGTTGTTGACGGTTAATTTTGACAGCTTAATGTTGTTGACAGCTTAATGTTGTTGACAGCTTAATGTTGTTGCCAGCTTAATGTTGTTGCCAGCTTAATGTTGTTGCCAGCTTAATGTTGTTGACAGCTTAATGTTGACAGCCTAATATTGTTGACAGTTAATTTTGACAGCTTAATGTTGTTGACAGCTTAATGTTGACAGCTTAATGTTGACAGCTTAATGTTGACAGCTTAATGTTGTTGACAGCTTAATGTTGTTGACAGCTTAATGTTGACAGCTTAATGTTGACAGCTTAATGTTGACAGCTTATTGTTGACAGCTTATTGTTGACAGCTTAATGTTGACAGCTTAATGTTGACAGCTTAATGTTGACAGCCTAATGTTGACAGCCTAAAGTTGACAGCTTAATGTTGACAGCTTAATGTTGACAGCTTAATGTTGACAACTTATTGTTGACAGCTTAATGTTGACAGCTTAATGTTGACAGCCTAATGTTGACAGGCTAATGTTGACAGCTTAATGTTGACAGCTTAATGTTGACAGCTTAATGTTGACAGCTTAATGTTGACAGCTTAATGTTGACAGCTTAATGTTGACAGCTTAATGTTTACAGCTTAATGTTGACAGCTTAATGTTGTTAACTGTTAATGTTGTTAACTGTTAATGTTGTAAACTGTTAATGTTGCCAGCTTATTGTTGTTGACAGCTTAATGTTGTTGATAGCTTATTGTTGACAGCTTATTGTTGACAGCTTAATGTTGTTAACTGTTAATGTTGTTAACTGTTAATGTTGTTAACTGTTAATGTTGTTAACTGTTAATGTTGTTAACTGTTAATGTTGTTAACTGTTAATGTTGTTAACTGTTAATGTTGTTAACTGTTAATGTTGTTAACTGTTAATGTTGTTAACTGTTAATGTTGTTAACTGTTAATGTCGTAAACTGTTAATGTTGCCAGCTTATTGTTGTTGACAGCTTAATGTTGTTGATAGCTTAATGTTGACAGCTTAATGTTGTTGACAGCCTAATTTTGTTGACAGCTTAATGTTGACAACTTAATGTTGACAGCTTAATGTTGACAGCTTAATGTTGACAGCTTAATGTTGACAGCTTAATGTTGACAGCTTAATGTTGTTAACTGTTAATGTTGTTAACTGTTAATGTTGTAAACTGCTAATGTTGCCAGCTTATTGTTGTTGACAGCTTAATGTTGTTGATAGCTTAATGTTGACAGCTTAATGTTGTTGACAGCTTAATTTTGTTGACAGCTTAATGTTGACAGCTTAATGTTGACAGCTTAATGTTGACAGCTTATTGTTGACAGCTTATTGTTGACAGCTTATTGTTGACAGCTTAATGTTGACAGCTTAGTGTTGACAGCCTAATGTTGACAGCCTAATGTTGACAGCTTAATGTTGACAGCTTAATGTTGACAGCTTAATGTTGACAGCTTAATGTTGACAGCCTATTGTTGACAGCTTAATGTTGTTGAAAGCTTAATGTTGACAGCTTAATGTTGACAGCTTAATGTTGACAGCTTAATGTTGTTAACTGTTAATGTTGTTAACTGTTAATGTTGTTAACTGTTAATGTTGTTAACTGTTAATGTTGTTAACTGTTAATGTTGTAAACTGTTAATGTTGTTAACTGGTAATGTTGTTAACTGTTAATGTTGTTAACTGTTAATGTTGCCAGCTTAATGTTGTTGCCAGCTTAATGTTGTTGACAGCTTAATGTTGACAGCCTAATGTTGTTGACGGTTAATTTTGACAACTTAATTTTCACAACTTAATGTTGACAGCTCAATGTTGACAGCTTAATGTTGTTGACAGCTTAATGTTGTTGACAGCTTAATGTTGTTGACAGCTTAATGTTGTTGATAGCTTAATGTTGTTGATAGCTTAATGTTGTTGACAGCTTAATGTTGACAGCTTAATGTTGACAGCTTAATGTTGACAGCTTAATGTTGACAGCTTAATGTTGACAGCTTAATGTTGACAGCTTAATGTTGACAGCTTATTGTTGACAGCTTATTGTTGACAGCTTATTGTTGACAGCTTAATGTTGTTAACTGTTAATGTTGTTAACTGTTAATGTTGTTAACTGTTAATGTTGTTAACTGTTAATGTTGTTAACTGTTAATGTTGTTAACTGTTAATGTTGTTAACTGTTAATGTTGTTAACTGTTAATGTTGTTGACTGTTAATGTCGTAAACTGTTAATGTTGCCAGCTTATTGTTGTTGACAGCTTAATGTTGTTGATAGCTTAATGTTGACAGCTTAATGTTGTTGACAGCCTAATTTTGTTGACAGCTTAATGTTGACAGCTTAATGTTGACAGCTTAATGTTGACAGCTTAATGTTGACAGCTTAATGTTGACAGCTTAATGTTGACAGCTTAATGTTGACAGCTTAATGTTGTTAACAGTTAATGTTGTTAACTGTTAATGTTGTAAACTGCTAATGTTGCCAGCTTATTGTTGTTGACAGCTTAATGTTGTTGATAGCTTAATGTTGACAGCTTAATGTTGTTGATAGCTTAATGTTGACAGCTTAATGTTGTTGACAGCTTAATTTTGTTGACAGCTTAATGTTGACAGCTTAATGTTGACAGCTTAATGTTGACAGCTTATTGTTGACAGCTTATTGTTGACAGCTTATTGTTGACAGCTTAATGTTGACAGCTTAATGTTGACAGCTTAATGTTGACAGCTTAATGTTGACAGCTTATTGTTGACAGCTTATTGTTGACAGCTTATTGTTGACAGCTTAATGTTGACAGCTTAGTGTTGACAGCCTAATGTTGACAGCCTAATGTTGACAGCTTAATGTTGACAGCTTAATGTTGACAGCTTAATGTTGACAACTTATTGTTGACAGCTTAATGTTGACAGCTTAATGTTGACAGCCTAATGTTGACAGGCTAATGTTGACAGCTTAATGTTGACAGCTTAATGTTGACAGCTTAATGTTGACAGCTTAATGTTGACAACTTATTGTTGACAGCTTGATGTTGACAGCTTAATGTTGACAGACTAATGTTGACAGGCTAATGTTGACAGCTTAATGTTGACAGCTTAATGTTGACAGCTTAATGTTGACAGCTTAATGTTGACAGCTTAATGTTGACAGCTTAATGTTGTTAACTGTTAATGTTGTTAACTGTTAATGTTGTAAACTGTTAATGTTGCCAGCTTATTGTTGTTGACAGCTTAATGTTGTTGATAGCTTAATGTTGACAGCTTAATGTTGACAGCTTAATGTTGACAACTTATTGTTGACAGCTTAATGTTGACAGCCTATTGTTGACAGCCTATTGTTGACAGCTTAATGTTGTTGAAAGCTTAATGTTGACAGCTTAATGTTGACAGCTTAATGTTGACAGCTTAATGTTGTTAACTGTTAATGTTGTTAACTGTTAATGTTGTTAACTGTTAATGTTGTTAACTGTTAATGTTGTTAACTGTTAATGTTGTTAACTGTTAATGTTGTTAACTGTTAATGTTGTTAACTGTTAATGTTGTTAACTGTTAATGTTGCCAGCTTAATGTTGTTGCCAGCTTAATGTTGTTGACAGCTTAATGTTGACAGCTTAATGTTGACAGCTTAATGTTGTTAACTGTTAATGTTGTTAACTGTTAATGTTGTTAACTGTTAATGTTGTAAACTGTTAATGTTTTTAACTGTTAATGTTGTTAACTGTTAATGTTGTTAACTGTTAATGTTGCCAGCTTAATGTTGTTGCCAGCTTAATGTTGTTGACAGCTTAATGTTGACAGCCTAATGTTGTTGACGGTTAATTTTGACAACTTAATTTTCACAACTTAATGTTGACAGCTCAATGTTGACAGCTTAATGTTGTTGACAGCTTAATGTTGTTGACAGCTTAATGTTGTTGACAGCTTAATGTTGTTGACAGCTTAATGTTGTTGATAGCTTAATGTTGTTGAAAGCTTAATGTTGAAAGCTTAATGTTGACAGCTTAATGTTGACAGCTTAATGTTGACAGCTTAATGTTGACAGCTTAATGTTGTTAACTGTTAATGTTGTTAACTGTTAATGTTGTAAACTGTTAATGTTGCCAGCTTATTGTTGTTGACAGCTTAATGTTGTTGATAGCTTAATGTTGACAGCATAATGTTGTTGACAGCCTAATTTTGTTGACAGCTTAATGTTGACAGCTTAATGTTGACAGCTTAATGTTGTTAACTGTTAATGTTGTTAACTGTTAATGTTGTAAACTGTTAATGTTGCCAGCTTATTGTTGTTGACAGCTTAATGTTGTTGATAGCTTAATGTTGACAGCTTAATGTTGTTGACGGTTAATTTTGACAGCTTAATGTTGTTGACAGCTTAATGTTGTTGACAGCTTAATGTTGTTGCCAGCTTAATGTTGTTGCCAGCTTAATGTTGTTGCCAGCTTAATGTTGTTGACAGCTTAATGTTGACAGCCTAATATTGTTGACAGTTAATTTTGACAGCTTAATGTTGTTGACAGCTTAATGTTGACAGCTTAATGTTGACAGCTTAATGTTGACAGCTTAATGTTGTTGACAGCTTAATGTTGTTGACAGCTTAATGTTGACAGCTTAATGTTGACAGCTTAATGTTGACAGCTTATTGTTGACAGCTTATTGTTGACAGCTTAATGTTGACAGCTTAATGTTGACAGCTTAATGTTGACAGCCTAATGTTGACAGCCTAAAGTTGACAGCTTAATGTTGACAGCTTAATGTTGACAGCTTAATGTTGACAACTTATTGTTGACAGCTTAATGTTGACAGCTTAATGTTGACAGCCTAATGTTGACAGGCTAATGTTGACAGCTTAATGTTGACAGCTTAATGTTGACAGCTTAATGTTGACAGCTTAATGTTGACAGCTTAATGTTGACAGCTTAATGTTGACAGCTTAATGTTTACAGCTTAATGTTGACAGCTTAATGTTGTTAACTGTTAATGTTGTTAACTGTTAATGTTGTAAACTGTTAATGTTGCCAGCTTATTGTTGTTGACAGCTTAATGTTGTTGATAGCTTATTGTTGACAGCTTATTGTTGACAGCTTAATGTTGTTAACTGTTAATGTTGTTAACTGTTAATGTTGTTAACTGTTAATGTTGTTAACTGTTAATGTTGTTAACTGTTAATGTTGTTAACTGTTAATGTTGTTAACTGTTAATGTTGTTAACTGTTAATGTTGTTAACTGTTAATGTTGTTAACTGTTAATGTTGTTAACTGTTAATGTCGTAAACTGTTAATGTTGCCAGCTTATTGTTGTTGACAGCTTAATGTTGTTGATAGCTTAATGTTGACAGCTTAATGTTGTTGACAGCCTAATTTTGTTGACAGCTTAATGTTGACAGCTTAATGTTGACAGCTTAATGTTGACAGCTTAATGTTGACAGCTTAATGTTGACAGCTTAATGTTGACAGCTTAATGTTGTTAACTGTTAATGTTGTTAACTGTTAATGTTGTAAACTGCTAATGTTGCCAGCTTATTGTTGTTGACAGCTTAATGTTGTTGATAGCTTAATGTTGACAGCTTAATGTTGTTGACAGCTTAATTTTGTTGACAGCTTAATGTTGACAGCTTAATGTTGACAGCTTAATGTTGACAGCTTATTGTTGACAGCTTATTGTTGACAGCTTATTGTTGACAGCTTAATGTTGACAGCTTAGTGTTGACAGCCTAATGTTGACAGCCTAATGTTGACAGCTTAATGTTGACAGCTTAATGTTGACAGCTTAATGTTGACAGCTTAATGTTGACAGCCTATTGTTGACAGCTTAATGTTGTTGAAAGCTTAATGTTGACAGCTTAATGTTGACAGCTTAATGTTGACAGCTTAATGTTGTTAACTGTTAATGTTGTTAACTGTTAATGTTGTTAACTGTTAATGTTGTTAACTGTTAATGTTGTTAACTGTTAATGTTGTAAACTGTTAATGTTGTTAACTGTTAATGTTGTTAACTGTTAATGTTGTTAACTGTTAATGTTGCCAGCTTAATGTTGTTGCCAGCTTAATGTTGTTGACAGCTTAATGTTGACAGCCTAATGTTGTTGACGGTTAATTTTGACAACTTAATTTTCACAACTTAATGTTGACAGCTCAATGTTGACAGCTTAATGTTGTTGACAGCTTAATGTTGTTGACAGCTTAATGTTGTTGACAGCTTAATGTTGTTGATAGCTTAATGTTGTTGATAGCTTAATGTTGTTGACAGCTTAATGTTGACAGCTTAATGTTGACAGCTTAATGTTGACAGCTTAATGTTGACAGCTTAATGTTGACAGCTTAATGTTGACAGCTTAATGTTGACAGCTTATTGTTGACAGCTTATTGTTGACAGCTTATTGTTGACAGCTTAATGTTGTTAACTGTTAATGTTGTTAACTGTTAATGTTGTTAACTGTTAATGTTGTTAACTGTTAATGTTGTTAACTGTTAATGTTGTTAACTGTTAATGTTGTTAACTGTTAATGTTGTTAACTGTTAATGTTGTTGACTGTTAATGTCGTAAACTGTTAATGTTGCCAGCTTATTGTTGTTGACAGCTTAATGTTGTTGATAGCTTAATGTTGACAGCTTAATGTTGTTGACAGCCTAATTTTGTTGACAGCTTAATGTTGACAGCTTAATGTTGACAGCTTAATGTTGACAGCTTAATGTTGACAGCTTAATGTTGACAGCTTAATGTTGACAGCTTAATGTTGACAGCTTAATGTTGTTAACAGTTAATGTTGTTAACTGTTAATGTTGTAAACTGCTAATGTTGCCAGCTTATTGTTGTTGACAGCTTAATGTTGTTGATAGCTTAATGTTGACAGCTTAATGTTGTTGATAGCTTAATGTTGACAGCTTAATGTTGTTGACAGCTTAATTTTGTTGACAGCTTAATGTTGACAGCTTAATGTTGACAGCTTAATGTTGACAGCTTATTGTTGACAGCTTATTGTTGACAGCTTATTGTTGACAGCTTAATGTTGACAGCTTAATGTTGACAGCTTAATGTTGACAGCTTAATGTTGACAGCTTATTGTTGACAGCTTATTGTTGACAGCTTATTGTTGACAGCTTAATGTTGACAGCTTAGTGTTGACAGCCTAATGTTGACAGCCTAATGTTGACAGCTTAATGTTGACAGCTTAATGTTGACAGCTTAATGTTGACAACTTATTGTTGACAGCTTAATGTTGACAGCTTAATGTTGACAGCCTAATGTTGACAGGCTAATGTTGACAGCTTAATGTTGACAGCTTAATGTTGACAGCTTAATGTTGACAGCTTAATGTTGACAACTTATTGTTGACAGCTTGATGTTGACAGCTTAATGTTGACAGACTAATGTTGACAGGCTAATGTTGACAGCTTAATGTTGACAGCTTAATGTTGACAGCTTAATGTTGACAGCTTAATGTTGACAGCTTAATGTTGACAGCTTAATGTTGTTAACTGTTAATGTTGTTAACTGTTAATGTTGTAAACTGTTAATGTTGCCAGCTTATTGTTGTTGACAGCTTAATGTTGTTGATAGCTTAATGTTGACAGCTTAATGTTGACAGCTTAATGTTGACAACTTATTGTTGACAGCTTAATGTTGACAGCCTATTGTTGACAGCCTATTGTTGACAGCTTAATGTTGTTGAAAGCTTAATGTTGACAGCTTAATGTTGACAGCTTAATGTTGACAGCTTAATGTTGTTAACTGTTAATGTTGTTAACTGTTAATGTTGTTAACTGTTAATGTTGTTAACTGTTAATGTTGTTAACTGTTAATGTTGTTAACTGTTAATGTTGTTAACTGTTAATGTTGTTAACTGTTAATGTTGTTAACTGTTAATGTTGTTAACTGTTAATGTTGCCAGCTTAATGTTGTTGCCAGCTTAATGTTGTTGACAGCTTAATGTTGACATCCTAATATTGTTGACGGTTAATTTTGACAACTTAATTTTCTCAACTTAATGTTGACAGCTTAATGTTGACAGCTTAATGTTGTTGACAGCTTAATGTTGTTGATAGCTTAATGTTGTTGATAGCTTAATGTTGACAGCTTAATGTTGACAGCTTAATGTTGACAGCTTAATGTTGTTGACAGCTTAATGTTGTTGACAGCTTAATGTTGACAGCTTAATGTTGACAGCTTAATGTTGACAGCTTAATGTTGACAGCTTATTGTTGACAGCTTATTGTTGACAGCTTAATGTTGACAGCTTAATGTTGACAGCTTAATGTTGACAGCCTAATGTTGACAGCCTAAGGTTGACAGCCTAAGGTTGACAGCTTAATGTTGACAGCTTAATGTTGACAGCTTAATGTTGACAACTTAATGTTGACAGCTTAATGTTGACAGCTTAATGTTGACAGCTTAATGTTGTTAACTGTTAATGTTGTTAACTGTTAATGTCGTAAACTGTTAATGTTGCCAGCTTATTGTTGTTGACAGCTTAATGTTGTTGACAGCTTAATTTTGTTGACAGCTTAATGTTGACAGCTTAATGTTGACAGCTTAATGTTGACAGCTTAATGTTGACAGCTTATTGTTGACAGCTTATTGTTGACAGCTTAATGTTGACAGCTTAGTGTTGACAGCCTAATGTTGACAGCCTAATGTTGACAGCTTAATGTTGACAGCTTAATGTTGACAGCTTAATGTTGACAGCTTAATGTTGACAGCCTATTGTTGACAGCTTAATGTTGTTGAAAGCTTAATGTTGACAGCTTAATGTTGACAGCTTAATGTTGACAGCTTAATGTTGTTAACTGTTAATGTAGTTAACTGTTAATGTTGTTAACTGTTAATGTTGTTAACTGTTAATGTTGTTAACTGTTAATGTTGTAAACTGTTAATGTTGTTAACTGTTAATGTTGTTAACTGTTAATGTTGTTAACTGTTAATGTTGCCAGCTTAATGTTGTTGCCAGCTTAATGTTGTTGACAGCTTAATGTTGACAGCCTAATGTTGTTGACGGTTAATTTTGACAACTTAATTTTGACAACTTAATGTTGACAGCTCAATGTTGACAGCTTAATGTTGTTGACAGCTTAATGTTGTTGACAGCTTAATGTTGTTGACAGCTTAATGTTGTTGACAGCTTAATGTTGTTGACAGCTTAATGTTGTTGACAGCTTAATGTTGTTGATAGCTTAATGTTGTTGATAGCTTAATGTTGTTGATAGCTTAATGTTGACAGCTTAATGTTGACAGCTTAATGTTGACAGCTTAATGTTGACAGCTTAATGTTGACAACTTAATGTTGACAGCTTAATGTTGACAGCTTATTGTTGACAGCTTATTGTTGACAGCTTAATGTTGTTAACTGTTAATGTTGTTAACTGTTAATGTTGTTAACTGTTAATGTTGTTAACTGTTAATGTTGTTAACTGTTAATGTTGTTAACTGTTAATGTCGTAAACTGTTAATGTTGCCAGCTTATTGTTGTTGACAGCTTAATGTTGTTGATAGCTTAATGTTGACAGCTTAATGTTGTTGACAGCCTAATTTTGTTGACAGCTTAATGTTGACAGCTTAATGTTGACAGCTTAATGTTGACGGCTTAATGTTGACAGCTTAATGTTGACAGCTTAATGTTGACAGCTTAATGTTGACAGCTTAATGTTGTTAACTGTTAATGTTGTTAACTGTTAATGTTGTAAACTGCTAATGTTGCCAGCTTATTGTTGTTGACAGCTTAATGTTGTTGATAGCTTAATGTTGACAGCTTAATGTTGTTGACAGCTTAATTTTGTTGACAGCTTAATGTTGACAGCTTAATGTTGACAACTTATTGTTGACAGCTTATTGTTGACAGCTTAATGTTGACAGCTTAGTGTTGACAGCCTAATGTTGACAGCCTAATGTTGACAGCTTAATGTTGACAGCTTAATGTTGACAGCTTAATGTTGACAGCTTAATGTTGACAGCCTATTGTTGACAGCTTAATGTTGTTGAAAGCTTAATGTTGACAGCTTTATGTTGACAGCTTAATGTTGACAGCTTAATGTTGTTAACTGTTAATGTTGTTAACTGTTAATGTTGTTAACTGTTAATGTTGTAAACTGTTAATGTTGTTAACTGTTAATGTTGTTAACTGTTAATGTTGTTAACTGTTAATGTTGCCAGCTTAATGTTGTTGCCAGCTTAATGTTGTTGACAGCTTAATGTTGACAGCCTAATGTTGTTGACGGTTAATTTTGACAACTTAATTTTCACAACTTAATGTTGACAGCTCAATGTTGACAGCTTAATGTTGTTGACAGCTTAATGTTGTTGACAGCTTAATGTTGTTGACAGCTTAATGTTGTTGACAGCTTAATGTTGTTGATAGCTTAATGTTGTTGATAGCTTAATGTTGTTGATAGCTTAATGTTGACAGCTTAATGTTGACAGCTTAATGTTGACAGCTTAATGTTGACAGCTTAATGTTGACAGCTTAATGTTGACAGCTTATTGTTGACAGCTTATTGTTGACAGCTTAATGTTGTTAACTGTTAATGTTGTTAACTGTTAATGTTGTTAACTGTTAATGTTGTTAACTGTTAATGTTGTTAACTGTTAATGTTGTTAACTGTTAATGTTGTTAACTGTTAATGTTGCCAGCTTAATGTTGTTGCCAGCTTAATGTTGTTGACAGCTTAATGTTGACATCCTAATGTTGTTGACGGGTAATTTTGACAACTTAATTTTCTCAACTTAATGTTGACAGCTTAATGTTGACAGCTTAATGTTGACAGCTTAATGTTGTTGACAGCTTAATGTTGTTGATAGCTTAATGTTGTTGATAGCTTAATGTTGACAGCTTAATGTTGACAGCTTAATGTTGACAGCTTAATGTTGTTGACAGCTTAATGTTGACAGCTTAATGTTGACAGCTTAATGTTGACAGCTTATTGTTGACAGCTTATTGTTGACAGCTTAATGTTGACAGCTTAATGTTGACAGCTTAATGTTGACAGCCTAATGTTGACAGCCTAAGGTTGACAGCTTAATGTTGACAGCTTAATGTTGACAGCTTAATGTTGACAACTTAATGTTGACAGCTTAATGTTGACAGCTTAATGTTGACAGCTTAATGTTGTTAACTGTTAATGTTGTTAACTGCTAATGTCGTAAACTGTTAATGTTGCCAGCTTATTGTTGTTGACAGCTTAATGTTGACAGCTTAATGTTGTTGACAGCCTAATTTTGTTGACAGCTTAATGTTGACAGCTTAATGTTGACAGCTTAATGTTGACAGCTTAATGTTGTCAGCTTAATGTTGACAGCTTAATGTTGACAGCTTAATGTTGTTAACTGTTAATGTTGTTAACTGTTAATGTTGTTAACTGTTAATGTTGTTAACTGTTAATGTTGTTAACTGTTAATGTTGTTAACTGTTAATGTTGTTAACTGTTAATGTTGTTAACTGTTAATGTTGTTAACTGTTAATGTTGTTAACTGTTAATGTTGCCAGCTTAATGTTGTTGCCAGCTTAATGTTGTTGACAGCTTAATGTTGACATCCTAATATTGTTGACGGTTAATTTTGACAACTTAATTTTCTCAACTTAATGTTGACAGCTTAATGTTGACAGCTTAATGTTGTTGACAGCTTAATGTTGTTGATAGCTTAATGTTGTTGATAGCTTAATGTTGACAGCTTAATGTTGACAGCTTAATGTTGACAGCTTAATGTTGTTGACAGCTTAATGTTGACAGCTTAATGTTGACAGCTTAATGTTGACAGCTTAATGTTGACAGCTTATTGTTGACAGCTTATTGTTGACAGCTTAATGTTGACAGCTTAATGTTGACAGCTTAATGTTGACAGCCTAATGTTGACAGCCTAAGGTTGACAGCTTAATGTTGACAGCTTAATGTTGACAGCTTAATGTTGACAACTTAATGTTGACAGCTTAATGTTGACAGCTTAATGTTGACAGCTTAATGTTGTTAACTGTTAATGTTGTTAACTGTTAATGTCGTAAACTGTTAATGTTGCCAGCTTATTGTTGTTGACAGCTTAATGTTGTTGACAGCTTAATTTTGTTGACAGCTTAATGTTGACAGCTTAATGTTGACAGCTTAATGTTGACAGCTTATTGTTGACAGCTTATTGTTGACAGCTTAATGTTGACAGCTTAGTGTTGACAGCCTAATGTTGACAGCCTAATGTTGACAGCTTAATGTTGACAGCTTAATGTTGACAGCTTAATGTTGACAGCTTAATGTTGACAGCCTATTGTTGACAGCTTAATGTTGTTGAAAGCTTAATGTTGACAGCTTAATGTTGACAGCTTAATGTTGACAGCTTAATGTTGTTAACTGTTAATGTTGTTAACTGTTAATGTTGTTAACTGTTAATGTTGTTAACTGTTAATGTTGTAAACTGTTAATGTTGTTAACTGTTAATGTTGTTAACTGTTAATGTTGTTAACTGTTAATGTTGCCAGCCTAATGTTGTTGCCAGCTTAATGTTGTTGACAGCTTAATGTTGACAGCCTAATGTTGTTGACGGTTAATTTTGACAACTTAATTTTCTCAACTTAATGTTGACAGCTTAATGTTGACAGCTTAATGTTGTTGACAGCTTAATGTTGTTGATAGCTTAATGTTGTTGATAGCTTAATGTTGACAGCTTAATGTTGACAGCTTAATGTTGACAGCTTAATGTTGTTGACAGCTTAATGTTGACAGCTTAATGTTGACAACTTATTGTTGACAGCTTATTGTTGACAGCTTAATGTTGACAGCTTAGTGTTGACAGCCTAATGTTGACAGCCTAATGTTGACAGCTTAATGTTGACAGCTTAATGTTGACAGCTTAATGTTGACAGCTTAATGTTGACAGCCTATTGTTGACAGCTTAATGTTGTTGAAAGCTTAATGTTGACAGCTTTATGTTGACAGCTTAATGTTGACAGCTTAATGTTGTTAACTGTTAATGTTGTTAACTGTTAATGTTGTTAACTGTTAATGTTGTAAACTGTTAATGTTGTTAACTGTTAATGTTGTTAACTGTTAATGTTGTTAACTGTTAATGTTGCCAGCTTAATGTTGTTGCCAGCTTAATGTTGTTGACAGCTTAATGTTGACAGCCTAATGTTGTTGACGGTTAATTTTGACAACTTAATTTTCACAACTTAATGTTGACAGCTCAATGTTGACAGCTTAATGTTGTTGACAGCTTAATGTTGTTGACAGCTTAATGTTGTTGACAGCTTAATGTTGTTGATAGCTTAATGTTGTTGATAGCTTAATGTTGTTGATAGCTTAATGTTGACAGCTTAATGTTGAGAGCTTAATGTTGACAGCTTAATGTTGACAGCTTAATGTTGACAGCTTAATGTTGACAGCTTATTGTTGACAGCTTATTGTTGACAGCTTAATGTTGTTAACTGTTAATGTTGTTAACTGTTAATGTTGTTAACTGTTAATGTTGTTAACTGTTAATGTTGTTAACTGTTAATGTTGTTAACTGTTAATGTTGTTAACTGTTAATGTTGTTAACTGTTAATGTTGTTAACTGTTAATGTTGCCAGCTTAATGTTGTTGCCAGCTTAATGTTGTTGACAGCTTAATGTTGACATCCTAATGTTGTTGACGGGTAATTTTGACAACTTAATTTTCTCAACTTAATGTTGACAGCTTAATGTTGACAGCTTAATGTTGACAGCTTAATGTTGTTGACAGCTTAATGTTGTTGATAGCTTAATGTTGTTGATAGCTTAATGTTGACAGCTTAATGTTGACAGCTTAATGTTGACAGCTTAATGTTGTTGACAGCTTAATGTTGACAGCTTAATGTTGACAGCTTAATGTTGACAGCTTATTGTTGACAGCTTATTGTTGACAGCTTAATGTTGACAGCTTAATGTTGACAGCTTAATGTTGACAGCCTAATGTTGACAGCCTAAGGTTGACAGCTTAATGTTGACAGCTTAATGTTGACAGCTTAATGTTGACAACTTAATGTTGACAGCTTAATGTTGACAGCTTAATGTTGACAGCTTAATGTTGTTAACTGTTAATGTTGTTAACTGCTAATGTCGTAAACTGTTAATGTTGCCAGCTTATTGTTGTTGACAGCTTAATGTTGACAGCTTAATGTTGTTGACAGCCTAATTTTGTTGACAGCTTAATGTTGACAGCTTAATGTTGACAGCTTAATGTTGACAGCTTAATGTTGACAGCTTAATGTTGTCAGCTTAATGTTGACAGCTTAATGTTGACAGCTTAATGTTGTTAACTGTTAATGTTGTTAACTGTTAATGTTGTTAACTGTTAATGTTGTTAACTGTTAATGTTGTTAACTGTTAATGTTGTTAACTGTTAATGTTGTTAACTGTTAATGTTGTTAACTGTTAATGTTGCCAGCTTAATGTTGTTGCCAGCTTAATGTTGTTGACAGCTTAATGTTGACATCCTAATATTGTTGACGGTTAATTTTGACAACTTAATTTTCTCAACTTAATGTTGACAGCTTAATGTTGACAGCTTAATGTTGTTGACAGCTTAATGTTGTTGATAGCTTAATGTTGTTGATAGCTTAATGTTGACAGCTTAATGTTGACAGCTTAATGTTGACAGCTTAATGTTGTTGACAGCTTAATGTTGACAGCTTAATGTTGACAGCTTAATGTTGACAGCTTAATGTTGACAGCTTATTGTTGACAGCTTATTGTTGACAGCTTAATGTTGACAGCTTAATGTTGACAGCCTAATGTTGACAGCCTAAGGTTGACAGCTTAATGTTGACAGCTTAATGTTGACAGCTTAATGTTGACAACTTAATGTTGACAGCTTAATGTTGACAGCTTAATGTTGACAGCTTAATGTTGTTAACTGTTAATGTTGTTAACTGTTAATGTCGTAAACTGTTAATGTTGCCAGCTTATTGTTGTTGACAGCTTAATGTTGTTGACAGCTTAATTTTGTTGACAGCTTAATGTTGACAGCTTAATGTTGACAGCTTAATGTTGACAGCTTATTGTTGACAGCTTATTGTTGACAGCTTAATGTTGACAGCTTAGTGTTGACAGCCTAATGTTGACAGCCTAATGTTGACAGCTTAATGTTGACAGCTTAATGTTGACAGCTTAATGTTGACAGCCTATTGTTGACAGCTTAATGTTGTTGAAAGCTTAATGTTGACAGCTTAATGTTGACAGCTTAATGTTGACAGCTTAATGTTGTTAACTGTTAATGTTGTTAACTGTTAATGTTGTTAACTGTTAATGTTGTTAACTGTTAATGTTGTTAACTGTTAATGTTGTAAACTGTTAATGTTGTTAACTGTTAATGTTGTTAACTGTTAATGTTGTTAACTGTTAATGTTGCCAGCCTAATGTTGTTGCCAGCTTAATGTTGTTGACAGCTTAATGTTGACAGCCTAATGTTGTTGACGGTTAATTTTGACAACTTAATTTTCTCAACTTAATGTTGACAGCTTAATGTTGACAGCTTAATGTTGTTGACAGCTTAATGTTGTTGATAGCTTAATGTTGTTGATAGCTTAATGTTGACAGCTTAATGTTGACAGCTTAATGTTGACAGCTTAATGTTGTTGACAGCTTAATGTTGACAGCTTAATGTTGACAGCTTAATGTTGACAGCTTAATGTTGACAGCTTATTGTTGACAGCTTATTGTTGACAGCCTAATGTTGACAGCTTAATGTTGACAGCTTAATGTTGACAGCCTAATGTTGACAGCCTAAGGTTGACAGCTTAATGTTGACAGCTTAATGTTGACAGCTTAATGTTGACAACTTAATGTTGACAGCTTAATGTTGACAGCTTAATGTTGACAGCTTAATGTTGTTAACTGTTAATGTTGTTAACTGTTAATGTCGTAAACTGTTAATGTTGCCAGCTTATTGTTGTTGACAGCTTAATGTTGTTGACAGCTTAATTTTGTTGACAGCTTAATGTTGACAGCTTAATGTTGACAGCTTAATGTTGACAGCTTATTGTTGACAGCTTATTGTTGACAGCTTAATGTTGACAGCTTAGTGTTGACAGCCTAATGTTGACAGCCTAATGTTGACAGCTTAATGTTGACAGCTTAATGTTGACAGCTTAATGTTGACAGCTTAATGTTGACAGCCTATTGTTGACAGCTTAATGTTGTTGAAAGCTTAATGTTGACAGCTTAATGTTGACAGCTTAATGTTGACAGCTTAATGTTGTTAACTGTTAATGTTGTTAACTGTTAATGTTGTTAACTGTTAATGTTGTTAACTGTTAATGTTGTAAACTGTTAATGTTGTTAACTGTTAATGTTGTTAACTGTTAATGTTGTTAACTGTTAATGTTGCCAGCTTAATGTTGTTGCCAGCTTAATGTTGTTGACAGCTTAATGTTGACAGCCTAATGTTGTTGACGGTTAATTTTGACAACTTAATTTTCACAACTTAATGTTGACAGCTCAATGTTGACAGCTTAATGTTGTTGACAGCTTAATGTTGTTGACAGCTTAATGTTGTTGACAGCTTAATGTTGTTGACAGCTTAATGTTGTTGACAGCTTAATGTTGTTGACAGCTTAATGTTGTTGATAGCTTAATGTTGTTGATAGCTTAATGTTGACAGCTTAATGTTGACAGCTTAATGTTGACAGCTTAATGTTGACAGCTTAATGTTGACAACTTAATGTTGACAGCTTAATGTTGACAGCTTATTGTTGACAGCTTATTGTTGACAGCTTAATGTTGTTAACTGTTAATGTTGTTAACTGTTAATGTTGTTAACTGTTAATGTTGTTAACTGTTAATGTTGTTAACTGTTAATGTTGTTAACTGTTAATGTCGTAAACTGTTAATGTTGCCAGCTTATTGTTGTTGACAGCTTAATGTTGTTGATAGCTTAATGTTGACAGCTTAATGTTGTTGACAGCCTAATTTTGTTGACAGCTTAATGTTGACAGCTTAATGTTGACAGCTTAATGTTGACAGCTTAATGTTGACAGCTTAATGTTGACAGCTTAATGTTGACAGCTTAATGTTGACAGCTTAATGTTGTTAATTGTTAATGTTGTTAACTGTTAATGTTGTAAACTGCTAATGTTGCCAGCTTATTGTTGTTGACAGCTTAATGTTGTTGATAGCTTAATGTTGACAGCTTAATGTTGTTGACAGCTTAATTTTGTTGACAGCTTAATGTTGACAGCTTAATGTTGACAACTTATTGTTGACAGCTTATTGTTGACAGCTTAATGTTGACAGCTTAGTGTTGACAGCCTAATGTTGACAGCCTAATGTTGACAGCTTAATGTTGACAGCTTAATGTTGACAGCTTAATGTTGACAGCTTAATGTTGACAGCCTATTGTTGACAGCTTAATGTTGTTGAAAGCTTAATGTTGACAGCTTAATGTTGACAGCTTAATGTTGACAGCTTAATGTTGTTAACTGTTAATGTTGTTAACTGTTAATGTTGTTAACTGTTAATGTTGTAAACTGTTAATGTTGTTAACTGTTAATGTTGTTAACTGTTAATGTTGTTAACTGTTAATGTTGCCAGCTTAATGTTGTTGCCAGCTTAATGTTGTTGACAGCTTAATGTTGACAGCCTAATGTTGTTGACGGTTAATTTTGACAACTTAATTTTGACAACTTAATTTTCACAACTTAATGTTGACAGCTTAATGTTGTTGACAGCTTAATGTTGTTGACAGCTTAATGTTGTTGACAGCTTAATGTTGTTGACAGCTTAATGTTGTTGACAGCTTAATGTTGTTGACAGCTTAATGTTGTTGATAGCTTAATGTTGTTGATAGCTTAATGTTGTTGATAGCTTAATGTTGACAGCTTAATGTTGACAGCTTAATGTTGACAGCTTAATGTTGACAGCTTAATGTTGACAGCTTAATGTTGACAGCTTATTGTTGACAGCTTATTGTTGACAGCTTAATTTTGTTAACTGTTAATGTTGTTAACTGTTAATGTTGTTAACTGTTAATGTTGTTAACTGTTAATGTTGTTAACTGTTAATGTTGTTAACTGTTAATGTTGTTAACTGTTAATGTTGTTAACTGTTAATGTTGTTAACTGTTAATGTTGTTAACTGTTAATGTTGTTAACTGTTAATGTCGTAAACTGTTAATGTTGCCAGCTTATTGTTGTTGACAGCTTAATGTTGTTGATAGCTTAATGTTGACAGCTTAATGTTGTTGACAGCCTAATTTTGTTGACAGCTTAATGTTGACAGCTTAATGTTGACAGCTTAATGTTGACAGCTTAATGTTGACAGCTTAATGTTGACAGCTTAATGTTGACAGCTTAATGTTGTTAACTGTTAATGTTGTTAACTGTTAATGTTGTAAACTGCTAATGTTGCCAGCTTATTGTTGTTGACAGCTTAATGTTGTTGATAGCTTAATGTTGACAGCTTAATGTTGTTGACAGCTTAATTTTGTTGACAGCTTAATGTTGACAGCTTAATGTTGACAGCTTAATGTTGACAGCTTATTGTTGACAGCTTATTGTTGACAGCTTAATGTTGACAGCTTAGTGTTGACAGCCTAATGTTGACAGCCTAATGTTGACAGCTTAATGTTGACAGCTTAATGTTGACAGCTTAATGTTGACAGCTTAATGTTGACAGCCTATTGTTGACAGCTTAATGTTGTTGAAAGCTTAATGTTGACAGCTTAATGTTGACAGCTTAATGTTGACAGCTTAATGTTGTTAACTGTTAATGTTGTTAACTGTTAATGTTGTTAACTGTTAATGTTGTTAACTGTTAATGTTGTTAACTGTTAATGTTGTTAACTGTTAATGTTGTAAACTGTTAATGTTGTTAACTGTTAATGTTGTTAACTGTTAATGTTGTTAACTGTTAATGTTGCCAGCTTAATGTTGTTGCCAGCTTAATGTTGTTGACAGCTTAATGTTGACAGCCTAATGTTGTTGACGGTTAATTTTGACAACTTAATTTTCACAACTTAATGTTGACAGCTCAATGTTGACAGCTTAATGTTGTTGACAGCTTAATGTTGTTGACAGCTTAATGTTGTTGACAGCTTAATGTTGTTGATAGCTTAATGTTGTTGATAGCTTAATGTTGTTGATAGCTTAATGTTGACAGCTTAATGTTGACAGCTTAATGTTGACAGCTTAATGTTGACAGCTTAATGTTGACAGCTTAATGTTGACAGCTTATTGTTGACAGCTTATTGTTGACAGCTTATTGTTGACAGCTTAATGTTGTTAACTGTTAATGTTGTTAACTGTTAATGTTGTTAACTGTTAATGTTGTTAACTGTTAATGTTGTTAACTGTTAATGTTGTTAACTGTTAATGTTGTTAACTGTTAATGTTGTTAACTGTTAATGTCGTAAACTGTTAATGTTGCCAGCTTATTGTTGTTGACAGCTTAATGTTGTTGATAGCTTAATGTTGACAGCTTAATGTTGTTGACAGCCTAATTTTGTTGACAGCTTAATGTTGACAGCTTAATGTTGACAGCTTAATGTTGACAGCTTAATGTTGACAGCTTAATGTTGACAGCTTAATGTTGTTAACTGTTAATGTTGTTAACTGTTAATGTTGTAAACTGCTAATGTTGCCAGCTTATTGTTGTTGACAGCTTAATGTTGTTGATAGCTTAATGTTGACAGCTTAATGTTGACAACTTATTGTTGACAGCTTAATGTTGACAGCTTAATGTTGACAGCCTAATGTTGACAGGCTAATGTTGACAGCTTAATGTTGACAGCTTAATGTTGACAGCTTAATGTTGACAGCTTAATGTTGACAGCTTAATGTTGACAACTTATTGTTGACAGCTTAATGTTGACAGACTAATGTTGACAGGCTAATGTTGACAGCTTAATGTTGACAGCTTAATGTTGACAGCTTAATGTTGACAGCTTAATGTTGACAGCTTAATGTTGACAACTTAATGTTGTTAACTGTTAATGTTGTTAACTGTTAATGTTGTAAACTGTTAATGTTGCCAGCTTATTGTTGTTGACAGCTTAATGTTGTTGATAGCTTAATGTTGACAGCTTAATGTTGACAGCTTAATGTTGACAACTTATTGTTGACAGCTTAATGTTGACAGCCTATTGCTGACAGCCTATTGTTGACAGCTTAATGTTGTTGAAAGCTTAATGTTGACAGCTTAATGTTGACAGCTTAATGTTGACAGCTTAATGTTGTTAACTGTTAATGTTGTTAACTGTTAATGTTATTAACTGTGAATGTTGTTAACTGTTAATGTTGTTAACTGTTAATGTTGTTAACTGTTAATGTTGTTAACTGTTAATGTTGTTAACTGTGAATGTTGTTAACTGTTAATGTTGTTAACTGTTAATGTTGCCAGCTTAATGTTGTTGCCAGCTTAATGTTGTTGACAGCTTAATGTTGACAGCCTAATGTTGTTGACGGTTAATTTTGACAACTTAATTTTCACAACTTAATGTTGACAGCTCAATGTTGACAGCTTAATGTTGTTGACAGCTTAATGTTGTTGACAGCTTAATGTTGTTGACAGCTTAATGTTGTTGACAGCTTAATGTTGTTGACAGCTTAATGTTGTTGACAGCTTAATGTTGTTGACAGCTTAATGTTGTTGATAGCTTAATGTTGTTGATAGCTTAATGTTGTTGATAGCTTAATGTTGACAGCTTAATGTTGACAGCTTAATGTTGACAGCTTAATGTTGACAGCTTAATGTTGACAACTTAATGTTGACAGCTTAATGTTGACAGCTTATTGTTGACAGCTTATTGTTGACAGCTTAATGTTGTTAACTGTTAATGTTGTTAACTGTTAATGTTGTTAACTGTTAATGTTGTTAACTGTTAATGTTGTTAACTGTTAATGTTGTTAACTGTTAATGTTGTTAACTGTTAATGTCGTAAACTGTTAATGTCGTAAACTGTTAATGTTGCCAGCTTATTGTTGTTGACAGCTTAATGTTGTTGATAGCTTAATGTTGACAGCTTAATGTTGTTGACAGCCTAATTTTGTTGACAGCTTAATGTTGACAGCTTAATGTTGACAGCTTAATGTTGACAGCTTATTGTTGACAGCTTATTGTTGACAGCTTAATGTTGTTAACTGTTAATGTTGTTAACTGTTAATGTTGTTAACTGTTAATGTTGTTAACTGTTAATGTTGTTAACTGTTAATGTTGTTAACTGTTAATGTTGTTAACTGTTAATGTTGTTAACTGTTAATGTTGTTAACTGTTAATGTTGTTAACTGTTAATGTTGTTAACTGTTAATGTTGTTAACTGTTAATGTCGTAAACTGTTAATGTTGCCAGCTTATTGTTGTTGACAGCTTAATGTTGTTGATAGCTTAATGTTGACAGCTTAATGTTGTTGACAGCCTAATTTTGTTGACAGCTTAATGTTGACAGCTTAATGTTGACAGCTTAATGTTGACAGCTTAATGTTGACAGCTTAATGTTGACAGCTTAATGTTGACAGCTTAATGTTGACAGCTTAATGTTGTTAACTGTTAATGTTGTTAACTGTTAATGTTGTAAACTGCTAATGTTGCCAGCTTATTGTTGTTGACAGCTTAATGTTGTTGATAGCTTAATGTTGACAGCTTAATGTTGTTGACAGCTTAATTTTGTTGACAGCTTAATGTTGACAGCTTAATGTTGACAGCTTAATGTTGACAGCTTATTGTTGACAGCTTATTGTTGACAGCTTATTGTTGACAGCTTAATGTTGACAGCTTAGTGTTGACAGCCTAATGTTGACAGCCTAATGTTGACAGCTTAATGTTGACAGCTTAATGTTGACAGCTTAATGTTGACAGCTTAATGTTGACAGCCTATTGTTGACAGCTTAATGTTGTTGAAAGCTTAATGTTGACAGCTTAATGTTGACAGCTTAATGTTGACAGCTTAATGTTGTTAACTGTTAATGTTGTTAACTGTTAATGTTGTTAACTGTTAATGTTGTTAACTGTTAATGTTGTAAACTGTTAATGTTGTTAACTGTTAATGTTGTTAACTGTTAATGTTGTTAACTGTTAATGTTGCCAGCTTAATGTTGTTGCCAGCTTAATGTTGTTGACAGCTTAATGTTGACAGCCTAATGTTGTTGACGGTTAATTTTGACAACTTAATTTTCACAACTTAATGTTGACAGCTCAATGTTGACAGCTTAATGTTGTTGACAGCTTAATGTTGTTGACAGCTTAATGTTGTTGACAGCTTAATGTTGTTGATAGCTTAATGTTGTTGATAGCTTAATGTTGTTGACAGCTTAATGTTGACAGCTTAATGTTGACAGCTTAATGTTGACAGCTTAATGTTGACAGCTTAATGTTGACAGCTTAATGTTGACAGCTTATTGTTGACAGCTTATTGTTGACAGCTTAATGTTGTTAACTGTTAATGTTGTTAACTGTTAATGTTGTTAACTGTTAATGTTGTTAACTGTTAATGTTGTTAACTGTTAATGTTGTTAACTGTTAATGTTGTTAACTGTTAATGTTGTTAACTGTTAATGTTGTTAACTGTTAATGTCGTAAACTGTTAATGTTGCCAGCTTATTGTTGTTGACAGCTTAATGTTGTTGATAGCTTAATGTTGACAGCTTAATGTTGTTGACAGCCTAATTTTGTTGACAGCTTAATGTTGACAGCTTAATGTTGACAGCTTAATGTTGACAGCTTAATGTTGACAGCTTAATGTTGACAGCTTAATGTTGACAGCTTAATGTTGACAGCTTAATGTTGACAACTTAATGTTGTTAACTGTTAATGTTGTTAACTGTTAATGTTGTAAACTGTTAATGTTGCCAGCTTATTGTTGTTGACAGCTTAATGTTGTTGATAGCTTAATGTTGACAGCTTAATGTTGACAGCTTAATGTTGACAACTTATTGTTGACAGCTTAATGTTGACAGCCTATTGTTGACAGCCTATTGTTGACAGCTTAATGTTGTTGAAAGCTTAATGTTGACAGCTTAATGTTGACAGCTTAATGTTGACAGCTTAATGTTGTTAACTGTTAATGTTGTTAACTGTTAATGTTATTAACTGTGAATGTTGTTAACTGTTAATGTTGTTAACTGTTAATGTTGTTAACTGTTAATGTTGTTAACTGTTAATGTTGTTAACTGTGAATGTTGTTAACTGTTAATGTTGTTAACTGTTAATGTTGCCAGCTTAATGTTGTTGCCAGCTTAATGTTGTTGACAGCTTAATGTTGACAGCCTAATGTTGTTGACGGTTAATTTTGACAACTTAATTTTCACAACTTAATGTTGACAGCTCAATGTTGACAGCTTAATGTTGTTGACAGCTTAATGTTGTTGACAGCTTAATGTTGTTGACAGCTTAATGTTGTTGACAGCTTAATGTTGTTGACAGCCTAATGTTGTTGACAGCTTAATGTTGTTGACAGCTTAATGTTGTTGACAGCTTAATATTGTTGATAGCTTAATGTTGTTGATAGCTTAATGTTGTTGATAGCTTAATGTTGACAGCTTAATGTTGACAGCTTAATGTTGACAGCTTAATGTTGACAGCTTAATGTTGACAACTTAATGTTGACAGCTTAATGTTGACAGCTTATTGTTGACAGCTTATTGTTGACAGCTTAATGTTGTTAACTGTTAATGTTGTTAACTGTTAATGTTGTTAACTGTTAATGTTGTTAACTGTTAATGTTGTTAACTGTTAATGTTGTTAACTGTTAATGTTGTTAACTGTTAATGTCGTAAACTGTTAATGTCGTAAACTGTTAATGTTGCCAGCTTATTGTTGTTGACAGCTTAATGTTGTTGATAGCTTAATGTTGACAGCTTAATGTTGTTGACAGCCTAATTTTGTTGACAGCTTAATGTTGACAGCTTAATGTTGACAGCTTAATGTTGACAGCTTATTGTTGACAGCTTATTGTTGACAGCTTAATGTTGTTAACTGTTAATGTTGTTAACTGTTAATGTTGTTAACTGTTAATGTTGTTAACTGTTAATGTTGTTAACTGTTAATGTTGTTAACTGTTAATGTTGTTAACTGTTAATGTTGTTAACTGTTAATGTTGTTAACTGTTAATGTTGTTAACTGTTAATGTTGTTAACTGTTAATGTTGTTAACTGTTAATGTTGTTAACTGTTAATGTCGTAAACTGTTAATGTTGCCAGCTTATTGTTGTTGACAGCTTAATGTTGTTGATAGCTTAATGTTGACAGCTTAATGTTGTTGACAGCCTAATTTTGTTGACAGCTTAATGTTGACAGCTTAATGTTGACAGCTTAATGTTGACAGCTTAATGTTGACAGCTTAATGTTGACAGCTTAATGTTGACAGCTTAATGTTGTTAACTGTTAATGTTGTTAACTGTTAATGTTGTAAACTGCTAATGTTGCCAGCTTATTGTTGTTGACAGCTTAATGTTGTTGATAGCTTAATGTTGACAGCTTAATGTTGTTGACAGCTTAATTTTGTTGACAGCTTAATGTTGACAGCTTAATGTTGACAGCTTAATGTTGACAGCTTATTGTTGACAGCTTATTGTTGACAGCTTATTGTTGACAGCTTAATGTTGACAGCTTAGTGTTGACAGCCTAATGTTGACAGCCTAATGTTGACAGCTTAATGTTGACAGCTTAATGTTGACAGCTTAATGTTGACAGCTTAATGTTGACAGCCTATTGTTGACAGCTTAATGTTGTTGAAAGCTTAATGTTGACAGCTTAATGTTGACAGCTTAATGTTGACAGCTTAATGTTGTTAACTGTTAATGTTGTTAACTGTTAATGTTGTTAACTGTTAATGTTGTTAACTGTTAATGTTGTTAACTGTTAATGTTGTAAACTGTTAATGTTGTTAACTGTTAATGTTGTTAACTGTTAATGTTGTTAACTGTTAATGTTGCCAGCTTAATGTTGTTGCCAGCTTAATGTTGTTGACAGCTTAATGTTGACAGCCTAATGTTGTTGACGGTTAATTTTGACAACTTAATTTTCACAACTTAATGTTGACAGCTCAATGTTGACAGCTTAATGTTGTTGACAGCTTAATGTTGTTGACAGCTTAATGTTGTTGACAGCTTAATGTTGTTGATAGCTTAATGTTGTTGATAGCTTAATGTTGTTGACAGCTTAATGTTGACAGCTTAATGTTGACAGCTTAATGTTGACAGCTTAATGTTGACAGCTTAATGTTGACAGCTTAATGTTGACAGCTTATTGTTGACAGCTTATTGTTGACAGCTTAATGTTGTTAACTGTTAATGTTGTTAACTGTTAATGTTGTTAACTGTTAATGTTGTTAACTGTTAATGTTGTTAACTGTTAATGTTGTTAACTGTTAATGTTGTTAACTGTTAATGTTGTTAACTGTTAATGTTGTTAACTGTTAATGTCGTAAACTGTTAATGTTGCCAGCTTATTGTTGTTGACAGCTTAATGTTGTTGATAGCTTAATGTTGACAGCTTAATGTTGTTGACAGCCTAATTTTGTTGACAGCTTAATGTTGACAGCTTAATGTTGACAGCTTAATGTTGACAGCTTAATGTTGACAGCTTAATGTTGACAGCTTAATGTTGACAGCTTAATGTTAACAGCTTAATGTTGACAGCTTAATGTTGTTAACTGTTAATGTTGTTAACTGTTAATGTTGTAAACTGCTAATGTTGCCAGCTTATTGTTGTTGACAGCTTAATGTTGTTGATAGCTTAATGTTGACAGCTTAATGTTGTTGATAGCTTAATGTTGACAGCTTAATGTTGTTGACAGCTTAATTTTGTTGACAGCTTAATGTTGACAGCTTAATGTTGACAGCTTAATGTTGACAGCTTATTGTTGACAGCTTATTGTTGACAGCTTATTGTTGACAGCTTAATGTTGACAGCTTAATGTTGACAGCTTGATGTTGACAGCTTAATGTTGACAGCTTATTGTTGACAGCTTATTGTTGACAGCTTATTGTTGACAGCTTAATGTTGACAGCTTAGTGTTGACAGCCTAATGTTGACAGCCTAATGTTGACAGCTTAATGTTGACAGCTTAATGTTGACAGCTTAATGTTGACAACTTATTGTTGACAGCTTAATGTTGACAGCTTAATGTTGACAGCCTAATGTTGACAGGCTAATGTTGACAGCTTAATGTTGACAGCTTAATGTTGACAGCTTAATGTTGACAGCTTAATGTTGACAGCTTAATGTTGACAACTTATTGTTGACAGCTTAATGTTGACAGCTTAATGTTGACAGACTAATGTTGACAGGCTAATGTTGACAGCTTAATGTTGACAGCTTAATGTTGACAGCTTAATGTTGACAGCTTAATGTTGACAGCTTAATGTTGTTAACTGTTAATGTTGTTAACTGTTAATGTTGTAAACTGTTAATGTTGCCAGCTTATTGTTGTTGACAGCTTAATGTTGTTGATAGCTTAATGTTGACAGCTTAATGTTGACAGCTTAATGTTGACAACTTATTGTTGACAGCTTAATGTTGACAGCCTATTGTTGACAGCCTATTGTTGACAGCTTAATGTTGTTGAAAGCTTAATGTTGACAGCTTAATGTTGACAGCTTTATGTTGACAGCTTAATGTTGTTAACTGTTAATGTTGTTAACTGTTAATGTTGTTAACTGTTAATGTTGTTAACTGTTAATGTTGTTAACTGTTAATGTTGTTAACTGTTAATGTTGTTAACTGTTAATGTTGTTAACTGTTAATGTTGTTAACTGTTAATGTTGTTAACTGTTAATGTTGTTAACTGTTAATGTTGTTAACTGTTAATGTTGCCAGCTTAATGTTGTTGCCAGCTTAATGTTGTTGACAGCTTAATGTTGACATCCTAATATTGTTGACGGTTAATTTTGACAACTTAATTTTCTCAACTTAATGTTGACAGCTTAATGTTGACAGCTTAATGTTGTTGACTGCTTAATGTTGTTGATAGCTTAATGTTGTTGATAGCTTAATGTTGACAGCTTAATGTTGACAGCTTAATGTTGACAGCTTAATGTTGTTGACAGCTTAATGTTGACAGCTTAATGTTGACAGCTTAATGTTGACAGCTTAATGTTGACAGCTTATTGTTGACAGCTTATTGTTGACAGCTTAATGTTGACAGCTTAATGTTGACAGCTTAATGTTGACAGCCTAATGTTGACAGCCTAAGGTTGACAGCTTAATGTTGACAGCTTAATGTTGACAGCTTAATGTTGACAACTTAATGTTGACAGCTTAATGTTGACAGCTTAATGTTGACAGCTTAATGTTGTTAACTGTTAATGTTGTTAACTGTTAATGTCGTAAACTGTTAATGTTGCCAGCTTATTGTTGTTGACAGCTTAATGTTGTTGACAGCTTAATTTTGTTGACAGCTTAATGTTGACAGCTTAATGTTGACAGCTTAATGTTGACAGCTTATTGTTGACAGCTTATTGTTGACAGCTTAGTGTTGACAGCTTAATGTTGACAGCCTAATGTTGACAGCTTAATGTTGACAGCTTAATGTTGACAGCTTAATGTTGACAGCCTATTGTTGACAGCTTAATGTTGTTGAAAGCTTAATGTTGACAGCTTAATGTTGACAGCTTAATGTTGACAGCTTAATGTTGTTAACTGTTAATGTAGTTAACTGTTAATGTTGTTAACTGTTAATGTTGTTAACTGTTAATGTTGTTAACTGTTAATGTTGTAAACTGTTAATGTTGTTAACTGTTAATGTTGTTAACTGTTAATGTTGTTAACTGTTAATGTTGCCAGCTTAATGTTGTTGCCAGCTTAATGTTGTTGACAGCTTAATGTTGACAGCCTAATGTTGTTGACGGTTAATTTTGACAACTTAATTTTCACAACTTAATGTTGACAGCTCAATGTTGACAGCTTAATGTTGTTGACAGCTTAATGTTGTTGACAGCTTAATGTTGTTGACAGCTTAATGTTGTTGACAGCTTAATGTTGTTGACAGCTTAATGTTGTTGACAGCTTAATGTTGTTGATAGCTTAATGTTGTTGATAGCTTAATGTTGTTGATAGCTTAATGTTGACAGCTTAATGTTGACAGCTTAATGTTGACAGCTTAATGTTGACAGCTTAATGTTGACAACTTAATGTTGACAGCTTAATGTTGACAGCTTATTGTTGACAGCTTATTGTTGACAGCTTAATGTTGTTAACTGTTAATGTTGTTAACTGTTAATGTTGTTAACTGTTAATGTTGTTAACTGTTAATGTCGTAAACTGTTAATGTTGCCAGCTTATTGTTGTTGACAGCTTAATGTTGTTGATAGCTTAATGTTGACAGCTTAATGTTGTTGACAGCCTAATTTTGTTGACAGCTTAATGTTGACAGCTTAATGTTGACAGCTTAATGTTGACAGCTTATTGTTGACAGCTTATTGTTGACAGCTTAGTGTTGACAGCTTAATGTTGACAGCCTAATGTTGACAGCTTAATGTTGACAGCTTAATGTTGACAGCTTAATGTTGACAGCTTATTGTTGACAGCTTATTGTTGACAGCTTAATGTTGTTAACTGTTAATGTTGTTAACTGTTAATGTTGTTAACTGTTAATGTTGTAAACTGTTAATGTTGTTAACTGTTAATGTTGTTAACTGTTAATGTTGTTAACTGTTAATGTTGCCAGCTTAATGTTGTTGCCAGCTTAATGTTGTTGACAGCTTAATGTTGACAGCCTAATGTTGTTGACGGTTAATTTTGACAACTTAATTTTCACAACTTAATGTTGACAGCTCAATGTTGACAGCTTAATGTTGTTGACAGCTTAATGTTGTTGACAGCTTAATGTTGTTGACAGCTTAATGTTGTTGACAGCTTAATGTTGTTGATAGCTTAATGTTGTTGATAGCTTAATGTTGTTGATAGCTTAATGTTGACAGCTTAATGTTGACAGCTTAATGTTGACAGCTTAATGTTGACAACTTAATGTTGACAGCTTAATGTTGACAGCTTATTGTTGACAGCTTATTGTTGACAGCTTAATGTTGTTAACTGTTAATGTTGTTAACTGTTAATGTTGTTAACTGTTAATGTTGTTAACTGTTAATGTTGTTAACTGTTAATGTCGTAAACTGTTAATGTTGCCAGCTTATTGTTGTTGACAGCTTAATGTTGTTGATAGCTTAATGTTGACAGCTTAATGTTGTTGACAGCCTAATTTTGTTGACAGCTTAATGTTGACAGCTTAATGTTGACAGCTTAATGTTGACAGCTTAATGTTGACAGCTTAATGTTGACAGCTTAATGTTGACAGCTTAATGTTGACAGCTTAATGTTGTTAATTGTTAATGTTGTTAACTGTTAATGTTGTAAACTGCTAATGTTGCCAGCTTATTGTTGTTGACAGCTTAATGTTGTTGATAGCTTAATGTTGACAGCTTAATGTTGTTGACAGCTAAATTTTGTTGACAGCTTAATGTTGACAGCTTAATGTTGACAACTTATTGTTGACAGCTTATTGTTGACAGCTTAATGTTGACAGCTTAGTGTTGACAGCCTAATGTTGACAGCCTAATGTTGACAGCTTAATGTTGACAGCTTAATGTTGACAGCTTAATGTTGACAGCTTAATGTTGACAGCCTATTGTTGACAGCTTAATGTTGTTGAAAGCTTAATGTTGACAGCTTAATGTTGACAGCTTAATGTTGACAGCTTAATGTTGTTAACTGTTAATGTTGTTAACTGTTAATGTTGTTAACTGTTAATGTTGTTAACTGTTAATGTTGTTAACTGTTAATGTTGTTAACTGTTAATGTTGTAAACTGTTAATGTTGTTAACTGTTAATGTTGTTAACTGTTAATGTTGTTAACTGTTAATGTTGCCAGCTTAATGTTGTTGCCAGCTTAATGTTGTTGACAGCTTAATGTTGACAGCCTAATGTTGTTGACGGTTAATTTTGACAACTTAATTTTGACAACTTAATTTTCACAACTTAATGTTGACAGCTTAATGTTGTTGACAGCTTAATGTTGTTGACAGCTTAATGTTGTTGACAGCTTAATGTTGTTGACAGCTTAATGTTGTTGATAGCTTAATGTTGTTGATAGCTTAATGTTGTTGATAGCTTAATGTTGACAGCTTAATGTTGACAGCTTAATGTTGACAGCTTAATGTTGACAGCTTAATGTTGACAGCTTAATGTTGACAGCTTAATGTTGACAGCTTATTGTTGACAGCTTATTGTTGACAGCTTAATGTTGTTAACTGTTAATGTTGTTAACTGTTAATGTTGTTAACTGTTAATGTTGTTAACTGTTAATGTTGTTAACTGTTAATGTTGTTAACTGTTAATGTTGTTAACTGTTAATGTTGTTAACTGTTAATGTTGTTAACTGTTAATGTCGTAAACTGTTAATGTTGCCAGCTTATTGTTGTTGACAGCTTAATGTTGTTGATAGCTTAATGTTGACAGCTTAATGTTGTTGACAGCCTAATTTTGTTGACAGCTTAATGTTGACAGCTTAATGTTGACAGCTTAATGTTGACAGCTTAATGTTGACAGCTTAATGTTGACAGCTTAATGTTGACAGCTTAATGTTGACAGCTTAATGTTGTTAACTGTTAATGTTGTTAACTGTTAATGTTGTAAACTGCTAATGTTGCCAGCTTATTGTTGTTGACAGCTTAATGTTGTTGATAGCTTAATGTTGACAGCTTAATGTTGTTGACAGCTTAATTTTGTTGACAGCTTAATGTTGACAGCTTAATGTTGACAGCTTAATGTTGACAGCTTATTGTTGACAGCTTATTGTTGACAGCTTAATGTTGACAGCTTAGTGTTGACAGCCTAATGTTGACAGCCTAATGTTGACAGCTTAATGTTGACAGCTTAATGTTGACAGCTTAATGTTGACAGCTTAATGTTGACAGCCTATTGTTGACAGCTTAATGTTGTTGAAAGCTTAATGTTGACAGCTTAATGTTGACAGCTTAATGTTGACAGCTTAATGTTGTTAACTGTTAATGTTGTTAACTGTTAATGTTGTTAACTGTTAATGTTGTTAACTGTTAATGTTGTTAACTGTTAATGTTGTAAACTGTTAATGTTGTTAACTGTTAATGTTGTTAACTGTTAATGTTGTTAACTGTTAATGTTGCCAGCTTAATGTTGTTGCCAGCTTAATGTTGTTGACAGCTTAATGTTGACAGCCTAATGTTGTTGACGGTTAATTTTGACAACTTAATTTTCACAACTTAATGTTGACAGCTCAATGTTGACAGCTTAATGTTGTTGACAGCTTAATGTTGTTGACAGCTTAATGTTGTTGATAGCTTAATGTTGTTGATAGCTTAATGTTGTTGATAGCTTAATGTTGACAGCTTAATGTTGACAGCTTAATGTTGACAGCTTAATGTTGACAGCTTAATGTTGACAGCTTAATGTTGACAGCTTAATGTTGACAGCTTAATGTTGACAGCTTAATGTTGACAGCTTATTGTTGACAGCTTATTGTTGACAGCTTATTGTTGACAGCTTAATGTTGTTAACTGTTAATGTTGTTAACTGTTAATGTTGTTAACTGTTAATGTTGTTAACTGTTAATGTTGTTAACTGTTAATGTTGTTAACTGTTAATGTTGTTAACTGTTAATGTTGTTAACTGTTAATGTTGTTAACTGTTAATGTTGTTAACTGTTAATGTCGTAAACTGTTAATGTTGCCAGCTTATTGTTGTTGACAGCTTAATGTTGTTGATAGCTTAATGTTGACAGCTTAATGTTGTTGACAGCCTAATTTTGTTGACAGCTTAATGTTGACAGCTTAATGTTGACAGCTTAATGTTGACAGCTTAATGTTGACAGCTTAATGTTGACAGCTTAATGTTGACAGCTTAATGTTGACAGCTTAATGTTGACAGCTTAATGTTGACAGCTTAATGTTGTTAACTGTTAATGTTGTTAACTGTTAATGTTGTAAACTGCTAATGTTGCCAGCTTATTGTTGTTGACAGCTTAATGTTGTTGATAGCTTAATGTTGACAGCTTAATGTTGACAACTTATTGTTGACAGCTTAATGTTGACAGCTTAATGTTGACAGCCTAATGTTGACAGGCTAATGTTGACAGCTTAATGTTGACAGCTTAATGTTGACAGCTTAATGTTGACAGCTTAATGTTGACAGCTTAATGTTGACAACTTATTGTTGACAGCTTAATGTTGACAGACTAATGTTGACAGGCTAATGTTGACAGCTTAATGTTGACAGCTTAATGTTGACAGCTTAATGTTGACAGCTTAATGTTGACAGCTTAATGTTGACAGCTTAATGTTGACAGCTTAATGTTGTTAACTGTTAATGTTGTTAACTGTTAATGTTGTAAACTGTTAATGTTGCCAGCTTATTGTTGTTGACAGCTTAATGTTGTTGATAGCTTAATGTTGACAGCTTAATGTTGACAGCTTAATGTTGACAACTTATTGTTGACAGCTTAATGTTGACAGCCTATTGTTGACAGCCTATTGTTGACAGCTTAATGTTGTTGAAAGCTTAATGTTGACAGCTTAATGTTGACAGCTTAATGTTGACAGCTTAATGTTGTTAACTGTTAATGTTGTTAACTGTTAATGTTATTAACTGTGAATGTTGTTAACTGTTAATGTTGTTAACTGTTAATGTTGTTAACTGTTAATGTTGTTAACTGTTAATGTTGTTAACTGTTAATGTTGTTAACTGTTAATGTTGTTAACTGTTAATGTTGTTAACTGTTAATGTCGTAAACTGTTAATGTTGCCAGCTTATTGTTGTTGACAGCTTAATGTTGTTGATAGCTTAATGTTGACAGCTTAATGTTGTTGACAGCCTAATTTTGTTGACAGCTTAATGTTGACAGCTTAATGTTGACAGCTTAATGTTGACAGCTTAATGTTGACAGCTTAATGTTGACAGCTTAATGTTGACAGCTTAATGTTGACAGCTTAATGTTGTTAACTGTTAATGTTGTTAACTGTTAATGTTGTAAACTGCTAATGTTGCCAGCTTATTGTTGTTGACAGCTTAATGTTGTTGATAGCTTAATGTTGACAGCTTAATGTTGTTGACAGCTTAATTTTGTTGACAGCTTAATGTTGACAGCTTAATGTTGACAGCTTAATGTTGACAGCTTAATGTTGACAGCTTATTGTTGACAGCTTATTGTTGACAGCTTAATGTTGACAGCTTAGTGTTGACAGCCTAATGTTGACAGCCTAATGTTGACAGCTTAATGTTGACAGCTTAATGTTGACAGCTTAATGTTGACAGCTTAATGTTGACAGCCTATTGTTGACAGCTTAATGTTGTTGAAAGCTTAATGTTGACAGCTTAATGTTGACAGCTTAATGTTGACAGCTTAATGTTGTTAACTGTTAATGTTGTTAACTGTTAATGTTGTTAACTGTTAATGTTGTTAACTGTTAATGTTGTTAACTGTTAATGTTGTAAACTGTTAATGTTGTTAACTGTTAATGTTGTTAACTGTTAATGTTGTTAACTGTTAATGTTGCCAGCTTAATGTTGTTGCCAGCTTAATGTTGTTGACAGCTTAATGTTGACAGCCTAATGTTGTTGACGGTTAATTTTGACAACTTAATTTTCACAACTTAATGTTGACAGCTCAATGTTGACAGCTTAATGTTGTTGACAGCTTAATGTTGTTGACAGCTTAATGTTGTTGACAGCTTAATGTTGTTGACAGCTTAATGTTGTTGATAGCTTAATGTTGTTGATAGCTTAATGTTGTTGATAGCTTAATGTTGACAGCTTAATGTTGACAGCTTAATGTTGACAGCTTAATGTTGACAGCTTAATGTTGACAGCTTAATGTTGACAGCTTAATGTTGACAGCTTATTGTTGACAGCTTATTGTTGACAGCTTATTGTTGACAGCTTAATGTTGTTAACTGTTAATGTTGTTAACTGTTAATATTGTTAACTGTTAATGTTGTTAACTGTTAATGTTGTTAACTGTTAATGTTGTTAACTGTTAATGTTGTTAACTGTTAATGTTGTTAACTGTTAATGTTGTTAACTGTTAATGTCGTAAACTGTTAATGTTGCCAGCTTATTGTTGTTGACAGCTTAATGTTGTTGATAGCTTAATGTTGACAGCTTAATGTTGTTGACAGCCTAATTTTGTTGACAGCTTAATGTTGACAGCTTAATGTTGACAGCTTAATGTTGACAGCTTAATGTTGACAGCTTAATGTTGACAGCTTAATGTTGACAGCTTAATGTTGACAGCTTAATGTTGACAGCTTAATGTTGACAGCTTAATGTTGCTAACTGTTAATGTTGTTAACTGTTAATGTTGTAAACTGCTAATGTTGCCAGCTTATTGTTGTTGACAGCTTAATGTTGTTGATAGCTTAATGTTGACAGCTTAATGTTGACAACTTATTGTTGACAGCTTAATGTTGACAGCTTAATGTTGACAGCCTAATGTTGACAGGCTAATGTTGACAGCTTAATGTTGACAGCTTAATGTTGACAGCTTAATGTTGACAGCTTAATGTTGACAGCTTAATGTTGACAACTTATTGTTGACAGCTTAATGTTGACAGACTAATGTTGACAGGCTAATGTTGACAGCTTAATGTTGACAGCTTAATGTTGACAGCTTAATGTTGACAGCTTAATGTTGACAGCTTAATGTTGACAGCTTAATGTTGACAGCTTAATGTTGTTAACTGTTAATGTTGTTAACTGTTAATGTTGTAAACTGTTAATGTTGCCAGCTTATTGTTGTTGACAGCTTAATGTTGTTGATAGCTTAATGTTGACAGCTTAATGTTGACAGCTTAATGTTGACAACTTATTGTTGACAGCTTAATGTTGACAGCCTATTGTTGACAGCCTATTGTTGACAGCTTAATGTTGTTGAAAGCTTAATGTTGACAGCTTAATGTTGACAGCTTAATGTTGACAGCTTAATGTTGTTAACTGTTAATGTTGTTAACTGTTAATGTTATTAACTGTGAATGTTGTTAACTGTTAATGTTGTTAACTGTTAATGTTGTTAACTGTTAATGTTGTTAACTGTTAATGTTGTTAACTGTTAATGTTGTTAACTGTTAATGTTGTTAACTGTTAATGTTGCCAGCTTAATGTTGTTGCCAGCTTAATGTTGTTGACAGCTTAATGTTGACAGCCTAATGTTGTTGACGGTTAATTTTGACAACTTAATTTTCACAACTTAATGTTGACAGCTCAATGTTGACAGCTTAATGTTGTTGACAGCTTAATGTTGTTGACAGCTTAATGTTGTTGACAGCTTAATGTTGTTGACAGCTTAATGTTGTTGACAGCTTAATGTTGTTGACAGCTTAATGTTGTTGATAGCTTAATGTTGTTGATAGCTTAATGTTGTTGATAGCTTAATGTTGACAGCTTAATGTTGACAGCTTAATGTTGACAGCTTAATGTTGACAGCTTAATGTTGACAACTTAATGTTGACAGCTTAATGTTGACAGCTTATTGTTGACAGCTTATTGTTGACAGCTTAATGTTGTTAACTGTTAATGTTGTTAACTGTTAATGTTGTTAACTGTTAATGTTGTTAACTGTTAATGTTGTTAACTGTTAATGTTGTTAACTGTTAATGTTGTTAACTGTTAATGTTGTTAACTGTTAATGTTGTTAACTGTTAATGTTGTTAACTGTTAATGTTGTTAACTGTTAATGTCGTAAACTGTTAATGTTGCCAGCTTATTGTTGTTGACAGCTTAATGTTGTTGATAGCTTAATGTTGACAGCTTAATGTTGTTGACAGCCTAATTTTGTTGACAGCTTAATGTTGACAGCTTAATGTTGACAGCTTAATGTTGACAGCTTAATGTTGACAGCTTAATGTTGACAGCTTAATGTTGACAGCTTAATGTTGACAGCTTAATGTTGTTAACTGTTAATGTTGTTAACTGTTAATGTTGTAAACTGCTAATGTTGCCAGCTTATTGTTGTTGACAGCTTAATGTTGTTGATAGCTTAATGTTGACAGCTTAATGTTGTTGACAGCTTAATTTTGTTGACAGCTTAATGTTGACAGCTTAATGTTGACAGCTTAATGTTGACAGCTTATTGTTGACAGCTTATTGTTGACAGCTTATTGTTGACAGCTTAATGTTGACAGCTTAGTGTTGACAGCCTAATGTTGACAGCTTAATGTTGACAGCTTAATGTTGACAGCTTAATGTTGACAGCTTAATGTTGACAGCCTATTGTTGACAGCTTAATGTTGTTGAAAGCTTAATGTTGACAGCTTAATGTTGACAGCTTAATGTTGACAGCTTAATGTTGTTAACTGTTAATGTTGTTAACTGTTAATGTTGCTAACTGTTAATGTTGTTAACTGTTAATGTTGTTAACTGTTAATGTTGTAAACTGTTAATGTTGTTAACTGTTAATGTTGTTAACTGTTAATGTTGTTAACTGTTAATGTTGCCAGCTTAATGTTGTTGCCAGCTTAATGTTGTTGACAGCTTAATGTTGACAGCCTAATGTTGTTGACGGTTAATTTTGACAACTTAATTTTCACAACTTAATGTTGACAGCTCAATGTTGACAGCTTAATGTTGTTGACAGCTTAATGTTGTTGACAGCTTAATGTTGTTGACAGCTTAATGTTGTTGATAGCTTAATGTTGTTGATAGCTTAATGTTGTTGACAGCTTAATGTTGACAGCTTAATGTTGACAGCTTAATGTTGACAGCTTAATGTTGACAGCTTAATGTTGACAGCTTAATGTTGACAGCTTAATGTTGACAGCTTATTGTTGACAGCTTATTGTTGACAGCTTAATGTTGTTAACTGTTAATGTTGTTAACTGTTAATGTTGTTAACTGTTAATGTTGTTAACTGTTAATGTTGTTAACTGTTAATGTTGTTAACTGTTAATGTCGTAAACTGTTAATGTTGCCAGCTTATTGTTGTTGACAGCTTAATGTTGACAGCTTAATGTTGACAGCTTAATGTTGACAGCTTAATGTTGACAGCTTAATGTTGACAGCTTAATGTTGACAGCTTAATGTTGTTAACTGTTAATGTTGTTAACTGTTAATGTTGTAAACTGCTAATGTTGCCAGCTTATTGTTGTTGACAGCTTAATGTTGTTGATAGCTTAATGTTGACAGCTTAATGTTGTTGATAGCTTAATGTTGACAGCTTAATGTTGTTGACAGCTTAATTTTGTTGACAGCTTAATGTTGACAGCTTAATGTTGACAGCTTAATGTTGACAGCTTATTGTTGACAGCTTATTGTTGACAGCTTATTGTTGACAGCTTAATGTTGACAGCTTAATGTTGACAGCTTGATGTTGACAGCTTAATGTTGACAGCTTATTGTTGACAGCTTATTGTTGACAGCTTATTGTTGACAGCTTAATGTTGACAGCTTAGTGTTGACAGCCTAATGTTGACAGCCTAATGTTGACAGCTTAATGTTGACAGCTTAATGTTGACAGCTTAATGTTGACAACTTATTGTTGACAGCTTAATGTTGACAGCTTAATGTTGACAGCCTAATGTTGACAGGCTAATGTTGACAGCTTAATGTTGACAGCTTAATGTTGACAGCTTAATGTTGACAGCTTAATGTTGACAGCTTAATGTTGACAACTTATTGTTGACAGCTTAATGTTGACAGCTTAATGTTGACAGACTAATGTTGACAGGCTAATGTTGACAGCTTAATGTTGACAGCTTAATGTTGACAGCTTAATGTTGACAGCTTAATGTTGTTAACTGTTAATGTTGTTAACTGTTAATGTTGTAAACTGTTAATGTTGCCAGCTTATTGTTGTTGACAGCTTAATGTTGTTGATAGCTTAATGTTGACAGCTTAATGTTGACAGCTTAATGTTGACAACTTATTGTTGACAGCTTAATGTTGACAGCCTATTGTTGACAGCCTATTGTTGACAGCTTAATGTTGTTGAAAGCTTAATGTTGACAGCTTAATGTTGACAGCTTAATGTTGACAGCTTAATGTTGTTAACTGTTAATGTTGTTAACTGTTAATGTTGTTAACTGTTAATGTTGTTAACTGTTAATGTTGTTAACTGTTAATGTTGTTAACTGTTAATGTTGTTAACTGTTAATGTTGTTAACTGTTAATGTTGTTAACTGTTAATGTTGTTAACTGTTAATGTTGCCAGCTTAATGTTGTTGCCAGCTTAATGTTGTTGACAGCTTAATGTTGACATCCTAATATTGTTGACGGTTAATTTTGACAACTTAATTTTCTCAACTTAATGTTGACAGCTTAATGTTGACAGCTTAATGTTGTTGACAGCTTAATGTTGTTGATAGCTTAATGTTGTTGATAGCTTAATGTTGACAGCTTAATGTTGACAGCTTAATGTTGACAGCTTAATGTTGTTGACAGCTTAATGTTGACAGCTTAATGTTGACAGCTTAATGTTGACAGCTTAATGTTGACAGCTTATTGTTGACAGCTTATTGTTGACAGCTTAATGTTGACAGCTTAATGTTGACAGCTTAATGTTGACAGCCTAATGTTGACAGCCTAAGGTTGACAGCTTAATGTTGACAGCTTAATGTTGACAGCTTAATGTTGACAACTAAATGTTGACAGCTTAATGTTGACAGCTTAATGTTGACAGCTTAATGTTGTTAACTGTTAATGTTGTTAACTGTTAATGTCGTAAACTGTTAATGTTGCCAGCTTATTGTTGTTGACAGCTTAATGTTGTTGACAGCTTAATTTTGTTGACAGCTTAATGTTGACAGCTTAATGTTGACAGCTTAATGTTGACAGCTTATTGTTGACAGCTTATTGTTGACAGCTTAATGTTGACAGCTTAGTGTTGACAGCCTAATGTTGACAGCCTAATGTTGACAGCTTAATGTTGACAGCTTAATGTTGACAGCTTAATGTTGACAGCTTAATGTTGACAGCCTATTGTTGACAGCTTAATGTTGTTGAAAGCTTAATGTTGACAGCTTAATGTTGACAGCTTAATGTTGACAGCTTAATGTTGTTAACTGTTAATGTAGTTAACTGTTAATGTAGTTAACTGTTAATGTTGTTAACTGTTAATGTTGTTAACTGTTAATGTTGTTAACTGTTAATGTTGTAAACTGTTAATGTTGTTAACTGTTAATGTTGTTAACTGTTAATGTTGTTAACTGTTAATGTTGCCAGCTTAATGTTGTTGCCAGCTTAATGTTGTTGACAGCTTAATGTTGACAGCCTAATGTTGTTGACGGTTAATTTTGACAACTTAATTTTCACAACTTAATGTTGACAGCTCAATGTTGACAGCTTAATGTTGTTGACAGCTTAATGTTGTTGACAGCTTAATGTTGTTGACAGCTTAATGTTGTTGACAGCTTAATGTTGTTGACAGCTTAATGTTGTTGATAGCTTAATGTTGTTGATAGCTTAATGTTGTTGATAGCTTAATGTTGACAGCTTAATGTTGACAGCTTAATGTTGACAGCTTAATGTTGACAGCTTAATGTTGACAACTTAATGTTGACAGCTTAATGTTGACAGCTTATTGTTGACAGCTTATTGTTGACAGCTTAATGTTGTTAACTGTTAATGTTGTTAACTGTTAATGTTGTTAACTGTTAATTTTGTTAACTGTTAATGTTGTTAACTGTTAATGTTGTTAACTGTTAATGTCGTAAACTGTTAATGTTGCCAGCTTATTGTTGTTGACAGCTTAATGTTGTTGATAGCTTAATGTTGACAGCTTTATGTTGTTGACAGCCTAATTTTGTTGACAGCTTAATGTTGACAGCTTAATGTTGACAGCTTAATGTTGACAGCTTAATGTTGACAGCTTAATGTTGACAGCTTAATGTTGACAGCTTAATGTTGACAGCTTAATGTTGTTAACTGTTAATGTTGTTAACTGTTAATGTTGTAAACTGCTAATGTTGCCAGCTTATTGTTGTTGACAGCTTAATGTTGTTGATAGCTTAATGTTGACAGCTTAATGTTGTTGACAGCTTAATTTTGTTGACAGCTAAAAGTTGACAGCTTAATGTTGACAACTTATTGTTGACAGCTTATTGTTGACAGCTTAATGTTGACAGCTCAGTGTTGACAGCCTAATGTTGACAGCCTAATGTTGACAGCTTAATGTTGACAGCTTAATGTTGACAGCTTAATGTTGACAGCTTAATGTTGACAGCCTATTGTTGACAGCTTAATGTTGTTGAAAGCTTAATGTTGACAGCTTAATGTTGACAGCTTAATGTTGACAGCTTAATGTTGTTAACTGTTAATGTTGTTAACTGTTAATGTTGTTAACTGTTAATGTTGTAAACTGTTAATGTTGTTAACTGTTAATGTTGTTAACTGTTAATGTTGCCAGCTTAATGTTGTTGCCAGCTTAATGTTGTTGACAGCTTAATGTTGACAGCCTAATGTTGTTGACGGTTAATTTTGACAACTTAATTTTCACAACTTAATGTTGACAGCTCAATGTTGACAGCTTAATGTTGTTGACAGCTTAATGTTGTTGACAGCTTAATGTTGTTGACAGCTTAATGTTGTTGACAGCTTAATGTTGTTGATAGCTTAATGTTGTTGATAGCTTAATGTTGTTGATAGCTTAATGTTGTTGATAGCTTAATGTTGACAGCTTAATGTTGACAGCTTAATGTTGACAGCTTAATGTTGACAGCTTAATGTTGACAGCTTAATGTTGACAGCTTATTGTTGACAGCTTATTGTTGACAGCTTAATGTTGTTAACTGTTAATGTTGTTAACTGTTAATGTTGTTAACTGTTAATGTTGTTAACTGTTAATGTTGTTAACTGTTAATGTTGTTAACTGTTAATGTTGTTAACTGTTAATGTTGTTAACTGTTAATGTTGTTAACTGTTAATGTTGTTAACTGTTAATGTTGTTAACTGTTAATGTTGTTAACTGTTAATGTTGCCAGCTTAATGTTGTTGCCAGCTTAATGTTGTTGACAGCTTAATGTTGACATCCTAATGTTGTTGACGGGTAATTTTGACAACTTAATTTTCTCAACTTAATGTTGACAGCTTAATGTTGACAGCTTAATGTTGACAGCTTAATGTTGTTGACAGCTTAATGTTGTTGATAGCTTAATGTTGTTGATAGCTTAATGTTGACAGCTTAATGTTGACAGCTTAATGTTGACAGCTTAATGTTGTTGACAGCTTAATGTTGTTGACAGCTTAATGTTGTTGACAGCTTAATGTTGTTGATAGCTTAATGTTGTTGATAGCTTAATGTTGTTGATAGCTTAATGTTGACAGCTTAATGTTGACAGCTTAATGTTGACAGCTTAATGTTGACAGCTTAATGTTGACAGCTTAATGTTGACAGCTTATTGTTGACAGCTTATTGTTGACAGCTTAATGTTGTTAACTGTTAATGTTGTTAACTGTTAATGTTGTTAACTGTTAATGTTGTTAACTGTTAATGTTGTTAACTGTTAATGTTGTTAACTGTTAATGTTGTTAACTGTTAATGTTGTTAACTGTTAATGTTGTTAACTGTTAATGTTGTTAACTGTTAATGTTGTTAACTGTTAATGTTGCCAGCTTAATGTTGTTGCCAGCTTAATGTTGTTGACAGCTTAATGTTGACATCCTAATGTTGTTGACGGGTAATTTTGACAACTTAATTTTCTCAACTTAATGTTGACAGCTTAATGTTGACAGCTTAATGTTGACAGCTTAATGTTGTTGACAGCTTAATGTTGTTGATAGCTTAATGTTGTTGATAGCTTAATGTTGACAGCTTAATGTTGACAGCTTAATGTTGACAGCTTAATGTTGTTGACAGCTTAATGTTGACAGCTTAATGTTGACAGCTTAATGTTGACAGCTTATTGTTGACAGCTTATTGTTGACAGCTTAATGTTGACAGCTTAATGTTGACAGCTTAATGTTGACAGCCTAATGTTGACAGCCTAAGGTTGACAGCTTAATGTTGACAGCTTAATGTTGACAGCTTAATGTTGACAACTTAATGTTGACAGCTTAATGTTGACAGCTTAATGTTGACAGCTTAATGTTGTTAACTGTTAATGTTGTTAACTGCTAATGTCGTAAACTGTTAATGTTGCCAGCTTATTGTTGTTGACAGCTTAATGTTGACAGCTTAATGTTGTTGACAGCCTAATTTTGTTGACAGCTTAATGTTGACAGCTTAATGTTGACAGCTTAATGTTGACAGCTTAATGTTGACAGCTTAATGTTGTCAGCTTAATGTTGACAGCTTAATGTTGACAGCTTAATGTTGTTAACTGTTAATGTTGTTAACTGTTAATGTTGTTAACTGTTAATGTTGTTAACTGTTAATGTTGTTAACTGTTAATGTTGTTAACTGTTAATGTTGTTAACTGTTAATGTTGTTAACTGTTAATGTTGTTAACTGTTAATGTTGCCAGCTTAATGTTGTTGCCAGCTTAATGTTGTTGACAGCTTAATGTTGACATCCTAATATTGTTGACGGTTAATTTTGACAACTTAATTTTCTCAACTTAATGTTGACAGCTTAATGTTGACAGCTTAATGTTGTTGACAGCTTAATGTTGTTGATAGCTTAATGTTGTTGATAGCTTAATGTTGACAGCTTAATGTTGACAGCTTAATGTTGACAGCTTAATGTTGTTGACAGCTTAATGTTGACAGCTTAATGTTGACAGCTTAATGTTGACAGCTTAATGTTGACAGCTTATTGTTGACAGCTTATTGTTGACAGCTTAATGTTGACAGCTTAATGTTGACAGCTTAATGTTGACAGCCTAATGTTGACAGCCTAAGGTTGACAGCATAATGTTGACAGCTTAATGTTGACAGCTTAATGTTGACAACTTAATGTTGACAGCTTAATGTTGACAGCTTAATGTTGACAGCTTAATGTTGTTAACTGTTAATGTTGTTAACTGTTAATGTCGTAAACTGTTAATGTTGCCAGCTTATTGTTGTTGACAGCTTTATGTTGTTGACAGCTTAATTTTGTTGACAGCTTAATGTTGACAGCTTAATGTTGACAGCTTAATGTTGACAGCTTATTGTTGACAGCTTATTGTTGACAGCTTAATGTTGACAGCTTAGTGTTGACAGCCTAATGTTGACAGCCTAATGTTGACAGCTTAATGTTGACAGCTTAATGTTGACAGCTTAATGTTGACAGCTTAATGTTGACAGCCTATTGTTGACAGCTTAATGTTGTTGAAAGCTTAATGTTGACAGCTTAATGTTGACAGCTTAATGTTGACAGCTTAATGTTGTTAACTGTTAATGTTGTTAACTGTTAATGTTGTTAACTGTTAATGTTGTTAACTGTTAATGTTGTAAACTGTTAATGTTGTTAACTGTTAATGTTGTTAACTGTTAATGTTGTTAACTGTTAATGTTGCCAGCCTAATGTTGTTGCCAGCTTAATGTTGTTGACAGCTTAATGTTGACAGCCTAATGTTGTTGACGGTTAATTTTGACAACTTAATTTTGACAACTTAATGTTGACAGCTCAATGTTGACAGCTTAATGTTGTTGACAGCTTAATGTTGTTGACAGCTTAATGTTGTTGACAGCTTAATGTTGTTGACAGCTTAATGTTGTTGACAGCTTAATGTTGTTGACAGCTTAATGTTGTTGACAGCTTCATGTTGTTGATAGCTTAATGTTGTTGATAGCTTAATGTTGTTGATAGCTTAATGTTGATAGCTTAATGTTGACAGCTTAATGTTGACAGCTTAATGTTGACAGCTTAATATTGACAGCTTAATGTTGACAGCTTATTGTTGACAGCTTATTGTTGACAGCTTAATGTTGTTAACTGTTAATGTTGTTAACTGTTAATGTTGTTAACTGTTAATGTTGTTAACTGTTAATGTTGTTAACTGTTAATGTCGTAAACTGTTAATGTTGCCAGCTTATTGTTGTTGACAGCTTAATGTTGTTGATAGCTTAATGTTGACAGCTTAATGTTGTTGACAGCCTAATTTTGTTGACAGCTTAATGTTGACAGCTTAATGTTGACAGCTTAATGTTGACAGCTTAATGTTGACAGCTTAATGTTGACAGCTTAATGTTGACAGCTTAATGTTGACAGCTTAATGTTGACAGCTTAATGTTGTTAACTGTTAATGTTGCTAACTGTTAATGTTGTAAACTGCTAATGTTGCCAGCTTATTGTTGTTGACAGCTTAATGTTGTTGATAGCTTAATGTTGACAGCTTAATGTTGTTGACAGCTTAATTTTGTTGACAGCTTAATGTTGACAGCTTAATGTTGACAACTTATTGTTGACAGCTTATTGTTGACAGCTTAATGTTGACAGCTTAGTGTTGACAGCCTAATGTTGACAGCCTAATGTTGACAGCTTAATGTTGACAGCTTAATGTTGACAGCTTAATGTTGACAGCTTAATGTTGACAGCCTATTGTTGACAGCTTAATGTTGTTGAAAGCTTAATGTTGACAGCTTAATGTTGACAGCTTAATGTTGTTAACTGTTAATGTTGTTAACTGTTAATGTTGTTAACTGTTAATGTTGTAAACTGTTAATGTTGTTAACTGTTAATGTTGTTAACTGTTAATGTTGTTAACTGTTAATGTTGCCAGCTTAATGTTGTTGCCAGCTTAATGTTGTTGCCAGCTTAATGTTGTTGACAGCTTAATGTTGACAGCCTAATGTTGTTGACGGTTAATTTTGACAACTTAATTTTCACAACTTAATGTTGACAGCTCAATGTTGACAGCTTAATGTTGTTGACAGCTTAATGTTGTTGACAGCTTAATGTTGTTGACAGCTTAATGTTGTTGATAGCTTAATGTTGTTGATAGCTTAATGTTGTTGATAGCTTAATGTTGACAGCTTAATGTTGACAGCTTAATGTTGACAGCTTAATGTTGACAGCTTAATGTTGACAGCTTATTGTTGACAGCTTATTGTTGACAGCTTAATGTTGTTAACTGTTAATGTTGTTAACTGTTAATGTTGTTAACTGTTAATGTTGTTAACTGTTAATGTTGTTAACTGTTAATGTTGTTAACTGTTAATGTTGTTAACTGTTAATGTTGTTAACTGTTAATGTTGTTAACTGTTAATGTTGCCAGCTTAATGTTGTTGCCAGCTTAATGTTGTTGACAGCTTAATGTTGACATCCTAATGTTGTTGACGGGTAATTTTGACAACTTAATTTTCTCAACTTAATGTTGACAGCTTAATGTTGACAGCTTAATGTTGACAGCTTAATGTTGTTGACAGCTTAATGTTGTTGACAGCTTAATGTTGTTGATAGCTTAATGTTGTTGATAGCTTAATGTTGACAGCTTAATGTTGACAGCTTAATGTTGACAGCTTAATGTTGTTGACAGCTTAATGTTGACAGCTTAATGTTGACAGCTTAATGTTGACAGCTTATTGTTGACAGCTTAATGTTGACAGCTTAATGTTGACAGCTAAATGTTGACAACTTAATGTTGACAGCTTAATGTTGACAGCTTAATGTTGACAGCTTAATGTTGTTAACTGTTAATGTTGTTAACTGCTAATGTCGTAAACTGTTAATGTTGCCAGCTTATTGTTGTTGACAGCTTAATGTTGACAGCTTAATGTTGTTGACAGCCTAATTTTGTTGACAGCTTAATGTTGACAGCTTAATGTTGACAGCTTAATGTTGACAGCTTAATGTTGACAGCTTAATGTTGACAGCTTAATGTTGACAGCTTAATGTTGACAGCTTAATGTTGTTAACTGTTAATGTTGTTAACTGTTAATGTTGTAAACTGCTAATGTTGCCAGCTTATTGTTGTTGACAGCTTAATGTTGTTGATAGCTTAATGTTGACAGCTTAATGTTGTTGACAGCTTAATTTTGTTGACAGCTTAATGTTGACAGCTTAATGTTGACAGCTTAATGTTGACAGCTTATTGTTGACAGCTTATTGTTGACAGCTTATTGTTGACAGCTTAATGTTGACAGCTTAGTGTTGACAGCCTAATGTTGACAGCCTAATGTTGACAGCTTAATGTTGACAGCTTAATGTTGACAGCTTAATGTTGACAGCTTAATGTTGACAGCCTATTGTTGACAGCTTAATGTTGTTGAAAGCTTAATGTTGACAGCTTAATGTTGACAGCTTAATGTTGACAGCTTAATGTTGTTAACTGTTAATGTTGTTAACTGTTAATGTTGTTAACTGTTAATGTTGTAAACTGTTAATGTTTTTAACTGTTAATGTTGTTAACTGTTAATGTTGTTAACTGTTAATGTTGCCAGCTTAATGTTGTTGCCAGCTTAATGTTGTTGACAGCTTAATGTTGACAGCTTAATGTTGACAGCTTAATGTTGTTAACTGTTAATGTTGTTAACTGTTAATGTTGTTAACTGTTAATGTTGTAAACTGTTAATGTTTTTAACTGTTAATGTTGTTAACTGTTAATGTTGTTAACTGTTAATGTTGCCAGCTTAATGTTGTTGCCAGCTTAATGTTGTTGACAGCTTAATGTTGACAGCCTAATGTTGTTGACGGTTAATTTTGACAACTTAATTTTCACAACTTAATGTTGACAGCTCAATGTTGACAGCTTAATGTTGTTGACAGCTTAATGTTGTTGACAGCTTAATGTTGTTGACAGCTTAATGTTGTTGACAGCTTAATGTTGTTGATAGCTTAATGTTGTTGATAGCTTAATGTTGTTTATAGCTTAATGTTGACAGCTTAATGTTGACAGCTTAATGTTGACAGCTTAATGTTGACAGCTTAATGTTGACAGCTTAATGTTGACAGCTTAATGTTGACAGCTTATTGTTGACAGCTTATTGTTGACAGCATAATGTTGTTAACTGTTAATGTTGTTAACTGTTAATGTTGTTAACTGTTAATGTTGTTAACTGTTAATGTTGTTAACTGTTAATGTTGTTAACTGTTAATGTTGTTAACTGTTAATGTTGTTAACTGTTAATGTTGTTAACTGTTAATGTTGCCAGCTTAATGTTGTTGCCAGCTTAATGTTGTTGACAGCTTAATGTTGACATCCTAATGTTGTTGAGGGGTAATTTTGACAACTTAATTTTCTCAACTTAATGTTGACAGCTTAATGTTGACAGCTTAATGTTGACAGCTTAATGTTGTTGACAGCTTAATGTTGTTGATAGCTTAATGTTGTTGATAGCTTAATGTTGACAGCTTAATGTTGACAGCTTAATGTTGACAGCTTAATGTTGTTGACAGCTTAATGTTGACAGCTTAATGTTGACAGCTTATTGTTGACAGCTTATTGTTGACAGCTTAATGTTGACAGCTTAATGTTGACAGCTTAATGTTGACAGCCTAATGTTGACAGCCTAAGGTTGACAGCTTAATGTTGACAGCTTAATGTTGACAGCTTAATGTTGACAAGTTAATGTTGACAGCTTAATGTTGACAGCTTAATGTTGACAGCTTAATGTTGTTAACTGTTAATGTTGTTAACTGCTAATGTCGTAAACTGTTAATGTTGCCAGCTTATTGTTGTTGACAGCTTAATGTTGTTGATAGCTTAATGTTGACAGCTTAATGTTGTTGACAGCCTAATTTTGTTGACAGCTTAATGTTGACAGCTTAATGTTGACAGCTTAATGTTGACAGCTTAATGTTGACAGCTTAATGTTGACAGCTTAATGTTGACAGCTTAATGTTGACAGCCTATTGTTGACAGCTTAATGTTGTTGAAAGCTTAATGTTGAAAGCTTAATGTTGACAGCTTAATGTTGACAGCTTAATGTTGACAGCTTAATGTTGACAGCTTATTGTTGACAGCTTATTGTTGACAGCTTAATGTTGTTAACTGTTAATGTTGTTAACTGTTAATGTTGTTAACTGTTAATGTTGTTAACTGTTAATGTTGTTAACTGTTAATGTTGTTAACTGTTAATGTTGTTAACTGTTAATGTCGTAAACTGTTAATGTTGCCAGCTTATTGTTGTTGACAGCTTAATGTTGTTGATAGCTTAATGTTGACAGCTTAATGTTGTTGACAGCCTAATTTTGTTGACAGCTTAATGTTGACAGCTTAATGTTGACAGCTTAATGTTGACAGCTTAATGTTGACAGCTTAATGTTGACAGCTTAATGTTGACAGCTTAATGTTGTTAACTGTTAATGTTGCTAACTGTTAATGTTGTAAACTGCTAATGTTGCCAGCTTATTGTTGTTGACAGCTTAATGTTGTTGATAGCTTAATGTTGACAGCTTAATGTTGTTGACAGCTTAATTTTGTTGACAGCTTAATGTTGACAGCTAAATGTTGACAACTTATTGTTGACAGCTTATTGTTGACAGCTTAATGTTGACAGCTTAGTGTTGACAGCCTAATGTTGACAGCCTAATGTTGACAGCTTAATGTTGACAGCTTAATGTTGACAGCTTAATGTTGACAGCTTAATGTTGACAGCCTATTGTTGACAGCTTAATGTTGTTGAAAGCTTAATGTTGACAGCTTAATGTTGACAGCTTAATGTTGTTAACTGTTAATGTTGTTAACTGTTAATGTTGTTAACTGTTAATGTTGTAAACTGTTAATGTTGTTAACTGTTAATGTTGTTAACTGTTAATGTTGTTAACTGTTAATGTTGCCAGCTTAATGTTGTTGCCAGCTTAATGTTGTTGACAGCTTAATGTTGACAGCCTAATGTTGTTGACGGTTAATTTTGACAACTTAATTTTCACAACTTAATGTTGACAGCTCAATGTTGACAGCTTAATGTTGTTGACAGCTTAATGTTGTTGACAGCTTAATGTTGTTGACAGCTTAATGTTGTTGATAGCTTAATGTTGTTGATAGCTTAATGTTGTTGATAGCTTAATGTTGACAGCTTAATGTTGACAGCTTAATGTTGACAGCTTAATGTTGACAGCTTAATGTTGACAGCTTAATGTTGACAGCTTATTGTTGACAGCTTATTGTTGACAGCTTAATGTTGTTAACTGTTAATTTTGTTAACTGTTAATGTTGTTAACTCTTAATGTTGTTAACTGTTAATGTTGTTAACTGTTAATGTTGTTAACTGTTAATGTTGTTAACTGTTAATGTTGTTAACTGTTAATGTTGTTAACTGTTAATGTTGTTAACTGTTAATGTTGTTAACTGTTGTTGCCAGCTTAATGTTGTTGACAGCTTAACGTTGACATCCTAATGTTGTTGACGGGTAATTTTGACAACTTAATTTTCTCAACTTAATGTTGACAGCTTAATGTTGACAGCTTAATGTTGTTGACAGCTTAATGTTGTTGATAGCTTAATGTTGTTGATAGCTTAATGTTGACAGCTTAATGTTAACAGCTTAATGTTGACAGCTTAATGTTGTTGACAGCTTAATGTTGACAGCTTAATGTTGACAGCTTAATGTTGACAGCTTAATGTTGACAGCTTATTGTTGACAGCTTATTGTTGACAGCTTAATGTTGACAGCTTAATGTTGACAGCTTAATGTTGACAGCCTAATGTTGACAGCCTAAGGTTGACAGCTTAATGTTGACAGCTTAATGTTGACAGCTTAATGTTGACAACTTAATGTTGACAGCTTAATGTTGACAGCTTAATGTTGACAGCTTAATGTTGTTAACTGTTAATGTTGTTAACTGTTAATGTCGTAAACTGTTAATGTTGCCAGCTTATTGTTGTTGACAGCTTAATGTTGTTGACAGCTTAATTTTGTTGACAGCTTAATGTTGACAGCTTAATGTTGACAGCTTAATGTTGACAGCTTATTGTTGACAGCTTATTGTTGACAGCTTAATGTTGACAGCTTAGTGTTGACAGCCTAATGTTGACAGCCTAATGTTGACAGCTTAATGTTGACAGCTTAATGTTGACAGCTTAATGTTGACAGCTTAATGTTGACAGCCTATTGTTGACAGCTTAATGTTGTTGAAAGCTTAATGTTGACAGCTTAATGTTGACAGCTTAATGTTGACAGCTTAATGTTGTTAACTGTTAATGTTGTTAACTGTTAATGTTGTTAACTGTTAATGTTGTTAACTGTTAATGTTGTAAACTGTTAATGTTGTTAACTGTTAATGTTGTTAACTGTTAATGTTGTTAACTGTTAATGTTGCCAGCTTAATGTTGTTGCCAGCTTAATGTTGTTGACAGCTTAATGTTGACAGCCTAATGTTGTTGACGGTTAATTTTGACAACTTAATTTTCACAACTTAATGTTGACAGCTCAATGTTGACAGCTTAATGTTGTTGACAGCTTAATGTTGTTGACAGCTTAATGTTGTTGACAGCTTAATGTTGTTGACAGCTTAATGTTGTTGATAGCTTAATGTTGTTGATAGCTTAGTGTTGTTGATAGCTTAATGTTGACAGCTTAATGTTGACAGCTTAATGTTGACAGCTTAATGTTGACAGCTTAATGTTGACAGCTTAATGTTGACAGCTTAATGTTGACAGCTTATTGTTGACAGCTTATTGTTGACAGCTTAATGTTGTTAACTGTTAATGTTGTTAACTGTAAATGTTGTTAACTGTTAATGTTGTTAACTGTTAATGTTGTTAACTGTTAATGTCGTAAACTGTTAATGTTGCCAGCTTATTGTTGTTGACAGCTTAATGTTGTTGATAGCTTAATGTTGACAGCTTAATGTTGTTGACAGCCTAATTTTGTTGACAGCTTAATGTTGACAGCTTAATGTTGACAGCTTAATGTTGACAGCTTAATGTTGACAGCTTAATGTTGACAGCTTAATGTTGTTAACTGTTAATGTTGTTAACTGTTAATGTTGTAAACTGCTAATGTTGACAGCTTATTGTTGACAGCTTATTGTTGACAGCTTATTGTTGACAGCTTAATGTTGACAGCTTAGTGTTGACAGCCTAATGTTGACAGCCTAATGTTGACAGCTTAATGTTGACAGCTTAATGTTGACAGCTTAATGTTGACAGCCTATTGTTGACAGCTTAATGTTGTTGAAAGCTTAATGTTGACAGCTTAATGTTGACAGCTTAATGTTGACCGCTTAATGTTGACAGCTTAATGTTGTTAACTGTTAATGTTGTTAACTGTTAATGTTGTTAACTGTTAATGTTGTAAACTGTTAATGTTGTTAACTGTTAATGTTGTTAACTGTTAATGTTGTTAACTGTTAATGTTGCCAGCTTAATGTTGTTGCCAGCTTAATGTTGTTGACAGCTTAATGTTGACAGCCTAATGTTGTTGACGGTTAATTTTGACAACTTAATTTTCACAACTTAATGTTGACAGCTCAATGTTGACAGCTTAATGTTGTTGACAGCTTAATGTTGTTGACAGCTTAATGTTGTTGACAGCTTAATGTTGTTGACAGCTTAATGTTGTTGATAGCTTAATGTTGTTGATAGCTTAATGTTGTTGATAGCTTAATGTTGACAGCTTAATGTTGACAGCTTAATGTTGACAGCTTAATGTTGACAGCTTAATGTTGACAGCTTAATGTTGACAGCTTATTGTTGACAGCTTATTGTTGACAGCTTATTGTTGACAGCTTAATGTTGTTAACTGTTAATGTTGTTAACTGTTAATGTTGTTAACTGTTAATGTTGTTAACTGTTAATGTTGTTAACTGTTAATGTTGTTAACTGTTAATGTTGTTAACTGTTAATGTTGTTAACTGTTAATGTTGTTAACTGTTAATGTTGTTAACTGTTAATGTTGTTAACTGTTAATGTTGTTAACTGTTAATGTTGTTAACTGTTAATGTTGTTAACTGTTAATGTCGTAAACTGTTAATGTTGCCAGCTTATTGTTGTTGACAGCTTAATGTTGTTGATAGCTTAATGTTGACAGCTTAATGTTGTTGTCAGCCTAATTTTGTTGACAGCTTAATGTTGACAGCTTAATGTTGACAGCTTAATGTTGACAGCTTAATGTTGACAGCTTAATGTTGACAGCTTAATGTTGACAGCTTAATGTTGTTAACTGTTAATGTTGTTAACTGTTAATGTTGTTAACTGCTAATGTTGTAAACTGCTAATGTTGCCAGCTTATTGTTGTTGACAGCTTAATGTTGTTGATAGCTTAATGTTGACAGCTTAATGTTGTTGACAGCTTAATTTTGTTGACAGCTTAATGTTGACAGCTTAATGTTGACAGCTTAATGTTGACAGCTTATTGTTGACAGCTTATTGTTGACAGCTTAATGTTGACAGCTTAGTGTTGACAGCCTAATGTTGACAGCCTAATGTTGACAGCTTAATGTTGACAGCTTAATGTTGACAGCTTAATGTTGACAACTTATTGTTGACAGCTTAATGTTGACAGCTTAATGTTGACAGCCTAATGTTGACAGGCTAATGTTGACAGCTTAATGTTGACAGCTTAATGTTGACAGCTTAATGTTGACAGCTTAATGTTGACAGCTTAATGTTGATAGCTTAATGTTGACAGCTTAATGTTGTTAACTGTTAATGTTGTTAACTGTTAATGTTGTTAACTGTTAATGTTGTTAACTGTTAATGTTGTAAACTGTTAATGTTGTTAACTGTTAATGTTGTTAACTGTTAATGTTGTTAACTGTTAATGTTGCCAGCTTAATGTTGTTGCCAGCTTAATGTTGTTGACAGCTTAATGTTGACAGCCTAATGTTGTTGACGGTTAATTTTGACAACTTAATTTTCACAACTTAATGTTGACAGCTCAATGTTGACAGCTTAATGTTGTTGACAGCTTAATGTTGTTGACAGCTTAATGTTGTTGACAGCTTAATGTTGTTGATAGCTTAATGTTGTTGATAGCTTAATGTTGACAGCTTAATGTTGACAGCTTAATGTTGACAGCTTAATGTTGACAGCTTATTGTTGACAGCTTATTGTTGACAGCTTATTGTTGACAGCTTAATGTTGTTAACTGTTAATGTTGTTAACTGTTAATGTTGTTAACTGTTAATGTTGTTAACTGTTAATGTTGTTAACTGTTAATGTTGTTAACTGTTAATGTTGTTAACTGTTAATGTTGTTAACTGTTAATGTTGTTAACTGTTAATGTTGTTAACTGTTAATGTTGTTAACTGTTAATGTCGTAAACTGTTAATGTTGCCAGCTTATTGTTGTTGACAGCTTAAGGTTGTTGATAGCTTAATGTTGACAGCTTAATGTTGTTGACAGCCTAATTTTGTTGACAGCTTAATGTTGACAGCTTAATGTTGACAGCTTAATGTTGACAGCTTAATGTTGACAGCTTAATGTTGACAGCTTAATGTTGACAGCTTAATGTTGACAGCTTAATGTTGACAGCTTAATGTTGACAGCTTAATGTTGACAGCTTAATGTTAACAGCTTAATGTTGTTAACTGTTAATGTTGTTAACTGTTAATGTTGTAAACTGCTAATGTTGCCAGCTTATTGTTGTTGACAGCTTAATGTTGTTGATAGCTTAATGTTGACAGCTTAATGTTGTTGACAGCTTAATTTTGTTGACAGCTTAATGTTGACAGCTTAAAGTTGACAGCTTAATGTTGACAGCTTATTGTTGACAGCTTATTGTTGACAGCTTATTGTTGACAGCTTAATGTTGACAGCTTAGTGTTGACAGCCTAATGTTGACAGCCTAATGTTGACAGCTTAATGTTGACAGCTTAATGTTGACAGCTTAATGTTGACAACTTATTGTTGACAGCTTAATGTTGACAGCTTAATGTTGACAGCCTAATGTTGACAGGCTAATGTTGACAGCTTAATGTTGACAGCTTAATGTTGACAGCTTAATGTTGACAGCTTAATGTTGACAGCTTAATGTTGACAGCTTAATGTTGTTAACTGTTAATGTTGTTAACTGTTAATGTTGTAAACTGTTAATGTTGCCTGCTTATTGTTGTTGACAGCTTAATGTTGTTGATAGCTTAATGTTGACAGCTTAATGTTGACAGCTTAATGTTGACAACTTATTGTTGACAGCTTAATGTTGACAGCTTAATGTTGACAGCCTAATGTTGACAGCTTAATGTTGACAGCTTAATGTTGACAGCTTAATGTTGGTAGCCTAATGTTGACAGCCTAAAGTTGACAGCTTAATGTTGACAGCTTAATGTTGACAGCTTAATGTTGACAGCTTAATGTTGACAGCCTATTGTTGGCAGCCTATTGTTGACAGCTTAATGTTGTTGAAAGCTTAATGTTGACAGCTTAATGTTGACAGCTTAATGTTGACAGCTTAATGTTGTTAACTGTTAATGTTGTTAACTGTTAATGTTGTTAACTGTTAATGTTGTTAACTGTTAATGTTGTTAACTGTTAATGTTGTTAACTGTTAATGTTGTTAACTGTTAATGTTGTTAACTGTTAATGTTGTTAACTGTTAATGTTGTTAACTGTTAATGTTGCCAGCTTAATGTTGTTGCCAGCTTAATGTTGTTGACAGCTTAATGTTGACATCCTAATATTGTTGACGGTTAATTTTGACAACTTAATTTTCTCAACTTAATGTTGACAGCTTAATGTTGACAGCTTAATGTTGACAGCTTAATGTTGTTGACAGCTTAATGTTGTTGATAGCTTAATGTTGTTGATAGCTTAATGTTGACAGCTTAATGTTGACAGCTTAATGTTGACAGCTTAATGTTGTTGACAGCTTAATGTTGACAGCTTAATGTTGACAGCTTTATGTTGACAGCTTAATGTTGACAGCTTATTGTTGACAGCTTATTGTTGACAGCTTAATGTTGACAGCTTAATGTTGACAGCTTAATGTTGACAGCCTAATGTTGACAGCCTAAGGTTGACAGCTTAATGTTGACAGCTTAATGTTGACAGCTTAATGTTGACAACTTAATGTTGACAGCTTAATGTTGACAGCTTAATGTTGACAGCTTAATGTTGTTAACTGTTAATGTTGTTAACTGTTAATGTCGTAAACTGTTAATGTTGCCAGCTTATTGTTGTTGACAGCTTAATGTTGTTGACAGCTTAATTTTGTTGACAGCTTAATGTTGTTGACAGCTTAATGTTGTTGACAGCTTAATGTTGTTGACAGCTTAATGTTGTTGACAGCTTAATGTTGTTGACAGCTTAATGTTGTTGATAGCTTAATGTTGTTGATAGCTTAATGTTGTTGATAGCTTAATGTTGACAGCTTAATGTTGACAGCTTAATGTTGACAGCTTAATGTTGACAGCTTAATGTTGACAGCTTAATGTTGACAGCTTAATGTTGACAGCTTATTGTTGACAGCTTATTGTTGACAGCTTAATGTTGTTAACTGTTAATGTTGTTAACTGTTAATGTTGTTAACTGTTAATGTTGTTAACTGTTAATGTTGTTAACTGTTAATGTTGTTAACTGTTAATGTCGTAAACTGTTAATGTTGCCAGCTTATTGTTGTTGACAGCTTAATGTTGTTGATAGCTTAATGTTGACAGCTTAATGTTGTTGACAGCCTAATTTTGTTGACAGCTTAATGTTGACAGCTTAATGTTGACAGCTTAATGTTGACAGCTTAATGTTGACAGCTTAATGTTGACAGCTTAATGTTGACAGCTTAATGTTGACAGCTTAATGTTGACAGCTTAATGTTGTTAACTGTTAATGTTGTAAACTGCTAATGTTGCCAGCTTATTGTTGTTGACAGCTTAATGTTGTTGATAGCTTAATGTTGACAGCTTAATGTTGTTGACAGCTTAATTTTGTTGACAGCTTAATGTTGACAGCTTAATGTTGACAGCTTATTGTTGACAGCTTATTGTTGACAGCTTAATGTTGACAGCTTAGTGTTGACAGCCTAATGTTGACAGCCTAATGTTGACAGCTTAATGTTGACAGCTTAATGTTGACAGCTTAATGTTGACAGCCTATTGTTGACAGCTTAATGTTGTTGAAAGCTTAATGTTGACAGCTTAATGTTGACAGCTTAATGTTGACAGCTTAATGTTGTTAACTGTTAATGTTGTTAACTGTTAATGTTGTTAACTGTTAATGTTGTTAACTGTTAATGTTGTAAACTGTTAATGTTGTTAACTGTTAATGTTGTTAACTGTTAATGTTGTTAACTGTTAATGTTGCCAGCTTAATGTTGTTGCCAGCTTAATGTTGTTGACAGCTTAATGTTGACAGCCTAATGTTGTTGACGGTTAATTTTGACAACTTAATTTTCACAACTTAATGTTGACAGCTCAATGTTGACAGCTTAATGTTGTTGACAGCTTAATGTTGTTGACAGCTTAATGTTGTTGATAGCTTAATGTTGTTGATAGCTTAATGTTGTTGACAGCTTAATGTTGACAGCCTAATGTTGACAGCCTAAAGTTGACAGCTTAATGTTGACAGCTTAATGTTGACAGCTTAATGTTGACAACTTATTGTTGACAGCTTAATGTTGACAGCTTAATGTTGACAGCCTAATGTTGACAGGCTAATGTTGACAGCTTAATGTTGACAGCTTAATGTTGACAGCTTAATGTTGACAGCTTAATGTTGACAGCTTAATGTTGACAGCTTAATGTTGACAGCTTAATGTTGTTAACTGTTAATGTTGTTAACTGTTAATGTTGTAAACTGTTAATGTTGCCAGCTTATTGTTGTTGACAGCTTAATGTTGTTGATAGCTTAATGTTGACAGCTTAATGTTGACAGCTTAATGTTGACAACTTATTGTTGACAGCTTAATGTTGACAGCTTAATGTTGACAGCCTAATGTTGACAGCTTAATGTTGACAGCTTAATGTTGACAGCTTAATTTTGACAGCCTAATGTTGACAGCCTAAAGTTGACAGCTTAATGTTGACAGCTTAATGTTGACAGCTTAATGTTGACAGCTTAATGTTGACAGCCTATTGTTGACAGCCTATTGTTGACAGCTTAATGTTGTTGAAAGCTTAATGTTGACAGCTTAATGTTGACAGCTTAATGTTGACAGCTTAATGTTGTTAACTGTTAATGTTGTTAACTGTTAATGTTGTTAACTGTTAATGTTGTTAACTGTTAATGTTGTTAACTGTTAATGTTGTTAACTGTTAATGTTGTTAACTGTTAATGTTGTTAACTGTTAATGTTGTTAACTGTTAATGTTGTTAACTGTTAATGTTGCCAGCTTAATGTTGTTGCCAGCTTAATGTTGTTGACAGCTTAATGTTGACATCCTAATATTGTTGACGGTTAATTTTGACAACTTAATTTTCTCAACTTAATGTTGACAGCTTAATGTTGACAGCTTAATGTTGTTGACAGCTTAATGTTGTTGATAGCTTAATGTTGTTGATAGCTTAATGTTGACAGCTTAATGTTGACAGCTTAATGTTGACAGCTTAATGTTGTTGACAGCTTAATGTTGACAGCTTAATGTTGACAGCTTAATGTTGACAGCTTAATGTTGACAGCTTATTGTTGACAGCTTATTGTTGACAGCTTAATGTTGACAGCTTAATGTTGACAGCTTAATGTTGACAGCCTAATGTTGACAGCCTAAGGTTGACAGCTTAATGTTGACAGCTTAATGTTGACAGCTTAATGTTGACAACTTAATGTTGACAGCTTAATGTTGACAGCTTAATGTTGACAGCTTAATGTTGTTAACTGTTAATGTTGTTAACTGTTAATGTCGTAAACTGTTAATGTTGCCAGCTTATTGTTGTTGACAGCTTAATGTTGTTGACAGCTTAATTTTGTTGACAGCTTAATGTTGACAGCTTAATGTTGACAGCTTAATGTTGACAGCTTATTGTTGACAGCTTATTGTTGACAGCTTAATGTTGACAGCTTAGTGTTGACAGCCTAATGTTGACAGCCTAATGTTGACAGCTTAATGTTGACAGCTTAATGTTGACAGCTTAATGTTGACAGCTTAATTTTGACAGCCTATTGTTGACAGCTTAATGTTGTTGAAAGCTTAATGTTGACAGCTTAATGTTGACAGCTTAATGTTGATGTTATTAACTGTTAATGTTGTTAACTGTTAATGTTGTAAACTGTTAATGTTGTAAACTGTTAATGTTGTTAACTGTTAATGTTGTTAACTGTTAATGTTGTTAACTGTTAATGTTGTTAACTGTTAATGTTGTTAACTGTTAATGTTGTTAACTGTTAATGTTGTTAACTGTTAATGTTGTTAACTGTTAATGTTGTTAACTGTTAATGTTCTTAACTGTTAATGTTGTTAACTGTTAATGTTGTTAACTGTTAATGTTGCCAGCTTAATGTTTTTGCCAGCTTAATGTTGTTGACAGCTTAATGTTGACATCCTAATATTGTTGACGTTTAATTTTGACAACTTAATTTTCTCAACTTAATGTTGACAGCTTAATGTTGACAGCCTAATGTTGTTGACAGCTTAATGTTGTTGATAGCTTAATGTTGTTGATAGCTTAATGTTGACAGCTTAATGTTGACAGCTTAATGTTGACAGCTTAATGTTGACAGCTTAATGTTGACAGCCTAATGTTGACAGCCTAAGGTTGACAGCTTAATGTTGACAGCTTAATGTTGACAGCTTAATGTTGACAGCTTAATGTTGACAGCTTAATGTTGACAGCTTAATGTTGACAGCTTAATGTTGTTAACTGTTAATGTTGTTAACTGTTAATGTTGTAAACTGCTAATGTTGACAGCTTATTGTTGACAGCTTATTGTTGACAGCTTATTGTTGACAGCTTAATGTTGACAGCTTAGTGTTGACAGCCTAATGTTGACAGCCTAATGTTGACAGCTTAATGTTGACAGCTTAATGTTGACAGCTTAATGTTGACAGCTTAATGTTGACAGCCTATTGTTGACAGCTTAATGTTGTTGAAAGCTTAATGTTGACAGCTTAATGTTGACAGCTTAATGTTGACAGCTTAATGTTGTTAACTGTTAATGTTGTTAACTGTTAATGTTGTTAACTGTTAATGTTGTTAACTGTTAATGTTGTAAACTGTTAATGTTGTTAACTGTTAATGTTGTTAACTGTTAATGTTGTTAACTGTTAATGTTGCCAGCTTAATGTTGTTGCCAGCTTAATGTTGTTGACAGCTTAATGTTGACAGCCTAATGTTGTTGACGGTTAATTTTGACAACTTAATTTTCACAACTTAATGTTGACAGCTCAATGTTGACAGCTTAATGTTGTTGACAGCTTAATGTTGTTGACAGCTTAATGTTGTTGACAGCTTAATGTTGTTGACAGCTTAATGTTGTTGATAGCTTAATGTTGTTGATAGCTTAATGTTGTTGATAGCTTAATGTTGACAGCTTAATGTTGACAGCTTAATGTTGACAGCTTAATGTTGACAGCTTAATGTTGACAGCTTAATGTTGACAGCTTATTGTTGACAGCTTATTGTTGACAGCTTATTGTTGACAGCTTAATGTTGTTAACTGTTAATGTTGTTAACTGTTAATGTTGTTAACTGTTAATGTTGTTAACTGTTAATGTTGTTAACTGTTAATGTTGTTAACTGTTAATGTTGTTAACTGTTAATGTTGTTAACTGTTAATGTTGTTAACTGTTAATGTTGTTAACTGTTAATGTTGTTAACTGTTAATGTCGTAAACTGTTAATGTTGCCAGCTTATTGTTGTTGACAGCTTAATGTTGTTGATAGCTTAATGTTGACAGCTTAATGTTGTTGACAGCCTAATTTTGTTGACAGCTTAATGTTGACAGCTTAATGTTGACAGCTTAATGTTGACAGCTTAATGTTGACAGCTTAATGTTGACAGCTTAATGTTGACAGCTTAATGTTGACAGCTTAATGTTGACAGCTTAATGTTGTTAACTGTTAATGTTGTTAACTGTTAATGTTGTAAACTGCTAATGTTGTAAACTGCTAATGTTGCCAGCTTATTGTTGTTGACAGCTTAATGTTGTTGATAGCTTAATGTTGACAGCTTAATGTTGTTGACAGCTTAATTTTGTTGACAGCTTAATGTTGACAGCTTAATGTTGACAGCTTAATGTTGACAGCTTATTGTTGACAGCTTATTGTTGACAGCTTATTGTTGACAGCTTAATGTTGACAGCTTAGTGTTGACAGCCTAATGTTGACAGCCTAATGTTGACAGCTTAATGTTGACAGCTTAATGTTGACAGCTTAATGTTGACAACTTATTGTTGACAGCTTAATGTTGACAGCTTAATGTTGACAGCCTAATGTTGACAGGCTAATGTTGACAGCTTAATGTTGACAGCTTAATGTTGACAGCTTAATGTTGACAGCTTAATGTTGACAGCTTAATGTTGACAGCTTAATGTTGTTAACTGTTGATGTTGTTAACTGTTAATGTTGTTAACTGTTAATGTTGTTAACTGTTAATGTTGTAAACTGTTAATGTTGTTAACTGTTAATGTTGTTAACTGTTAATGTTGTTAACTGTTAATGTTGCCAGCTTAATGTTGTTGCCAGCTTAATGTTGTTGACAGCTTAATGTTGACAGCCTAATGTTGTTGACGGTTAATTTTGACAACTTAATTTTCACAACTTAATGTTGACAGCTCAATGTTGACAGCTTAATGTTGTTGACAGCTTAATGTTGTTGACAGCTTAATGTTGTTGACAGCTTAATGTTGTTGATAGCTTAATGTTGTTGATAGCTTAATGTTGTTGATAGCTTAATGTTGTTGATAGCTTAATGTTGATAGCTTAATGTTGACAGCTTAATGTTGACAGCTTAATGTTGACAGCTTAATGTTGACAGCTTAATGTTGACAGCTTAATGTTGACAGCTTAATGTTGACAGCTTATTGTTGACAGCTTATTGTTGACAGCTTAATGTTGACAGCTTAATGTTGTTAACTGTTAATGTTGTTAACTGTTAATGTTGTTAACTGTTAATGTTGTTAACTGTTAATGTTGTTAACTGTTAATGTTGTTAACTGTTAATGTCGTAAACTGTTAATGTTGCCAGCTTATTGTTGTTGACAGCTTAATGTTGTTGATAGCTTATTGTTGACAGCTTAATGTTGTTGACAGCCTAATTTTGTTGACAGCTTAATGTTGACAGCTTAATGTTGACAGCTTAATGTTGACAGCTTAATGTTGACAGCTTAATGTTGACAGCTTAATGTTGACAGCTTAATGTTGTTAACTGTTAATGTTGTTAACTGTTAATGTTGTAAACTGCTAATGTTGCCAGCTTATTGTTGTTGACAGCTTAATGTTGTTGATAGCTTAATGTTGACAGCTTAATGTTGTTGACAGCTTAATTTTGTTGACAGCTTAATGTTGACAGCTTAATGTTGACAGCTTAATGTTGACAGCTTATTGTTGACAGCTTATTGTTGACAGCTTATTGTTGACAGCTTAATGTTGACAGCTTAGTGTTGACAGCCTAATGTTGACAGCCTAATGTTGACAGCTTAATGTTGACAGCTTAATGTTGACAGCTTAATGTTGACAACTTATTGTTGACAGCTTAATGTTGACAGCTTAATGTTGACAGCCTAATGTTGACAGGCTAATGTTGACAGCTTAATGTTGACAGCTTAATGTTGACAGCTTAATGTTGACAGCTTAATGTTGACAGCTTAATGTTGACAGCTTAATGTTGACAGCTTAATGTTGTTAACTGTTAATGTTGTTAACTGTTAATGTTGTAAACTGTTAATGTTGCCAGCTTATTGTTGTTGACAGCTTAATGTTGTTGATAGCTTAATGTTGACAGCTTAATGTTGACAGCTTAATGTTGACAAGTTATTGTTGACAGCTTAATTTTGACAGCTTAATGTTGACAGCCTAATGTTGACAGCTTAATGTTGACAGCTTAATGTTGACAGCTTAATGTTGACAGCCTAATGTTGACAGCCTAAAGTTGACAGCTTAATGTTGACAGCTTAATGTTGACAGCTTAATGTTGACAGCTTAATGTTGACAGCCTATTGTTGACAGCCTATTGTTGACAGCTTAATGTTGTTGAAAGCTTAATGTTGACAGCTTAATGTTGACAGCTTAATGTTGACAGCTTAATGTTGTTAACTGTTAATGTTGTTAACTGTTAATGTTGTTAACTGTTAATGTTGTTAACTGTTAATGTTGTTAACTGTTAATGTTGTTAACTGTTAATGTTGTTAACTGTTAATGTTGTTAACTGTTAATGTTGTTAACTGTTAATGTTGTTAACTGTTAATGTTGTTAACTGTTAATGTTGTTAACTGTTAATGTCGTAAACTGTTAATGTTGCCAGCTTATTGTTGTTGACAGCTTAATGTTGTTGATAGCTTAATGTTGACAGCTTAATGTTGTTGACAGCCTAATTTTGTTGACAGCTTAATGTTGACAGCTTAATGTTGACAGCTTAATGTTGACAGCTTAATGTTGACAGCTTAATGTTGACAGCTTAATGTTGTTAACTGTTAATGTTGTTAACTGTTAATGTTGTAAACTGCTAATGTTGTAAACTGCTAATGTTGCCAGCTTATTGTTGTTGACAGCTTAATGTTGTTGATAGCTTAATGTTGACAGCTTAATGTTGTTGACAGCTTAATTTTGTTGACAGCTTAATGTTGACAGCTTAATGTTGACAGCTTATTGTTGACAGCTTATTGTTGACAGCTTATTGTTGACAGCTTAATGTTGACAGCTTAGTGTTGACAGCCTAATGTTGACAGCCTAATGTTGACAGCTTAATGTTGACAGCTTAATGTTGACAGCTTAATGTTGACAACTTATTGTTGACAGCTTAATGTTGACAGCTTAATGTTGACAGCCTAATGTTGACAGGCTAATGTTGACAGCTTAATGTTGACAGCTTAATGTTGACAGCTTAATGTTGACAGCTTAATGTTGACAGCTTAATGTTGTTAACTGTTAATGTTGTTAACTGTTAATGTTGTCAACTGTTAATGTTGTTAACTGTTAATGTTGTAAACTGTTAATGTTGTTAACTGTTAATGTTGTTAACTGTTAATGTTGTTAACTGTTAATGTTGCCAGCTTAATGTTGTTGCCAGCTTAATGTTGTTGACAGCTTAATGTTGACAGCCTAATGTTGTTGACGGTTAATTTTGACAACTTAATTTTCACAACTTAATGTTGACAGCTCAATGTTGACAGCTTAATGTTGTTGACAGCTTAATGTTGTTGACAGCTTAATGTTGTTGATAGCTTAATGTTGTTGATAGCTTAATGTTGTTGATAGCTTAATGTTGTTGATAGCTTAATGTTGATAGCTTAATGTTGACAGCTTAATGTTGACAGCTTAATGTTGACAGCTTAATGTTGACAGCTTAATGTTGACAGCTTAATGTTGACAGCTTAATGTTGACAGCTTATTGTTGACAGCTTATTGTTGACAGCTTAATGTTGACAGCTTAATGTTGTTAACTGTTAATGTTGTTAACTGTTAATGTTGTTAACTGTTAATGTTGTTAACTGTTAATGTTGTTAACTGTTAATGTTGTTAACTGTTAATGTTGTTAACTGTTAATGTTGTTAACTGTTAATGTTGTTAACTGTTAATGTCGTAAACTGTTAATGTTGCCAGCTTATTGTTGTTGACAGCTTAATGTTGTTGATAGCTTAATGTTGACAGCTTAATGTTGTTGACAGCCTAATTTTGTTGACAGCTTAATGTTGACAGCTTAATGTTGACAGCTTAATGTTGACAGCTTAATGTTGACAGCTTAATGTTGACAGCTTAATGTTGACAGCTTTATGTTGACAGCTTAATGTTGACAGCTTAATGTTGTTAACTGTTAATGTTGTTAACTGTTAATGTTGTAAACTGCTAATGTTGCCAGCTTATTGTTGTTGACAGCTTAATGTTGTTGATAGCTTAATGTTGACAGCTTAATGTTGTTGACAGCTTAATTTTGTTGACAGCTTAATGTTGACAGCTTAATGTTGACAGCTTAATGTTGACAGCTTATTGTTGACAGCTTATTGTTGACAGCTTATTGTTGACAGCTTAATGTTGACAGCTTAGTGTTGACAGCCTAATGTTGACAGCCTAATGTTGACAGCTTAATGTTGACAGCTTAATGTTGACAGCTTAATGTTGACAACTTATTGTTGACAGCTTAATGTTGACAGCTTAATGTTGACAGCCTAATGTTGACAGGCTAATGTTGACAGCTTAATGTTGACAGCTTAATGTTGACAGCTTAATGTTGACAGCTTAATGTTGACAGCTTAATGTTGACAGCTTAATGTTGTTAACTGTTAATGTTGTTAACTGTTAATGTTGTAAACTGTTAATGTTGCCAGCTTATTGTTGTTGACAGCTTAATGTTGTTGATAGCTTAATGTTGACAGCTTAATGTTGACAGCTTAATGTTGACAACTTATTGTTGACAGCTTAATTTTGACAGCTTAATGTTGACAGCCTAATGTTGACAGCTTAATGTTGACAACTTAATGTTGACAGCTTAATGTTGACAGCCTAATGTTGACAGCCTAAAGTTGACAGCTTAATGTTGACAGCTTAATGTTGACAGCTTAATGTTGACAGCTTAATGTTGACAGCCTATTGTTGACAGCCTATTGTTGACAGCTTAATGTTGTTGAAAGCTTAATGTTGACAGCTTAATGTTGACAGCTTAATGTTGACAGCTTAATGTTGTTAACTGTTAATGTTGTTAACTGTTAATGTTGTTAACTGTTAATGTTGTTAACTGTTAATGTTGTTAACTGTTAATGTTGTTAACTGTTAATGTTGTTAACTGTTAATGTTGTTAACTGTTAATGTTGTTAACTGTTAATGTTGTTAACTGTTAATGTTGCCAGCTTAATGTTGTTGCCAGCTTAATGTTGTTGACAGCTTAATGTTGACATCCTAATATTGTTGACGGTTAATTTTGACAACTTAATTTTCTCAACTTAATGTTGACAGCTTAATGTTGACAGCTTAATGTTGTTGACAGCTTAATGTTGTTGATAGCTTAATGTTGTTGATAGCTTAATGTTGACAGCTTAATGTTGACAGCTTAATGTTGACAGCTTAATGTTGTTGACAGCTTAATGTTGACAGCTTAATGTTGACAGCTTAATGTTGACAGCTTAATGTTGACAGCTTATTGTTGACAGCTTATTGTTGACAGCTTAATGTTGACAGCTTAATGTTGACAGCTTAATGTTGATAGCCTAATGTTGACAGCCTAAGGTTGACAGCTTAATGTTGACAGCTTAATGTTGACAGCTTAATGTTGACAACTTAATGTTGACAGCTTAATGTTGACAGCTTAATGTTGTTAACTGTTAATGTTGTTAACTGTTAATGTCGTAAACTGTTAATGTTGCCAGCTTATTGTTGTTGACAGCTTAATGTTGTTGACAGCTTAATTTTGTTGACAGCTTAATGTTGACAGCTTAATGTTGACAGCTTAATGTTGACAGCTTATTGTTGACAGCTTATTGTTGACAGCTTAATGTTGACAGCTTAGTGTTGACAGCCTAATGTTGACAGCCTAATGTTGACAGCTTAATGTTGACAGCTTAATGTTGACAGCTTAATGTTGACAGCTTAATGTTGACAGCCTATTGTTGACAGCTTAATGTTGTTGAAAGCTTAATGTTGAAAGCTTAATGTTGACAGCTTAATGTTGACAGCTTAATGTTGACAGCTTAATGTTGTTAACTGTTAATGTTGTTAACTGTTAATGTTGTTAACTGTTAATGTTGTTAACTGTTAATGTTGTAAACTGTTAATGTTGCCAGCTTAATGTTGTTGACAGCTTAATGTTGACAGCCTAATGTTGTTGACGGTTAATTTTGACAACTTAATTTTCACAACTTAATGTTGACAGCTCAATGTTGACAGCTTAATGTTGTTGACAGCTTAATGTTGTTGACAGCTTAATGTTGTTGACAGCTTAATGTTGTTGACAGCTTAATGTTGTTGACAGCTTAATGTTGTTGATAGCTTAATGTTGTTGATAGCTTAATGTTGTTGATAGCTTAATGTTGACAGCTTAATGTTGACAGCTTAATGTTGACAGCTTAATGTTGACAGCTTAATGTTGACAGCTTAATGTTGACAGCTTAATGTTGACAGCTTAATGTTGACAGCTTATTGTTGACAGCTTATTGTTGACAGCTTAATGTTGTTAACTGTTAATGTTGTTAACTGTAAATGTTGTTAACTGTTAATGTTGTTAACTGTTAATGTTGTTAACTGTTAATGTCGTAAACTGTTAATGTTGCCAGCTTATTGTTGTTGACAGCTTAATGTTGTTGATAGCTTAATGTTGACAGCTTAATGTTGTTGACAGCCTAATTTTGTTGACAGCTTAATGTTGACAGCTTAATGTTGACAGCTTAATGTTGACAGCTTAATGTTGACAGCTTAATGTTGACAGCTTAATGTTGACAGCTTAATGTTGACAGCTTAATGTTGTTAACTGTTAATGTTGTTAACTGTTAATGTTGTAAACTGCTAATGTTGACAGCTTATTGTTGACAGCTTATTGTTGACAGCCTATTGTTGACAGCTTAATGTTGACAGCTTAGTGTTGACAGCCTAATGTTGACAGCCTAATGTTGACAGCTTAATGTTGACAGCTTAATGTTGACAGCTTAATGTTGACAGCCTATTGTTGACAGCTTAATGTTGTTGAAAGCTTAATGTTGACAGCTTAATGTTGACAGCTTAATGTTGACAGCTTAATGTTGTTAACTGTTAATGTTGTTAACTGTTAATGTTGTTAACTGTTAATGTTGTTAACTGTTAATGTTGTAAACTGTTAATGTTGTTAACTGATAATGTTGTTAACTGTTAATGTTGTTAACTGTTAATGTTGCCAGCTTAATGTTGTTGCCAGCTTAATGTTGTTGACAGCTTAATGTTGACAGCCTAATGTTGTTGACGGTTAATTTTGACAACTTAATTTTCACAACTTAATGTTGACAGCTCAATGTTGACAGCTTAATGTTGTTGACAGCTTAATGTTGTTGACAGCTTAATGTTGTTGACAGCTTAATGTTGTTGACAGCTTAATGTTGTTGATAGCTTAATGTTGTTGATAGCTTAATGTTGTTGATAGCTTAATGTTGACAGCTTAATGTTGACAGCTTAATGTTGACAGCTTAATGTTGACAGCTTAATGTTGACAGCTTAATGTTGACAGCTTAATGTTGACAGCTTATTGTTGACAGCTTATTGTTGACAGCTTATTGTTGACAGCTTAATGTTGTTAACTGTTAATGTTGTTAACTGTTAATGTTGTTAACTGTTAATGTTGTTAACTGTTAATGTTGTTAACTGTTAATGTTGTTAACTGTTAATGTTGTTAACTGTTAATGTTGTTAACTGTTAATGTCGTAAACTGTTAATGTTGCCAGCTTATTGTTGTTGACAGCTTAATGTTGTTGATAGCTTAATGTTGACAGCTTAATGTTGTTGACAGCCTAATTTTGTTGACAGCTTAATGTTGACAGCTTAATGTTGACAGCTTAATGTTGACAGCTTAATGTTGACAGCTTAATGTTGACAGCTTAATGTTGACAGCTTAATGTTAACTGTTAATGTTGTTAACTGTTAATGTTGTTAACTGTTAATGTTGTTAACTGTTAATGTTGTTAACTGTTAATGTTGTTAACTGTTAATGTTGTTAACTGTTAATGTTGTTAACTGTTAATGTTGATAACTGTTAATGTTGTTAACTGTTAATGTTGTTAACTGTTAATGTTGTTAACTGTTAATGTTGTTAACTGTTAATGTTGCCAGCTTAATGTTGTTGCCAGCTTAATGTTGTTGACAGCTTAATGTTGACATCCTAATATTGTTGACGGTTAATTTTGACAACTTAATTTTCTCAACTTAATGTTGACAGCTTAATGTTGACAGCTTAATGTTGTTGACAGCTTAATGTTGTTGATAGCTTAATGTTGTTGATAGCTTAATGTTGACAGCTTAATGTTAACAGCTTAATGTTGACAGCTTAATGTTGTTGACAGCTTAATGTTGACAGCTTAATGTTGACAGCTTAATGTTGACAGCTTAATGTTGACAGCTTATTGTTGACAGCTTATTGTTGACAGCTTAATGTTGACAGCTTAATGTTGACAGCTTAATGTTGACAGCCTAATGTTGACAGCCTAAGGTTGACAGCTTAATGTTGACAGCTTAATGTTGACAGCTTAATGTTGACAACTTAATGTTGACAGCTTAATGTTGACAGCTTAATGTTGACAGCTTAATGTTGTTAACTGTTAATGTTGTTAACTGTTAATGTCGTAAACTGTTAATGTTGCCAGCTTATTGTTGTTGACAGCTTAATGTTGTTGACAGCTTAATTTTGTTGACAGCTTAATGTTGACAGCTTAATGTTGACAGCTTAATGTTGACAGCTTATTGTTGACAGCTTATTGTTGACAGCTTAATGTTGACAGCTTAGTGTTGACAGCCTAATGTTGACAGCCTAATGTTGACAGCTTAATGTTGACAGCTTAATGTTGACAGCTTAATGTTGACAGCTTAATGTTGACAGCCTATTGTTGACAGCTTAATGTTGTTGAAAGCTTAATGTTGACAGCTTAATGTTGACAGCTTAATGTTGACAGCTTAATGTTGTTAACTGTTAATGTTGTTAACTGTTAATGTTGTTAACTGTTAATGTTGTTAACTGTTAATGTTGTAAACTGTTAATGTTGTTAACTGTTAATGTTGTTAACTGTTAATGTTGTTAACTGTTAATGTTGCCAGCTTAATGTTGTTGCCAGCTTAATGTTGTTGACAGCTTAATGTTGACAGCCTAATGTTGTTGACGGTTAATTTTGACAACTTAATTTTCACAACTTAATGTTGACAGCTCAATGTTGACAGCTTAATGTTGTTGACAGCTTAATGTTGTTGACAGCTTAATGTTGTTGACAGCTTAATGTTGTTGACAGCTTAATGTTGTTGACAGCTTAATGTTGTTGACAGCTTAATGTTGTTGATAGCTTAATGTTGTTGATAGCTTAATGTTGTTGATAGCTTAATGTTGACAGCTTAATGTTGACAGCTTAATGTTGACAGCTTAATGTTGACAGCTTAATGTTGACAGCTTAATGTTGACAGCTTAATGTTGACAGCTTATTGTTGACAGCTTATTGTTGACAGCTTAATGTTGTTAACTGTTAATGTTGTTAACTGTAAATGTTGTTAACTGTTAATGTTGTTAACTGTTAATGTTGTTAACTGTTAATGTCGTAAACTGTTAATGTTGCCAGCTTATTGTTGTTGACAGCTTAATGTTGTTGATAGCTTAATGTTGACAGCTTAATGTTGTTGACAGCCAAATTTTGTTGACAGCTTAATGTTGACAGCTTAATGTTGAAGCTTAATGTTGACAGCTTAATGTTGACAGCTTAATGTTGACAGCTTAATGTTGACAGCTTAATGTTGACAGCTTAATGTTGTTAACTGTTAATGTTGTTAACTGTTAATGTTGTAAACTGCTAATGTTGACAGCTTATTGTTGACAGCTTATTGTTGACAGCTTATTGTTGACAGCTTAATGTTGACAGCTTAGTGTTGACAGCCTAATGTTGACAGCCTAATGTTGACAGCTTAATGTTGACAGCTTAATGTTGACAGCTTAATGTTGACAGCCTATTGTTGACAGCTTAATGTTGTTGAAAGCTTAATGTTGACAGCTTAATGTTGACAGCTTAATGTTGACAGCTTAATGTTGACAGCTTAATGTTGTTAACTGTTAATGTTGTTAACTGTTAATGTTGTTAACTGTTAATGTTGTAAACTGTTAATGTTGTTAACTGTTAATGTTGTTAACTGTTAATGTTGTTAACTGTTAATGTTGCCAGCTTAATGTTGTTGCCAGCTTAATGTTGTTGACAGCTTAATGTTGACAGCCTAATGTTGTTGACGGTTAATTTTGACAACTTAATTTTCACAACTTAATGTTGACAGCTCAATGTTGACAGCTTAATGTTGTTGACAGCTTAATGTTGTTGACAGCTTAATGTTGTTGACAGCTTAATGTTGTTGATAGCTTAATGTTGTTGATAGCTTAATGTTGTTGATAGCTTAATGTTGACAGCTTAATGTTGACAGCTTAATGTTGACAGCTTAATGTTGACAGCTTAATGTTGACAGCTTAATGTTGACAGCTTAATGTTGACAGCTTATTGTTGACAGCTTATTGTTGACAGCTTATTGTTGACAGCTTAATGTTGTTAACTGTTAATGTTGTTAACTGTTAATGTTGTTAACTGTTAATGTTGTTAACTGTTAATGTTGTTAACTGTTAATGTTGTTAACTGTTAATGTTGTTAACTGTTAATGTTGTTAACTGTTAATGTTGTTAACTGTTAATGTTGTTAACTGTTAATGTTGTTAACTGTTAATGTTGTTAACTGTTAATGTTGTTAACTGTTAATGTTGTTAACTGTTAATGTTGTTAACTGTTAATGTCGTAAACTGTTAATGTTGCCAGCTTATTGTTGTTGACAGCTTAATGTTGTTGATAGCTTAATGTTGACAGCTTAATGTTGTTGACAGCCTAATTTTGTTGACAGCTTAATGTTGACAGCTTAATGTTGACAGCTTAATGTTGACAGCTTAATGTTGACAGCTTAATGTTGACAGCTTAATGTTGACAGCTTAATGTTGACAGCTTAATGTTGTTAACTGTTAATGTTGTTAACTGTTAATGTTGTTAACTGCTAATGTTGTAAACTGCTAATGTTGCCAGCTTATTGTTGTTGACAGCTTAATGTTGTTGATAGCTTAATGTTGACAGCTTAATGTTGTTGACAGCTTAATTTTGTTGACAGCTTAATGTTGACAGCTTAATGTTGACAGCTTAATGTTGACAGCTTATTGTTGACAGCTTATTGTTGACAGCTTAATGTTGACAGCTTAGTGTTGACAGCCTAATGTTGACAGCCTAATGTTGACAGCTTAATGTTGACAGCTTAATGTTGACAGCTTAATGTTGACAACTTATTGTTGACAGCTTAATGTTGACAGCTTAATGTTGACAGCCTAATGTTGACAGGCTAATGTTGACAGCTTAATGTTGACAGCTTAATGTTGACAGCTTAATGTTGACAGCTTAATGTTGACAGCTTAATGTTGACAGCTTAATGTTGTTAACTGTTAATGTTGTTAACTGTTAATGTTGTTAACTGTTAATGTTGTTAACTGTTAATGTTGTAAACTGTTAATGTTGTTAACTGTTAATGTTGTTAACTGTTAATGTTGTTAACTGTTAATGTTGCCAGCTTAATGTTGTTGCCAGCTTAATGTTGTTGACAGCTTAATGTTGACAGCCTAATGTTGTTGACGGTTAATTTTGACAACTTAATTTTCACAACTTAATGTTGACAGCTCAATGTTGACAGCTTAATGTTGTTGACAGCTTAATGTTGTTGACAGCTTAATGTTGTTGACAGCTTAATGTTGTTGATAGCTTAATGTTGTTGATAGCTTAATGTTGTTGATAGCTTAATGTTGACAGCTTAATGTTGACAGCTTAATGTTGACAGCTTAATGTTGACAGCTTAATGTTGACAGCTTAATGTTGACAGCTTATTGTTGACAGCTTATTGTTGACAGCTTAATGTTGTTAACTGTTAATGTTGTTAACTGTTAATGTTGTTAACTGTTAATGTTGTTAACTGTTAATGTTGTTAACTGTTAATGTTGTTAACTGTTAATGTTGTTAACTGTTAATGTTGTTAACTGTTAATGTTGTTAACTGTTAATGTCGTAAACTGTTAATGTTGCCAGCTTATTGTTGTTGACAGCTTAATGTTGTTGATAGCTTAATGTTGACAGCTTAATGTTGTTGACAGCCTAATTTTGTTGACAGCTTAATGTTGACAGCTTAATGTTGACAGCTTAATGTTGACAGCTTAATGTTGACAGCTTAATGTTGACAGCTTAATGTTGACAGCTTAATGTTGACAGCTTAATGTTAACAGCTTAATGTTGTTAACTGTTAATGTTGTTAACTGTTAATGTTGTAAACTGCTAATGTTGCCAGCTTATTGTTGTTGACAGCTTAATGTTGTTGATAGCTTAATGTTGACAGCTTAATGTTGTTGACAGCTTAATTTTGTTGACAGCTTAATGTTGACAGCTTAAAGTTGACAGCTTAATGTTGACAGCTTATTGTTGACAGCGTATTGTTGACAGCTTATTGTTGACAGCTTAATGTTGACAGCTTAGTGTTGACAGCCTAATGTTGACAGCCTAATGTTGACAGCTTTATGTTGACAGCTTAATGTTGACAGCTTAATGTTGACAACTTATTGTTGACAGCTTAATGTTGACAGCTTAATGTTGACAGCCTAATGTTGACAGGCTAATGTTGACAGCTTAATGTTGACAGCTTAATGTTGACAGCTTAATGTTGACAGCTTAATGTTGACAGCTTAATGTTGACAGCTTAATGTTGACAGCTTAATGTTGTTAACTGTTAATGTTGTTAACTGTTAATGTTGTAAACTGTTAATGTTGCCTGCTTATTGTTGTTGACAGCTTAATGTTGTTGATAGCTTAATGTTGACAGCTTAATGTTGACAGCTTAATGTTGACAACTTATTGTTGACAGCTTAATGTTGACAGCTTAATGTTGACAGCCTAATGTTGACAGCTTAATGTTGACAGCTTAATGTTGACAGCTTAATGTTGACAGCCTAATGTTGACAGCCTAAAGTTGACAGCTTAATGTTGACAGCTTCATGTTGACAGCTTAATGTTGACAGCTTAATGTTGACAGCCTATTGTTGACAGCCTATTGTTGACAGCTTAATGTTGTTGAAAGCTTAATGTTGACAGCTTAATGTTGACAGCTTAATGTTGACAGCTTAATGTTGTTAACTGTTAATGTTGTTAACTGTTAATGTTGTTAACTGTTAATGTTGTTAACTGTTAATGTTGTTAACTGTTAATGTTGTTAACTGTTAATGTTGCCAGCTTAATGTTGTTGCCAGCTTAATGTTGTTGACAGCTTAATGTTGACATCCTAATATTGTTGACGGTTAATTTTGACAACTTAATTTTCTCAACTTAATGTTGACAGCTTAATGTTGACAGCTTAATGTTGACAGCTTAATGTTGTTGACAGCTTAATGTTGTTGATAGCTTAATGTTGTTGATAGCTTAATGTTGACAGCTTAATGTTGACAGCTTAATGTTGACAGCTTAATGTTGTTGACAGCTTAATGTTGACAGCTTAATGTTGACAGCTTAATGTTGACAGCTTAATGTTGACAGCTTATTGTTGACAGCTTATTGTTGACAGCTTAATGTTGACAGCTTAATGTTGACAGCTTAATGTTGACAGCCTAATGTTGACAGCCTAAGGTTGACAGCTTAATGTTGACAGCTTAATGTTGACAGCTTAATGTTGACAACTTAATGTTGACAGCTTAATGTTGACAGCTTAATGTTGACAGCTTAATGTTGTTAACTGTTAATGTTGTTAACTGTTAATGTCGTAAACTGTTAATGTTGCCAGCTTATTGTTGTTGACAGCTTAATGTTGTTGACAGCTTAATTTTGTTGACAGCTTAATGTTGACAGCTTAATGTTGACAGCTTAATGTTGACAGCTTATTGTTGACAGCTTATTGTTGACAGCTTAATGTTGACAGCTTAGTGTTGACAGCCTAATGTTGACAGCCTAATGTTGACAGCTTAATGTTGACAGCTTAATGTTGACAGCTTAATGTTGACAGCTTAATGTTGACAGCCTATTGTTGACAGCTTAATGTTGTTGAAAGCTTAATGTTGACAGCTTAATGTTGACAGCTTAATGTTGACAGCCTATTGTTGACAGCCTATTGTTGACAGCTTAATGTTGTTGAAAGCTTAATGTTGACAGCTTAATGTTGACAGCTTAATGTTGACAGCTTAATGTTGTTAACTGTTAATGTTGTTAACTGTTAATGTTGTTAACTGTTAATGTTGTTAACTGTTAATGTTGTTAACTGTTAATGTTGTTAACTGTTAATGTTGCCAGCTTAATGTTGTTGCCAGCTTAATGTTGTTGACAGCTTAATGTTGACATCCTAATATTGTTGACGGTTAATTTTGACAACTTAATTTTCTCAACTTAATGTTGACAGCTTAATGTTGACAGCTTAATGTTGACAGCTTAATGTTGTTGACAGCTTAATGTTGTTGATAGCTTAATGTTGTTGATAGCTTAATGTTGACAGCTTAATGTTGACAGCTTAATGTTGACAGCTTAATGTTGTTGACAGCTTAATGTTGACAGCTTAATGTTGACAGCTTAATGTTGACAGCTTAATGTTGACAGCTTATTGTTGACAGCTTATTGTTGACAGCTTAATGTTGACAGCTTAATGTTGACAGCTTAATGTTGACAGCCTAATGTTGACAGCCTAAGGTTGACAGCTTAATGTTGACAGCTTAATGTTGACAGCTTAATGTTGACAACTTAATGTTGACAGCTTAATGTTGACAGCTTAATGTTGACAGCTTAATGTTGTTAACTGTTAATGTTGTTAACTGTTAATGTCGTAAACTGTTAATGTTGCCAGCTTATTGTTGTTGACAGCTTAATGTTGTTGACAGCTTAATTTTGTTGACAGCTTAATGTTGACAGCTTAATGTTGACAGCTTAATGTTGACAGCTTATTGTTGACAGCTTATTGTTGACAGCTTAATGTTGACAGCTTAGTGTTGACAGCCTAATGTTGACAGCCTAATGTTGACAGCTTAATGTTGACAGCTTAATGTTGACAGCTTAATGTTGACAGCTTAATGTTGACAGCCTATTGTTGACAGCTTAATGTTGTTGAAAGCTTAATGTTGACAGCTTAATGTTGACAGCTTAATGTTGACAGCTTAATGTTGTTAACTGTTAATGTTGTTAACTGTTAATGTTGTTAACTGTTAATGTTGTTAACTGTTAATGTTGTAAACTGTTAATGTTGTTAACTGTTAATGTTGTTAACTGTTAATGTTGTTAACTGTTAATGTTGCCAGCTTAATGTTGTTGCCAGCTTAATGTTGTTGACAGCTTAATGTTGACAGCCTAATGTTGTTGACGGTTAATTTTGACAACTTAATTTTCACAACTTAATGTTGACAGCTCAATGTTGACAGCTTAATGTTGTTGACAGCTTAATGTTGTTGACAGCTTAATGTTGTTGACAGCTTAATGTTGTTGACAGCTTAATGTTGTTGATAGCTTAATGTTGTTGATAGCTTAATGTTATTGATAGCTTAATGTTGACAGCTTAATGTTGACAGCTTAATGTTGACAGCTTAATGTTGACAGCTTAATGTTGACAGCTTAATGTTGACAGCTTAATGTTGACAGCTTATTGTTGACAGCTTATTGTTGACAGCTTAATGTTGTTAACTGTTAATGTTGTTAACTGTTAATGTTGTTAACTGTTAATGTTGTTAACTGTTAATGTTGTTAACTGTTAATGTTGTTAACTGTTAATGTCGTAAACTGTTAATGTTGCCAGCTTATTGTTGTTGACAGCTTAATGTTGTTGATAGCTTAATGTTGACAGCTTAATGTTGTTGACAGCCTAATTTTGTTGACAGCTTAATGTTGACAGCTTAATGTTGACAGCTTAATGTTGACAGCTTAATGTTGACAGCTTAATGTTGTTAACTGTTAATGTTGTTAACTGTTAATGTTGTAAACTGCTAATGTTGCCAGCTTATTGTTGTTGACAGCTTAATGTTGTTGATAGCTTAATGTTGACAGCTTAATGTTGTTGACAGCTTAATTTTGTTGACAGCTTATTGTTGACAGCTTATTGTTGACAGCTTAATGTTGACAGCTTAGTGTTGACAGCCTAATGTTGACAGCCTAATGTTGACAGCTTAATGTTGACAGCTTAATGTTGACAGCTTAATGTTGACAGCTTAATGTTGACAGCTTAATGTTGACAGCCTATTGTTGACAGCTTAATGTTGTTGAAAGCTTAATGTTGACAGCTTAATGTTGACAGCTTAATGTTGACAGCTTAATGTTGACAGCTTAATGTTGTTAACTGTTAATGTTGTTAACTGTTAATGTTGTTAACTGTTAATGTTGTTAACTGTTAATGTTGTAAACTGTTAATGTTGTTAACTGTTAATGTTGTTAACTGTTAATGTTGTTAACTGTTAATGTTGTTAACTGTTAATGTTGTTAACTGTTAATGTTGCCAGCTTAATGTTGTTGCCAGCTTAATGTTGTTGACAGCTTAATGTTGACAGCCTAATGTTGTTGACGGTTAATTTTGACAACTTAATTTTCACAACTTAATGTTGACAGCTCAATGTTGACAGCTTAATGTTGTTGACAGCTTAATGTTGTTGACAGCTTAATGTTGTTGACAGCTTAATGTTGTTGACAGCTTAATGTTGTTGATAGCTTAATGTTGTTGATAGCTTAATGTTATTGATAGCTTAATGTTGACAGCTTAATGTTGACAGCTTAATGTTGACAGCTTAATGTTGACAGCTTAATGTTGACAGCTTAATGTTGACAGCTTAATGTTGACAGCTTATTGTTGACAGCTTATTGTTGACAGCTTAATGTTGTTAACTGTTAATGTTGTTAACTGTTAATGTTGTTAACTGTTAATGTTGTTAACTGTTAATGTTGTTAACTGTTAATGTTGTTAACTGTTAATGTCGTAAACTGTTAATGTTGCCAGCTTATTGTTGTTGACAGCTTAATGTTGTTGATAGCTTAATGTTGACAGCTTAATGTTGTTGACAGCCTAATTTTGTTGACAGCTTAATGTTGACAGCTTAATGTTGACAGCTTAATGTTGACAGCTTAATGTTGACAGCTTAATGTTGACAGCTTAATGTTGTTAACTGTTAATGTTGTTAACTGTTAATGTTGTAAACTGCTAATGTTGCCAGCTTATTGTTGTTGACAGCTTAATGTTGTTGATAGCTTAATGTTGACAGCTTAATGTTGTTGACAGCTTAATTTTGTTGACAGCTTAATGTTGACAGCTTAATGTTGACAGCTTAATGTTGACAGCTTATTGTTGACAGCTTATTGTTGACAGCTTATTGTTGACAGCTTAATGTTGACAGCTTAGTGTTGACAGCCTAATGTTGACAGCCTAATGTTGACAGCTTAATGTTGACAGCTTAATGTTGACAGCTTGATGTTGACAGCTTAATGTTGACAGCCTATTGTTGACAGCTTAATGTTGTTGAAAGCTTAATGTTGACAGCTTAATGTTGACAGCTTAATGTTGACAGCTTAATGTTGTTAACTGTTAATGTTGTTAACTGTTAATGTTGTTAACTGTTAATGTTGTTAACTGTTAATGTTGTTAACTGTTAATGTTGTAAACTGTTAATGTTGTTAACTGTTAATGTTGTTAACTGTTAATGTTGTTAACTGTTAATGTTGCCAGCTTAATGTTGTTGCCAGCTTAATGTTGTTGACAGCTTAATGTTGACAGCCTAATGTTGTTGACGGTTAATTTTGACAACTTAATTTTCACAACTTAATGTTGACAGCTCAATGTTGACAGCTTAATGTTGTTGACAGCTTAATGTTGTTGACAGCTTAATGTTGTTGACAGCTTAATGTTGTTGATAGCTTAATGTTGTTGATAGCTTAATGTTGTTGATAGCTTAATGTTGACAGCTTAATGTTGACAGCTTAATGTTGACAGTTTAATGTTGACAGCTTAATGTTGACAGCTTAATGTTGACAGCTTAATGTTGACAGCTTAATGTTGACAGCTTATTGTTGACAGCTTATTGTTGACAGCTTATTGTTGACAGCTTAATGTTGTTAACTGTTAATGTTGTTAACTGTTAATGTTGTTAACTGTTAATGTTGTTAACTGTTAATGTTGTTAACTGTTAATGTTGTTAACTGTTAATGTTGTTAACTGTTAATGTTGTTAACTGTTAATGTTGTTAACTGTTAATGTTGTTAACTGTTAATGTCGTAAACTGTTAATGTTGCCAGCTTATTGTTGTTGACAGCTTAATGTTGTTGATAGCTTAATGTTGACAGCTTAATGTTGTTGACAGCCTAATTTTGTTGACAGCTTAATGTTGACAGCTTAATGTTGACAGCTTAATGTTGACAGCTTAATGTTGACAGCTTAATGTTGACAGCTTAATGTTGACAGCTTAATGTTGACAGCTTAATGTTGACAGCTTAATGTTGACAGCTTAATGTTGTTAACTGTTAATGTTGTTAACTGTTAATGTTGTAAACTGCTAATGTTGCCAGCTTATTGTTGTTGACAGCTTAATGTTGTTGATAGCTTAATGTTGACAGCTTAATGTTGTTGACAGCTTAATTTTGTTGACAGCTTAATGTTGACAGCTTAATGTTGACAGCTTAATGTTGACAGCTTATTGTTGACAGCTTATTGTTGACAGCTTATTGTTGACAGCTTAATGTTGACAGCTTAGTGTTGACAGCCTAATGTTGACAGCCTAATGTTGACAGCTTAATGTTGACAGCTTAATGTTGACAGCTTAATGTTGACAACTTATTGTTGACAGCTTAATGTTGACAGCTTAATGTTGACAGCCTAATGTTGACAGGCTAATGTTGACAGCTTAATGTTGACAGCTTAATGTTGACAGCTTAATGTTGACAGCTTAATGTTGACAGCTTAATGTTGACAACTTATTGTTGACAGCTTAATGTTGACAGCTTAATGTTGACAGACTAATGTTGACAGGCTAATGTTGACAGCTTAATGTTGACAGCTTAATGTTGACAGCTTAATGTTGACAGCTTAATGTTGACAGCTTAATGTTGACAGCTTAATGTTGACAGCTTAATGTTGTTAACTGTTAATGTTGTTAACTGTTAATGTTGTAAACTGTTAATGTTGCCAGCTTATTGTTGTTGACAGCTTAATGTTGTTGATAGCTTAATGTTGACAGCTTAATGTTGACAGCTTAATGTTGACAACTTATTGTTGACAGCTTAATGTTGACAGCCTATTGTTGACAGCCTATTGTTGACAGCTTAATGTTGTTGAAAGCTTAATGTTGACAGCTTAATGTTGACAGCTTAATGTTGACAGCTTAATGTTGTTAACTGTTAATGTTGTTAACTGTTAATGTTGTTAACTGTTAATGTTGTTAACTGTTAATGTTGTTAACTGTTAATGTTGTTAACTGTTAATGTTGTTAACTGTTAATGTTGTTAACTGTTAATGTTGTTAACTGTTAATGTTGCCAGCTTAATGTTGTTGCCAGCTTAATGTTGTTGACAGCTTAATGTTGACATCCTAATATTGTTGACGGTTAATTTTGACAACTTAATTTTCTCAACTTAATGTTGACAGCTTAATGTTGACAGCTTAATGTTGTTGACAGCTTAATGTTGTTGATAGCTTAATGTTGTTGATAGCTTAATGTTGACAGCTTAATGTTGACAGCTTAATGTTGACAGCTTAATGTTGTTGACAGCTTAATGTTGACAGCTTAATGTTGACAGCTTAATGTTGACAGCTTAATGTTGACAGCTTATTGTTGACAGCTTATTGTTGACAGCTTAATGTTGACAGCTTAATGTTGACAGCTTAATGTTGACAGCCTAATGTTGACAGCCTAAGGTTGACAGCTTAATGTTGACAGCTTAATGTTGACAGCTTAATGTTGACAACTTAATGTTGACAGCTTAATGTTGACAGCTTAATGTTGACAGCTTAATGTTGTTAACTGTTAATGTTGTTAACTGTTAATGTCGTAAACTGTTAATGTTGCCAGCTTATTGTTGTTGACAGCTTAATGTTGTTGACAGCTTAATTTTGTTGACAGCTTAATGTTGACAGCTTAATGTTGACAGCTTAATGTTGACAGCTTATTGTTGACAGCTTATTGTTGACAGCTTAATGTTGACAGCTTAGTGTTGACAGCCTAATGTTGACAGCCTAATGTTGACAGCTTAATGTTGACAGCTTAATGTTGACAGCTTAATGTTGACAGCTTAATGTTGACAGCCTATTGTTGACAGCTTAATGTTGTTGAAAGCTTAATGTTGACAGCTTAATGTTGACAGCTTAATGTTGACAGCTTAATGTTGTTAACTGTTAATGTTGTTAACTGTTAATGTTGTTAACTGTTAATGTTGTTAACTGTTAATGTTGTAAACTGTTAATGTTGTAAACTGTTAATGTTGTTAACTGTTAATGTTGTTAACTGTTAATGTTGTTAACTGTTAATGTTGCCAGCTTAATGTTGTTGCCAGCTTAATGTTGTTGACAGCTTAATGTTGACAGCCTAATGTTGTTGACGGTTAATTTTGACAACTTAATTTTCACAACTTAATATTGACAGCTCAATGTTGACAGCTTAATGTTGTTGACAGCTTAATGTTGTTGACAGCTTAATGTTGTTGACAGCTTAATGTTGTTGACAGCTTAATGTTGTTGATAGCTTAATGTTGTTGATAGCTTAATGTTGTTGATAGCTTAATGTTGACAGCTTAATGTTGACAGCTTAATGTTGACAGCTTAATGTTGACAGCTTAATGTTGACAACTTAATGTTGACAGCTTAATGTTGACAGCTTATTGTTGACAGCTTATTGTTGACAGCTTAATGTTGTTAACTGTTAATGTTGTTAACTGTTAATGTTGTTAACTGTTAATGTTGTTAACTGTTAATGTTGTTAACTGTTAATGTCGTAAACTGTTAATGTTGCCAGCTTATTGTTGTTGACAGCTTAATGTTGTTGATAGCTTAATGTTGACAGCTTAATGTTGTTGACAGCCTAATTTTGTTGACAGCTTAATGTTGACAGCTTAATGTTGACAGCTTAATGTTGACAGCTTAATGTTGACAGCTTAATGTTGACAGCTTAATGTTGACAGCTTAATGTTGTTAACTGTTAATGTTGTTAACTGTTAATGTTGTAAACTGCTAATGTTGCCAGCTTATTGTTGTTGACAGCTTAATGTTGTTGATAGCTTAATGTTGACAGCTTAATGTTGTTGACAGCTTAATTTTGTTGACAGCTTAATGTTGACAGCTTAATGTTGACAACTTATTGTTGACAGCTTATTGTTGACAGCTTAATGTTGACAGCTTAGTGTTGACAGCCTAATGTTGACAGCCTAATGTTGACAGCTTAATGTTGACAGCTTAATGTTGACAGCTTAATGTTGACAGCTTAATGTTGACAGCCTATTGTTGACAGCTTAATGTTGTTGAAAGCTTAATGTTGACAGCTTAATGTTGACAGCTTAATGTTGACAGCTTAATGTTGTTAACTGTTAATGTTGTTAACTGTTAATGTTGTTAACTGTTAATGTTGTAAACTGTTAATGTTGTTAACTGTTAATGTTGTTAACTGTTAATGTTGTTAACTGTTAATGTTGCCAGCTTAATGTTGTTGCCAGCTTAATGTTGTTGACAGCTTAATGTTGACAGCCTAATGTTGTTGACGGTTAATTTTGACAACTTAATTTTGACAACTTAATTTTCACAACTTAATGTTGACAGCTTAATGTTGTTGACAGCTTAATGTTGTTGACAGCTTAATGTTGTTGACAGCTTAATGTTGTTGACAGCTTAATGTTGTTGATAGCTTAATGTTGTTGATAGCTTAATGTTGTTGATAGCTTAATGTTGACAGCTTAATGTTGACAGCTTAATGTTGACAGCTTAATGTTGACAGCTTAATGTTGACAGCTTAATGTTGACAGCTTATTGTTGACAGCTTATTGTTGACAGCTTAATGTTGTTAACTGTTAATGTTGTTAACTGTTAATGTTGTTAACTGTTAATGTTGTTAACTGTTAATGTTGTTAACTGTTAATGTTGTTAACTGTTAATGTTGTTAACTGTTAATGTTGTTAACTGTTAATGTTGTTAACTGTTAATGTTGCCAGCTTAATGTTGTTGCCAGCTTAATGTTGTTGACAGCTTAATGTTGACAGCCTAATGTTGTTGACGGTTAATTTTGACAACTTAATTTTCACAACTTAATGTTGACAGCTCAATGTTGACAGCTTAATGTTGTTGACAGCTTAATGTTGTTGACAGCTTAATGTTGTTGACAGCTTAATGTTGTTGATAGCTTAATGTTGTTGATAGCTTAATGTTGTTGATAGCTTAATGTTGACAGCTTAATGTTGACAGCTTAATGTTGACAGTTTAATGTTGACAGCTTAATGTTGACAGCTTAATGTTGACAGCTTAATGTTGACAGCTTAATGTTGACAGCTTATTGTTGACAGCTTATTGTTGACAGCTTATTGTTGACAGCTTAATGTTGTTAACTGTTAATGTTGTTAACTGTTAATGTTGTTAACTGTTAATGTTGTTAACTGTTAATGTTGTTAACTGTTAATGTTGTTAACTGTTAATGTTGTTAACTGTTAATGTTGTTAACTGTTAATGTTGTTAACTGTTAATGTTGTTAACTGTTAATGTTGTTAACTGTTAATGTCGTAAACTGTTAATGTTGCCAGCTTATTGTTGTTGACAGCTTAATGTTGTTGATAGCTTAATGTTGACAGCTTAATGTTGTTGACAGCCTAATTTTGTTGACAGCTTAATGTTGACAGCTTAATGTTGACAGCTTAATGTTGACAGCTTAATGTTGACAGCTTAATGTTGACAGCTTAATGTTGACAGCTTAATGTTGACAGCTTAATGTTGACAGCTTAATGTTGACAGCTTAATGTTGACAGCTTAATGTTGTTAACTGTTAATGTTGTTAACTGTTAATGTTGTAAACTGCTAATGTTGCCAGCTTATTGTTGTTGACAGCTTAATGTTGTTGATAGCTTAATGTTGACAGCTTAATGTTGTTGACAGCTTAATTTTGTTGACAGCTTAATGTTGACAGCTTAATGTTGACAGCTTAATGTTGACAGCTTATTGTTGACAGCTTATTGTTGACAGCTTATTGTTGACAGCTTAATGTTGACAGCTTAGTGTTGACAGCCTAATGTTGACAGCCTAATGTTGACAGCTTAATGTTGACAGCTTAATGTTGACAGCTTAATGTTGACAACTTATTGTTGACAGCTTAATGTTGACAGCTTAATGTTGACAGCCTAATGTTGACAGGCTAATGTTGACAGCTTAATGTTGACAGCTTAATGTTGACAGCTTAATGTTGACAGCTTAATGTTGACAGCTTAATGTTGACAACTTATTGTTGACAGCTTAATGTTGACAGCTTAATGTTGACAGACTAATGTTGACAGGCTAATGTTGACAGCTTAATGTTGACAGCTTAATGTTGACAGCTTAATGTTGACAGCTTAATGTTGACAGCTTAATGTTGACAGCTTAATGTTGACAGCTTAATGTTGTTAACTGTTAATGTTGTTAACTGTTAATGTTGTAAACTGTTAATGTTGCCAGCTTATTGTTGTTGACAGCTTAATGTTGTTGATAGCTTAATGTTGACAGCTTAATGTTGACAGCTTAATGTTGACAACTTATTGTTGACAGCTTAATGTTGACAGCCTATTGTTGACAGCCTATTGTTGACAGCTTAATGTTGTTGAAAGCTTAATGTTGACAGCTTAATGTTGACAGCTTAATGTTGACAGCTTAATGTTGTTAACTGTTAATGTTGTTAACTGTTAATGTTGTTAACTGTTAATGTTGTTAACTGTTAATGTTGTTAACTGTTAATGTTGTTAACTGTTAATGTTGTTAACTGTTAATGTTGTTAACTGTTAATGTTGTTAACTGTTAATGTTGTTAACTGTTAATGTTGCCAGCTTAATGTTGTTGCCAGCTTAATGTTGTTGACAGCTTAATGTTGACATCCTAATATTGTTGACGGTTAATTTTGACAACTTAATTTTCTCAACTTAATGTTGACAGCTTAATGTTGACAGCTTAATGTTGTTGACAGCTTAATGTTGTTGATAGCTTAATGTTGTTGATAGCTTAATGTTGACAGCTTAATGTTGACAGCTTAATGTTGACAGCTTAATGTTGTTGACAGCTTAATGTTGACAGCTTAATGTTGACAGCTTAATGTTGACAGCTTAATGTTGACAGCTTATTGTTGACAGCTTATTGTTGACAGCTTAATGTTGACAGCTTAATGTTGACAGCTTAATGTTGACAGCTTAATGTTGTTAACTGTTAATGTTGTTAACTGTTAATGTTGTTAACTGTTAATGTTGTTAACTGTTAATGTTGTTAACTGTTAATGTTGTTAACTGTTAATGTTGTTAACTGTTAATGTTGTTAACTGTTAATGTTGTTAACTGTTAATGTTGTTAACTGTTAATGTTGCCAGCTTAATGTTGTTGCCAGCTTAATGTTGTTGACAGCTTAATGTTGACATCCTAATATTGTTGACGGTTAATTTTGACAACTTAATTTTCTCAACTTAATGTTGACAGCTTAATGTTGACAGCTTAATGTTGTTGACAGCTTAATGTTGTTGATAGCTTAATGTTGTTGATAGCTTAATGTTGACAGCTTAATGTTGACAGCTTAATGTTGACAGCTTAATGTTGTTGACAGCTTAATGTTGACAGCTTAATGTTGACAGCTTAATGTTGACAGCTTAATGTTGACAGCTTATTGTTGACAGCTTATTGTTGACAGCTTAATGTTGACAGCTTAATGTTGACAGCTTAATGTTGACAGCCTAATGTTGACAGCCTAAGGTTGACAGCTTAATGTTGACAGCTTAATGTTGACAGCTTAATGTTGACAACTTAATGTTGACAGCTTAATGTTGACAGCTTAATGTTGACAGCTTAATGTTGTTAACTGTTAATGTTGTTAACTGTTAATGTCGTAAACTGTTAATGTTGCCAGCTTATTGTTGTTGACAGCTTAATGTTGTTGACAGCTTAATTTTGTTGACAGCTTAATGTTGACAGCTTAATGTTGACAGCTTAATGTTGACAGCTTATTGTTGACAGCTTATTGTTGACAGCTTAATGTTGACAGCTTAGTGTTGACAGCCTAATGTTGACAGCCTAATGTTGACAGCTTAATGTTGACAGCTTAATGTTGACAGCTTAATGTTGACAGCTTAATGTTGACAGCCTATTGTTGACAGCTTAATGTTGTTGAAAGCTTAATGTTGACAGCTTAATGTTGACAGCTTAATGTTGACAGCTTAATGTTGTTAACTGTTAATGTTGTTAACTGTTAATGTTGTTAACTGTTAATGTTGTTAACTGTTAATGTTGTAAACTGTTAATGTTGTTAACTGTTAATGTTGTTAACTGTTAATGTTGTTAACTGTTAATGTTGCCAGCTTAATGTTGTTGCCAGCTTAATGTTGTTGACAGCTTAATGTTGACAGCCTAATGTTGTTGACGGTTAATTTTGACAACTTAATTTTCACAACTTAATGTTGACAGCTCAATGTTGACAGCTTAATGTTGTTGACAGCTTAATGTTGTTGACAGCTTAATGTTGTTGACAGCTTAATGTTGTTGACAGCTTAATGTTGTTGACAGCTTAATGTTGTTGACAGCTTAATGTTGTTGATAGCTTAATGTTGTTGATAGCTTAATGTTGTTGATAGCTTAATGTTGACAGCTTAATGTTGACAGCTTAATGTTGACAGCTTAATGTTGACAGCTTAATGTTGACAACTTAATGTTGACAGCTTAATGTTGACAGCTTATTGTTGACAGCTTATTGTTGACAGCTTAATGTTGTTAACTGTTAATGTTGTTAACTGTTAATGTTGTTAACTGTTAATGTTGTTAACTGTTAATGTTGTTAACTGTTAATGTCGTAAACTGTTAATGTTGCCAGCTTATTGTTGTTGACAGCTTAATGTTGTTGATAGCTTAATGTTGACAGCTTAATGTTGTTGACAGCCTAATTTTGTTGACAGCTTAATGTTGACAGCTTAATGTTGACAGCTTAATGTTGACAGCTTAATGTTGACAGCTTAATGTTGACAGCTTAATGTTGACAGCTTAATGTTGACAGCTTAATGTTGTTAACTGTTAATGTTGTTAACTGTTAATGTTGTAAACTGCTAATGTTGCCAGCTTATTGTTGTTGACAGCTTAATGTTGTTGATAGCTTAATGTTGACAGCTTAATGTTGTTGACAGCTTAATTTTGTTGACAGCTTAATGTTGACAGCTTAATGTTGACAACTTATTGTTGACAGCTTATTGTTGACAGCTTAATGTTGACAGCTTAGTGTTGACAGCCTAATGTTGACAGCCTAATGTTGACAGCTTAATGTTGACAGCTTAATGTTGACAGCTTAATGTTGACAGCTTAATGTTGACAGCCTATTGTTGACAGCTTAATGTTGTTGAAAGCTTAATGTTGACAGCTTAATGTTGACAGCTTAATGTTGACAGCTTAATGTTGTTAACTGTTAATGTTGTTAACTGTTAATGTTGTTAACTGTTAATGTTGTAAACTGTTAATGTTGTTAACTGTTAATGTTGTTAACTGTTAATGTTGTTAACTGTTAATGTTGCCAGCTTAATGTTGTTGCCAGCTTAATGTTGTTGACAGCTTAATGTTGACAGCCTAATGTTGTTGACGGTTAATTTTGACAACTTAATTTTGACAACTTAATTTTCGCAACTTAATGTTGACAGCTTAATGTTGTTGACAGCTTAATGTTGTTGACAGCTTAATGTTGTTGACAGCTTAATGTTGTTGACAGCTTAATGTTGTTGATAGCTTAATGTTGTTGATAGCTTAATGTTGTTGATAGCTTAATGTTGACAGCTTAATGTTGACAGCTTAATGTTGACAGCTTAATGTTGACAGCTTAATGTTGACAGCTTAATGTTGACAGCTTATTGTTGACAGCTTATTGTTGACAGCTTAATGTTGTTAACTGTTAATGTTGTTAACTGTTAATGTTGTTAACTGTTAATGTTGTTAACTGTTAATGTTGTTAACTGTTAATGTTGTTAACTGTTAATGTTGTTAACTGTTAATGTTGTTAACTGTTAATGTTGTTAACTGTTAATGTTGTTAACTGTTAATGTCGTAAACTGTTAATGTTGCCAGCTTATTGTTGTTGACAGCTTAATGTTGTTGATAGCTTAATGTTGACAGCTTAATGTTGTTGACAGCCTAATTTTGTTGACAGCTTAATGTTGACAGCTTAATGTTGACAGCTTAATGTTGACAGCTTAATGTTGACAGCTTAATGTTGACAGCTTAATGTTGACAGCTTAATGTTGTTAACTGTTAATGTTGTTAACTGTTAATGTTGTAAACTGCTAATGTTGCCAGCTTATTGTTGTTGACAGCTTAATGTTGTTGATAGCTTAATGTTGACAGCTTAATGTTGTTGACAGCTTAATTTTGTTGACAGCTTAATGTTGACAGCTTAATGTTGACAGCTTAATGTTGACAGCTTATTGTTGACAGCTTATTGTTGACAGCTTATTGTTGACAGCTTAATGTTGACAGCTTAGTGTTGACAGCCTAATGTTGACAGCCTAATGTTGACAGCTTAATGTTGACAGCTTAATGTTGACAGCTTAATGTTGACAGCTTAATGTTGACAGCCTATTGTTGACAGCTTAATGTTGTTGAAAGCTTAATGTTGACAGCTTAATGTTGACAGCTTAATGTTGACAGCTTAATGTTGTTAACTGTTAATGTTGTTAACTGTTAATGTTGTTAACTGTTAATGTTGTTAACTGTTAATGTTGTTAACTGTTAATGTTGTAAACTGTTAATGTTGTTAACTGTTAATGTTGTTAACTGTTAATGTTGTTAACTGTTAATGTTGCCAGCTTAATGTTGTTGCCAGCTTAATGTTGTTGACAGCTTAATGTTGACAGCCTAATGTTGTTGACGGTTAATTTTGACAACTTAATTTTCACAACTTAATGTTGACAGCTCAATGTTGACAGCTTAATGTTGTTGACAGCTTAATGTTGTTGACAGCTTAATGTTGTTGACAGCTTAATGTTGTTGATAGCTTAATGTTGTTGATAGCTTAATGTTGTTGATAGCTTAATGTTGACAGCTTAATGTTGACAGCTTAATGTTGACAGCTTAATGTTGACAGCTTAATGTTGACAGCTTAATGTTGACAGCTTAATGTTGACAGCTTATTGTTGACAGCTTATTGTTGACAGCTTATTGTTGACAGCTTAATGTTGTTAACTGTTAATGTTGTTAACTGTTAATGTTGTTAACTGTTAATGTTGTTAACTGTTAATGTTGTTAACTGTTAATGTTGTTAACTGTTAATGTTGTTAACTGTTAATGTTGTTAACTGTTAATGTTGTTAACTGTTAATGTTGTTAACTGTTAATGTCGTAAACTGTTAATGTTGCCAGCTTATTGTTGTTGACAGCTTAATGTTGTTGATAGCTTAATGTTGACAGCTTAATGTTGTTGACAGCCTAATTTTGTTGACAGCTTAATGTTGACAGCTTAATGTTGACAGCTTAATGTTGACAGCTTAATGTTGACAGCTTAATGTTGACAGCTTAATGTTGACAGCTTAATGTTGACAGCTTAATGTTGACAGCTTAATGTTGTTAACTGTTAATGTTGTTAACTGTTAATGTTGTAAACTGCTAATGTTGCCAGCTTATTGTTGTTGACAGCTTAATGTTGTTGATAGCTTAATGTTGTCAGCTTAATGTTGACAACTTATTGTTGACAGCTTAATGTTGACAGCTTAATGTTGACAGCCTAATGTTGACAGGCTAATGTTGACAGCTTAATGTTGACAGCTTAATGTTGACAGCTTAATGTTGACAGCTTAATGTTGACAGCTTAATGTTGACAACTTATTGTTGACAGCTTAATGTTGACAGCTTAATGTTGACAGACTAATGTTGACAGGCTAATGTTGACAGCTTAATGTTGACAGCTTAATGTTGACAGCTTAATGTTGACAGCTTAATGTTGACAGCTTAATGTTGACAGCTTAATGTTGACAGCTTAATGTTGTTAACTGTTAATGTTGTTAACTGTTAATGTTGTAAACTGTTAATGTTGCCAGCTTATTGTTGTTGACAGCTTAATGTTGTTGATAGCTTAATGTTGACAGCTTAATGTTGACAGCTTAATGTTGACAACTTATTGTTGACAGCTTAATGTTGACAGCCTATTGTTGACAGCCTATTGTTGACAGCTTAATGTTGTTGAAAGCTTAATGTTGACAGCTTAATGTTGACAGCTTAATGTTGACAGCTTAATGTTGTTAACTGTTAATGTTGTTAACTGTTAATGTTATTAACTGTGAATGTTGTTAACTGTTAATGTTGTTAACTGTTAATGTTGTTAACTGTTAATGTTGTTAACTGTTAATGTTGTTAACTGTTAATGTTGTTAACTGTTAATGTTGTTAACTGTTAATGTTGTTAACTGTTAATGTTGTTAACTGTTAATGTTGCCAGCTTAATGTTGTTGCCAGCTTAATGTTGTTGACAGCTTAATGTTGACAGCCTAATGTTGTTGACGGTTAATTTTGACAACTTAATTTTCACAACTTAATGTTGACAGCTCAATGTTGACAGCTTAATGTTGTTGACAGCTTAATGTTGTTGACAGCTTAATGTTGTTGACAGCTTAATGTTGTTGACAGCTTAATGTTGTTGACAGCTTAATGTTGTTGACAGCTTAATGTTGTTGATAGCTTAATGTTGTTGATAGCTTAATGTTGTTGATAGCTTAATGTTGACAGCTTAATGTTGACAGCTTAATGTTGACAGCTTAATGTTGACAGCTTAATGTTGACAACTTAATGTTGACAGCTTAATGTTGACAGCTTATTGTTGACAGCTTATTGTTGACAGCTTAATGTTGTTAACTGTTAATGTTGTTAACTGTTAATGTTGTTAACTGTTAATGTTGTTAACTGTTAATGTTGTTAACTGTTAATGTTGTTAACTGTTAATGTTGTTAACTGTTAATGTCGTAAACTGTTAATGTCGTAAACTGTTAATGTTGCCAGCTTATTGTTGTTGACAGCTTAATGTTGTTGATAGCTTAATGTTGACAGCTTAATGTTGTTGACAGCCTAATTTTGTTGACAGCTTAATGTTGACAGCTTAATGTTGACAGCTTAATGTTGACAGCTTATTGTTGACAGCTTATTGTTGACAGCTTAATGTTGTTAACTGTTAATGTTGTTAACTGTTAATGTTGTTAACTGTTAATGTTGTTAACTGTTAATGTTGTTAACTGTTAATGTTGTTAACTGTTAATGTTGTTAACTGTTAATGTTGTTATCTGTTAATGTTGTTAACTGTTAATGTTGTTAACTGTTAATGTTGTTAACTGTTAATGTCGTAAACTGTTAATGTTGCCAGCTTATTGTTGTTGACAGCTTAATGTTGTTGATAGCTTAATGTTGACAGCTTAATGTTGTTGACAGCCTAATTTTGTTGACAGCTTAATGTTGACAGCTTAATGTTGACAGCTTAATGTTGACAGCTTAATGTTGACAGCTTAATGTTGACAGCTTAATGTTGACAGCTTAATGTTGACAGCTTAATGTTGTTAACTGTTAATGTTGTTAACTGTTAATGTTGTAAACTGCTAATGTTGCCAGCTTATTGTTGTTGACAGCTTAATGTTGTTGATAGCTTAATGTTGACAGCTTAATGTTGTTGACAGCTTAATTTTGTTGACAGCTTAATGTTGACAGCTTAATGTTGACAGCTTAATGTTGACAGCTTATTGTTGACAGCTTATTGTTGACAGCTTATTGTTGACAGCTTAATGTTGACAGCTTAGTGTTGACAGCCTAATGTTGACAGCCTAATGTTGACAGCTTAATGTTGACAGCTTAATGTTGACAGCTTAATGTTGACAGCTTAATGTTGACAGCCTATTGTTGACAGCTTAATGTTGTTGAAAGCTTAATGTTGACAGCTTAATGTTGACAGCTTAATGTTGACAGCTTAATGTTGTTAACTGTTAATGTTGTTAACTGTTAATGTTGTTAACTGTTAATGTTGTTAACTGTTAATGTTGTTAACTGTTAATGTTGTAAACTGTTAATGTTGTTAACTGTTAATGTTGTTAACTGTTAATGTTGTTAACTGTTAATGTTGCCAGCTTAATGTTGTTGCCAGCTTAATGTTGTTGACAGCTTAATGTTGACAGCCTAATGTTGTTGACGGTTAATTTTGACAACTTAATTTTCACAACTTAATGTTGACAGCTCAATGTTGACAGCTTAATGTTGTTGACAGCTTAATGTTGTTGACAGCTTAATGTTGTTGACAGCTTAATGTTGTTGATAGCTTAATGTTGTTGATAGCTTAATGTTGTTGACAGCTTAATGTTGACAGCTTAATGTTGACAGCTTAATGTTGACAGCTTAATGTTGACAGCTTAATGTTGACAGCTTAATGTTGACAGCTTATTGTTGACAGCTTATTGTTGACAGCTTATTGTTGACAGCTTAATGTTGTTAACTGTTAATGTTGTTAACTGTTAATGTTGTTAACTGTTAATGTTGTTAACTGTTAATGTTGTTAACTGTTAATGTTGTTAACTGTTAATGTTGTTAACTGTTAATGTTGTTAACTGTTAATGTCGTAAACTGTTAATGTTGCCAGCTTATTGTTGTTGACAGCTTAATGTTGTTGATAGCTTAATGTTGACAGCTTAATGTTGTTGACAGCCTAATTTTGTTGACAGCTTAATGTTGACAGCTTAATGTTGACAGCTTAATGTTGACAGCTTAATGTTGACAGCTTAATGTTGACAGCTTAATGTTGACAGCTTAATGTTGACAGCTTAATGTTGTTAACAGTTAATGTTGTTAACTGTTAATGTTGTAAACTGCTAATGTTGCCAGCTTATTGTTGTTGACAGCTTAATGTTGTTGATAGCTTAATGTTGACAGCTTAATGTTGTTGATAGCTTAATGTTGACAGCTTAATGTTGTTGACAGCTTAATTTTGTTGACAGCTTAATGTTGACAGCTTAATGTTGACAGCTTAATGTTGACAGCTTATTGTTGACAGCTTATTGTTGACAGCTTATTGTTGACAGCTTAATGTTGACAGCTTAATGTTGACAGCTTAATGTTGACAGCTTAATGTTGACAGCTTATTGTTGACAGCTTATTGTTGACAGCTTATTGTTGACAGCTTAATGTTGACAGCTTAGTGTTGACAGCCTAATGTTGACAGCCTAATGTTGACAGCTTAATGTTGACAGCTTAATGTTGACAGCTTAATGTTGACAACTTATTGTTGACAGCTTAATGTTGACAGCTTAATGTTGACAGCCTAATGTTGACAGGCTAATGTTGACAGCTTAATGTTGACAGCTTAATGTTGACAGCTTAATGTTGACAGCTTAATGTTGACAGCTTAATGTTGACAACTTATTGTTGACAGCTTAATGTTGACAGCTTAATGTTGACAGACTAATGTTGACAGGCTAATGTTGACAGCTTAATGTTGACAGCTTAATGTTGACAGCTTAATGTTGACAGCTTAATGTTGACAGCTTAATGTTGACAGCCTAATGTTGACAGGCTAATGTTGACAGCTTAATGTTGACAGCTTAATGTTGACAGCTTATTGTTGACAGCTTATTGTTGACAGCTTATTGTTGACAGCTTAATGTTGACAGCTTAGTGTTGACAGCCTAATGTTGACAGCCTAATGTTGACAGCTTAATGTTGACAGCTTAATGTTGACAGCTTAATGTTGCCAGCTTATTGTTGTTGACAGCTTAATGTTGTTGATAGCTTAATGTTGACAGCTTAATGTTGACAGCTTAATGTTGACAACTTATTGTTGACAGCTTAATGTTGACAGCCTATTGTTGACAGCCTATTGTTGACAGCTTAATGTTGTTGAAAGCTTAATGTTGACAGCTTAATGTTGACAGCTTAATGTTGACAGCTTAATGTTGTTAACTGTTAATGTTGTTAACTGTTAATGTTGTTAACTGTTAATGTTGTTAACTGTTAATGTTGTTAACTGTTAATGTTGTTAACTGTTAATGTTGTTAACTGTTAATGTTGTTAACTGTTAATGTTGTTAACTGTTAATGTTGTTAACTGTTAATGTTGTTAACTGTTAATGTTGCCAGCTTAATGTTGTTGCCAGCTTAATGTTGTTGACAGCTTAATGTTGACATCCTAATATTGTTGACGGTTAATTTTGACAACTTAATTTTCTCAACTTAATGTTGACAGCTTAATGTTGACAGCTTAATGTTGTTGACAGCTTAATGTTGTTGATAGCTTAATGTTGTTGATAGCTTAATGTTGACAGCTTAATGTTGACAGCTTAATGTTGACAGCTTAATGTTGTTGACAGCTTAATGTTGACAGCTTAATGTTGACAGCTTAATGTTGACAGCTTAATGTTGACAGCTTATTGTTGACAGCTTATTGTTGACAGCTTAATGTTGACAGCTTAATGTTGACAGCTTAATGTTGACAGCCTAATGTTGACAGCCTAAGGTTGACAGCTTAATGTTGACAGCTTAATGTTGACAGCTTAATGTTGACAACTTAATGTTGACAGCTTAATGTTGACAGCTTAATGTTGACAGCTTAATGTTGTTAACTGTTAATGTTGTTAACTGTTAATGTCGTAAACTGTTAATGTTGCCAGCTTATTGTTGTTGACAGCTTAATGTTGTTGACAGCTTAATTTTGTTGACAGCTTAATGTTGACAGCTTAATGTTGACAGCTTAATGTTGACAGCTTATTGTTGACAGCTTATTGTTGACAGCTTAATGTTGACAGCTTAGTGTTGACAGCCTAATGTTGACAGCCTAATGTTGACAGCTTAATGTTGACAGCTTAATGTTGACAGCTTAATGTTGACAGCTTAATGTTGACAGCCTATTGTTGACAGCTTAATGTTGTTGAAAGCTTAATGTTGACAGCTTAATGTTGACAGCTTAATGTTGACAGCTTAATGTTGTTAACTGTTAATGTTGTTAACTGTTAATGTTGTTAACTGTTAATGTTGTTAACTGTTAATGTTGTTAACTGTTAATGTTGTTAACTGTTAATGTTGTTAACTGTTAATGTTGTTAACTGTTAATGTTGTTAACTGTTAATGTTGTTAACTGTTAATGTTGTTAACTGTTAATGTTGTTAACTGTTAATGTCGTAAACTGTTAATGTTGCCAGCTTATTGTTGTTGACAGCTTAATGTTGTTGATAGCTTAATGTTGACAGCTTAATGTTGTTGACAGCCTAATTTTGTTGACAGCTTAATGTTGACAGCTTAATGTTGACAGCTTAATGTTGACAGCTTAATGTTGACAGCTTAATGTTGACAGCTTAATGTTGACCGCTTAATGTTGTTAACTGTTAATGTTGTTAACTGTTAATGTTGTAAACTGTTAATGTTGCCAGCTTATTGTTGTTGACAGCTTAATGTTGTTGATAGCTTAATGTTGACAGCTTAATGTTGACAGCTTAATGTTGACAACTTATTGTTGACAGCTTAATGTTGACAGCCTATTGTTGACAGCCTATTGTTGACAGCTTAATGTTGTTGAAAGCTTAATGTTGACAGCTTAATGTTGACAGCTTAATGTTGACAGCTTAATGTTGTTAACTGTTAATGTTGTTAACTGTTAATGTTGTTAACTGTTAATGTTGTTAACTGTTAATGTTGTTAACTGTTAATGTTGTTAACTGTTAATGTTGTTAACTGTTAATGTTGTTAACTGTTAATGTTGTTAACTGTTAATGTTGTTAACTGTTAATGTTGCCAGCTTAATGTTGTTGCCAGCTTAATGTTGTTGACAGCTTAATGTTGACATCCTAATATTGTTGACGGTTAATTTTGACAACTTAATTTTCTCAACTTAATGTTGACAGCTTAATGTTGACAGCTTAATGTTGTTGACAGCTTAATGTTGTTGATAGCTTAATGTTGTTGATAGCTTAATGTTGACAGCTTAATGTTGACAGCTTAATGTTGACAGCTTAATGTTGTTGACAGCTTAATGTTGACAGCTTAATGTTGACAGCTTAATGTTGACAGCTTAATGTTGACAGCTTATTGTTGACAGCTTATTTTTGACAGCTTAATGTTGACAGCTTAATGTTGACAGCTTAATGTTGACAGCCTAATGTTGACAGCCTAAGGTTGACAGCTTAATGTTGACAGCTTAATGTTGACAGCTTAATGTTGACAACTTAATGTTGACAGCTTAATGTTGACAGCTTAATGTTGACAGCTTAATGTTGTTAACTGTTAATGTTGTTAACTGTTAATGTCGTAAACTGTTAATGTTGCCAGCTTATTGTTGTTGACAGCTTAATGTTGTTGACAGCTTAATTTTGTTGACAGCTTAATGTTGACAGCTTAATGTTGACAGCTTAATGTTGACAGCTTATTGTTGACAGCTTATTGTTGACAGCTTAATGTTGACAGCTTAGTGTTGACAGCCTAATGTTGACAGCCTAATGTTGACAGCTTAATGTTGACAGCTTAATGTTGACAGCTTAATGTTGACAGCCTATTGTTGACAGCTTAATGTTGTTGAAAGCTTAATGTTGACAGCTTAATGTTGACAGCTTAATGTTGACAGCTTAATGTTGTTAACTGTTAATGTTGTTAACTGTTAATGTTGTTAACTGTTAATGTTGTTAACTGTTAATGTTGTTAACTGTTAATGTTGTTAACTGTTAATGTTGTTAACTGTTAATGTTGTTAACTGTTAATGTTGTTAACTGTTAATGTTGTTAACTGTTAATGTTGTTAACTGTTAATGTTGTTAACTGTTAATGTCGTAAACTGTTAATGTTGCCAGCTTATTGTTGTTGACAGCTTAATGTTGTTGATAGCTTAATGTTGACAGCTTAATGTTGTTGACAGCCTAATTTTGTTGACAGCTTAATGTTGACAGCTTAATGTTGACAGCTTAATGTTGACAGCTTAATGTTGACAGCTTAATGTTGACAGCTTAATGTTGACAGCTTAATGTTGTTAACTGTTAATGTTGTTAACTGTTAATGTTGTAAACTGCTAATGTTGCCAGCTTATTGTTGTTGACAGCTTAATGTTGTTGATAGCTTAATGTTGACAGCTTAATGTTGTTGACAGCTTAATTTTGTTGACAGCTTAATCTTGACAGCTTAATGTTGACAGCTTAATGTTGACAGCTTATTGTTGACAGCTTATTGTTGACAGCTTATTGTTGACAGCTTAATGTTGACAGCTTAGTGTTGACAGCCTAATGTTGACAGCCTAATGTTGACAGCTTAATGTTGACAGCTTAATGTTGACAGCTTAATGTTGACAGCTTAATGTTGACAGCCTATTGTTGACAGCTTAATGTTGTTGAAAGCTTAATGTTGACAGCTTAATGTTGACAGCTTAATGTTGACAGCTTAATGTTGTTAACTGTTAATGTTGTTAACTGTTAATGTTGTTAACTGTTAATGTTGTTAACTGTTAATGTTGTTAACTGTTAATGTTGTAAACTGTTAATGTTGTTAACTGTTAATGTTGTTAACTGTTAATGTTGTTAACTGTTAATGTTGCCAGCTTAATGTTGTTGCCAGCTTAATGTTGTTGACAGCTTAATGTTGACAGCCTAATGTTGTTGACGGTTAATTTTGACAACTTAATTTTCACAACTTAATGTTGACAGCTCAATGTTGACAGCTTAATGTTGTTGACAGCTTAATGTTGTTGACAGCTTAATGTTGTTGACAGCTTAATGTTGTTGATAGCTTAATGTTGTTGATAGCTTAATGTTGTTGATAGCTTAATGTTGACAGCTTAATGTTGACAGCTTAATGTTGACAGCTTAATGTTGACAGCTTAATGTTGACAGCTTAATGTTGACAGCTTAATGTTGACAGCTTAATGTTGACAGCTTATTGTTGACAGCTTATTGTTGACAGCTTATTGTTGACAGCTTAATGTTGTTAACTGTTAATGTTGTTAACTGTTAATGTTGTTAACTGTTGATGTTGTTAACTGTTAATGTTGTTAACTGTTAATGTTGTTAACTGTTAATGTTGTTAACTGTTAATGTTGTTAACTGTTAATGTTGTTAACTGTTAATGTCGTAAACTGTTAATGTTGCCAGCTTATTGTTGTTGACAGCTTAATGTTGTTGATAGCTTAATGTTGACAGCTTAATGTTGTTGACAGCCTAATTTTGTTGACAGCTTAATGTTGACAGCTTAATGTTGACAGCTTAATGTTGACAGCTTAATGTTGACAGCTTAATGTTGACAGCTTAATGTTGACAGCTTAATGTTGACAGCTTAATGTTGACAGCTTAATGTTGTTAACTGTTAATGTTGTTAACTGTTAATGTTGTAAACTGCTAATGTTGCCAGCTTATTGTTGTTGACAGCTTAATGTTGTTGATAGCTTAATGTTGACAGCTTAATGTTGACAACTTATTGTTGACAGCTTAATGTTGACAGCTTAATGTTGACAGCCTAATGTTGACAGGCTAATGTTGACAGCTTAATGTTGACAGCTTAATGTTGACAGCTTAATGTTGACAGCTTAATGTTGACAGCTTAATGTTGACAACTTATTGTTGACAGCTTAATGTTGACAGCTTAATGTTGACAGACTAATGTTGACAGGCTAATGTTGACAGCTTAATGTTGACAGCTTAATGTTGACAGCTTAATGTTGACAGCTTAATGTTGTTAACTGTTAATGTTGTTAACTGTTAATGTTGTAAACTGTTAATGTTGCCAGCTTATTGTTGTTGACAGCTTAATGTTGTTGATAGCTTAATGTTGACAGCTTAATGTTGACAGCTTAATGTTGACAACTTATTGTTGACAGCTTAATGTTGACAGCCTATTGTTGACAGCCTATTGTTGACAGCTTAATGTTGTTGAAAGCTTAATGTTGAAAGCTTAATGTTGACAGCTTAATGTTGACAGCTTAATGTTGTTAACTGTTAATGTTGTTAACTGTTAATGTTATTAACTGTGAATGTTGTTAACTGTTAATGTTGTTAACTGTTAATGTTGTTAACTGTTAATGTTGTTAACTGTTAATGTTGTTAACTGTTAATGTTGTTAACTGTTAATGTTGTTAACTGTTAATGTTGTTAACTGTTAATGTTGTTAACTGTTAATGTTGCCAGCTTAATGTTGTTGCCAGCTTAATGTTGTTGACAGCTTAATGTTGACAGCCTAATGTTGTTGACGGTTAATTTTGACAACTTAATTTTCACAACTTAATGTTGACAGCTCAATGTTGACAGCTTAATGTTGTTGACAGCTTAATGTTGTTGACAGCTTAATGTTGTTGACAGCTTAATGTTGTTGACAGCTTAATGTTGTTGACAGCTTAATGTTGTTGACAGCTTAATGTTGTTGATAGCTTAATGTTGTTGATAGCTTAATGTTGTTGATAGCTTAATGTTGACAGCTTAATGTTGACAGCTTAATGTTGACAGCTTAATGTTGACAGCTTAATGTTGACAACTTAATGTTGACAGCTTAATGTTGACAGCTTATTGTTGACAGCTTATTGTTGACAGCTTAATGTTGTTAACTGTTAATGTTGTTAACTGTTAATGTTGTTAACTGTTAATGTTGTTAACTGTTAATGTTGTTAACTGTTAATGTTGTTAACTGTTAATGTCGTAAACTGTTAATGTCGTAAACTGTTAATGTTGCCAGCTTATTGTTGTTGACAGCTTAATGTTGTTGATAGCTTAATGTTGACAGCTTAATGTTGTTGACAGCCTAATTTTGTTGACAGCTTAATGTTGACAGCTTAATGTTGACAGCTTAATGTTGACAGCTTATTGTTGACAGCTTATTGTTGACAGCTTAATGTTGTTAACTGTTAATGTTGTTAACTGTTAATGTTGTTAACTGTTAATGTTGTTAACTGTTAATGTTGTTAACTGTTAATGTTGTTAACTGTTAATGTTGTTAACTGTTAATGTTGTTAACTGTTAATGTTGTTAACTGTTAATGTTGTTAACTGTTAATGTTGTTAACTGTTGATGTCGTAAACTGTTAATGTTGCCAGCTTATTGTTGTTGACAGCTTATTGTTGTTGACAGCTTAATGTTGTTGATAGCTTAATGTTGACAGCTTAATGTTGTTGACAGCCTAATTTTGTTGACAGCTTAATGTTGACAGCTTAATGTTGACAGCTTAATGTTGACAGCTTAATGTTGACAGCTTAATGTTGACAGCTTAATGTTGACAGCTTAATGTTGACAGCTTAATGTTGTTAACTGTTAATGTTGTTAACTGTTAATGTTGTAAACTGCTAATGTTGCCAGCTTATTGTTGTTGACAGCTTAATGTTGTTGATAGCTTAATGTTGACAGCTTAATGTTGTTGACAGCTTAATTTTGTTGACAGCTTAATGTTGACAGCTTAATGTTGACAGCTTAATGTTGACAGCTTATTGTTGACAGCTTATTGTTGACAACTTATTGTTGACAGCTTAATGTTGACAGCTTAGTGTTGACAGCCTAATGTTGACAGCCTAATGTTGACAGCTTAATGTTGACAGCTTAATGTTGACAGCTTAATGTTGACAGCTTAATGTTGACAGCCTATTGTTGACAGCTTAATGTTGTTGAAAGCTTAATGTTGACAGCTTAATGTTGACAGCTTAATGTTGACAGCTTAATGTTGTTAACTGTTAATGTTGTTAACTGTTAATGTTGTTAACTGTTAATGTTGTTAACTGTTAATGTTGTTAACTGTTAATGTTGTAAACTGTTAATGTTGTTAACTGTTAATGTTGTTAACTGTTAATGTTGTTAACTGTTAATGTTGCCAGCTTAATGTTGTTGCCAGCTTAATGTTGTTGACAGCTTAATGTTGACAGCCTAATGTTGTTGACGGTTAATTTTGACAACTTAATTTTCACAACTTAATGTTGACAGCTCAATGTTGACAGCTTAATGTTGTTGACAGCTTAATGTTGTTGACAGCTTAATGTTGTTGACAGCTTAATGTTGTTGATAGCTTAATGTTGTTGATAGCTTAATGTTGTTGACAGCTTAATGTTGACAGCTTAATGTTGACAGCTTAATGTTGACAGCTTAATGTTGACAGCTTAATGTTGACAGCTTAATGTTGACAGCTTAATGTTGACAGCTTATTGTTGACAGCTTATTGTTGACAGCTTATTGTTGACAGCTTAATGTTGTTAACTGTTAATGTTGTTAACTGTTAATGTTGTTAACTGTTAATGTTGTTAACTGTTAATGTTGTTAACTGTTAATGTTGTTAACTGTTAATGTTGTTAACTGTTAATGTTGTTAACTGTTAATGTTGTTAACTGTTAATGTTGTTAACTGTTAATGTCGTAAACTGTTAATGTTGCCAGCTTATTGTTGTTGACAGCTTAATGTTGTTGATAGCTTAATGTTGACAGCTTAATGTTGTTGACAGCCTAATTTTGTTGACAGCTTAATGTTGACAGCTTAATGTTGACAGCTTAATGTTGACAGCTTAATGTTGACAGCTTAATGTTGACAGCTTAATGTTGACAGCTTAATGTTAACAGCTTAATGTTGTTAACTGTTAATGTTGTTAACTGTTAATGTTGTAAACTGCTAATGTTGCCAGCTTATTGTTGTTGACAGCTTAATGTTGTTGATAGCTTAATGTTGACAGCTTAATGTTGTTGACAGCTTAATTTTGTTGACAGCTTAATGTTGACAGCTTAAAGTTGACAGCTTAATGTTGACAGCTTATTGTTGACAGCTTATTGTTGACAGCTTATTGTTGACAGCTTAATGTTGACAGCTTAGTGTTGACAGCCTAATGTTGACAGCCTAATGTTGACAGCTTAATGTTGACAGCTTAATGTTGACAGCTTAATGTTGACAACTTATTGTTGACAGCTTAATGTTGACAGCTTAATGTTGACAGCCTAATGTTGACAGGCTAATGTTGACAGCTTAATGTTGACAGCTTAATGTTGACAGCTTAATGTTGACAGCTTAATGTTGACAGCTTAATGTTGACAGCTTAATGTTGACAGCTTAATGTTGACAGCTTAATGTTGTTAACTGTTAATGTTGTTAACTGTTAATGTTGTAAACTGTTAATGTTGCCTGCTTATTGTTGTTGACAGCTTAATGTTGTTGATAGCTTAATGTTGACAGCTTAATGTTGACAGCTTAATGTTGACAACTTATTGTTGACAGCTTAATGTTGACAGCTTAATGTTGACAGCCTAATGTTGACAGCTTAATGTTGACAGCTTAATGTTGACAGCTTAATGTTGACAGCCTAATGTTGACAGCCTAAAGTTGACAGCTTAATGTTGACAGCTTAATGTTGACAGCTTAATGTTGACAGCTTAATGTTGACAGCCTATTGTTGACAGCCTATTGTTGACAGCTTAATGTTGTTGAAAGCTTAATGTTGACAGCTTAATGTTGACAGCTTAATGTTGACAGCTTAATGTTGTTAACTGTTAATGTTGTTAACTGTTAATGTTGTTAACTGTTAATGTTGTTAACTGTTAATGTTGTTAACTGTTAATGTTGCCAGCTTAATGTTGTTGCCAGCTTAATGTTGTTGACAGCTTAATGTTGACATCCTAATATTGTTGACGGTTAATTTTGACAACTTAATTTTCTCAACTTAATGTTGACAGCTTAATGTTGACAGCTTAATGTTGACAGCTTAATGTTGTTGACAGCTTAATGTTGTTGATAGCTTAATGTTGTTGATAGCTTAATGTTGACAGCTTAATGTTGACAGCTTAATGTTGACAGCTTAATGTTGTTGACAGCTTAATGTTGACAGCTTAATGTTGACAGCTTAATGTTGACAGCTTAATGTTGACAGCTTATTGTTGACAGCTTATTGTTGACAGCTTAATGTTGACAGCTTAATGTTGACAGCTTAATGTTGACAGCCTAATGTTGACAGCCTAAGGTTGACAGCTTAATGTTGACAGCTTAATGTTGACAGCTTAATGTTGACAACTTAATGTTGACAGCTTAATGTTGACAGCTTAATGTTGACAGCTTAATGTTGTTAACTGTTAATGTTGTTAACTGTTAATGTCGTAAACTGTTAATGTTGCCAGCTTATTGTTGTTGACAGCTTAATGTTGTTGACAGCTTAATTTTGTTGACAGCTTAATGTTGACAGCTTAATGTTGACTGCTTAATGTTGACAGCTTATTGTTGACAGCTTAATTTTGTTGACAGCTTAATGTTGACAGCTTAAAGTTGACAGCTTAATGTTGACAGCTTATTGTTGACAGCTTATTGTTGACAGCTTATTGTTGACAGCTTAATGTTGACAGCTTAGTGTTGACAGCCTAATGTTGACAGCCTAATGTTGACAGCTTAATGTTGACAGCTTAATGTTGACAGCTTAATGTTGACAACTTATTGTTGACAGCTTAATGTTGACAGCTTAATGTTGACAGCCTAATGTTGACAGGCTAATGTTGACAGCTTAATGTTGACAGCTTAATGTTGACAGCTTAATGTTGACAGCTTAATGTTGACAGCTTAATGTTGACAGCTTAATGTTGACAGCTTAATGTTGACAGCTTAATGTTGTTAACTGTTAATGTTGTTAACTGTTAATGTTGTAAACTGTTAATGTTGCCTGCTTATTGTTGTTGACAGCTTAATGTTGTTGATAGCTTAATGTTGACAGCTTAATGTTGACAGCTTAATGTTGACAACTTATTGTTGACAGCTTAATGTTGACAGCTTAATGTTGACAGCCTAATGTTGACAGCTTAATGTTGACAGCTTAATGTTGACAGCTTAATGTTGACAGCCTAATGTTGACAGCCTAAAGTTGACAGCTTAATGTTGACAGCTTAATGTTGACAGCTTAATGTTGACAGCTTAATGTTGACAGCCTATTGTTGACAGCCTATTGTTGACAGCTTAATGTTGTTGAAAGCTTAATGTTGACAGCTTAATGTTGACAGCTTAATGTTGTTAACTGTTAATGTTGTTAACTGTTAATGTTGTTAACTGTTAATGTTGTTAACTGTTAATGTTGTTAACTGTTAATGTTGCCAGCTTAATGTTGTTGCCAGCTTAATGTTGTTGACAGCTTAATGTTGACATCCTAATATTGTTGACGGTTAATTTTGACAACTTAATTTTCTCAACTTAATGTTGACAGCTTAATGTTGACAGCTTAATGTTGACAGCTTAATGTTGTTGACAGCTTAATGTTGTTGATAGCTTAATGTTGTTGATAGCTTAATGTTGACAGCTTAATGTTGACAGCTTAATGTTGACAGCTTAATGTTGTTGACAGCTTAATGTTGACAGCTTAATGTTGACAGCTTAATGTTGACAGCTTAATGTTGACAGCTTATTGTTGACAGCTTATTGTTGACAGCTTAATGTTGACAGCTTAATGTTGACAGCTTAATGTTGACAGCCTAATGTTGACAGCCTAAGGTTGACAGCTTAATGTTGACAGCTTAATGTTGACAGCTTAATGTTGACAACTTAATGTTGACAGCTTAATGTTGACAGCTTAATGTTGACAGCTTAATGTTGTTAACTGTTAATGTTGTTAACTGTTAATGTCGTAAACTGTTAATGTTGCCAGCTTATTGTTGTTGACAGCTTAATGTTGTTGACAGCTTAATTTTGTTGACAGCTTAATGTTGACAGCTTAATGTTGACTGCTTAATGTTGACAGCTTATTGTTGACAGCTTATTGTTGACAGCTTAATGTTGACAGCTTAGTGTTGACAGCCTAATGTTGACAGCCTAATGTTGACAGCTTAATGTTGACAGCTTAATGTTGACAGCTTAATGTTGACAGCTTAATGTTGACAGCCTATTGTTGACAGCTTAATGTTGTTGAAAGCTTAATGTTGACAGCTTAATGTTGACAGCTTAATGTTGACAGCTTAATGTTGACAGCTTAATGTTGTTAACTGTTAATGTTGTTAACTGTTAATGTTGTTAACTGTTAATGTTGTTAACTGTTAATGTTGTTAACTGTTAATGTTGTAAACTGTTAATGTTGTTAACTGTTAATGTTGTTAACTGTTAATGTTGTTAACTGTTAATGTTGCCAGCTTAATGTTGTTGCCAGCTTAATGTTGTTGACAGCTTAATGTTGACAGCCTAATGTTGTTGACGGTTAATTTTGACAACTTAATTTTCACAACTTAATGTTGACAGCTCAATGTTGACAGCTTAATGTTGTTGACAGCTTAATGTTGTTGACAGCTTAATGTTGTTGACAGCTTAATGTTGTTGACAGCTTAATGTTGTTGATAGCTTAATGTTGTTGATAGCTTAATGTTATTGATAGCTTAATGTTGACAGCTTAATGTTGACAGCTTAATGTTGACAGCTTAATGTTGACAGCTTAATGTTGACAGCTTAATGTTGACAGCTTAATGTTGACAGCTTATTGTTGACAGCTTATTGTTGACAGCTTAATGTTGTTAACTGTTAATGTTGTTAACTGTTAATGTTGTTAACTGTTAATGTTGTTAACTGTTAATGTTGTTAACTGTTAATGTTGTTAACTGTTAATGTCGTAAACTGTTAATGTTGCCAGCTTATTGTTGTTGACAGCTTAATGTTGTTGATAGCTTAATGTTGACAGCTTAATGTTGTTGACAGCCTAATTTTGTTGACAGCTTAATGTTGACAGCTTAATGTTGACAGCTTAATGTTGACAGCTTAATGTTGACAGCTTAATGTTGACAGCTTAATGTTGACAGCTTAATGTTGACAGCTTAATGTTGTTAACTGTTAATGTTGTTAACTGTTAATGTTGTAAACTGCTAATGTTGCCAGCTTATTGTTGTTGACAGCTTAATGTTGTTGATAGCTTAATGTTGACAGCTTAATGTTGTTGACAGCTTAATTTTGTTGACAGCTTAATGTTGACAGCTTAATGTTGACAGCTTAATGTTGACAGCTTATTGTTGACAGCTTATTGTTGACAGCTTATTGTTGACAGCTTAATGTTGACAGCTTAGTGTTGACAGCCTAATGTTGACAGCCTAATGTTGACAGCTTAATGTTGACAGCTTAATGTTGACAGCTTAATGTTGACAGCTTAATGTTGACAGCCTATTGTTGACAGCTTAATGTTGTTGAAAGCTTAATGTTGACAGCTTAATGTTGACAGCTTAATGTTGACAGCTTAATGTTGACAGCTTAATGTTGTTAACTGTTAATGTTGTTAACTGTTAATGTTGTTAACTGTTAATGTTGTAAACTGTTAATGTTGTTAACTGTTAATGTTGTTAACTGTTAATGTTGTTAACTGTTAATGTTGTTAACTGTTAATGTTGCCAGCTTAATGTTGTTGCCAGCTTAATGTTGTTGACAGCTTAATGTTGACAGCCTAATGTTGTTGACGGTTAATTTTGACAACTTAATTTTCACAACTTAATGTTGACAGCTCAATGTTGACAGCTTAATGTTGTTGACAGCTTAATGTTGTTGACAGCTTAATGTTGTTGACAGCTTAATGTTGTTGACAGCTTAATGTTGTTGATAGCTTAATGTTGTTGATAGCTTAATGTTATTGATAGCTTAATGTTGACAGCTTAATGTTGACAGCTTAATGTTGACAGCTTAATGTTGACAGCTTAATGTTGACAGCTTAATGTTGACAGCTTAATGTTGACAGCTTATTGTTGACAGCTTATTGTTGACAGCTTAATGTTGTTAACTGTTAATGTTGTTAACTGTTAATGTTGTTAACTGTTAATGTTGTTAACTGTTAATGTTGTTAACTGTTAATGTTGTTAACTGTTAATGTCGTAAACTGTTAATGTTGCCAGCTTATTGTTGTTGACAGCTTAATGTTGTTGATAGCTTAATGTTGACAGCTTAATGTTGTTGACAGCCTAATTTTGTTGACAGCTTAATGTTGACAGCTTAATGTTGACAGCTTAATGTTGACAGCTTAATGTTGACAGCTTAATGTTGACAGCTTAATGTTGACAGCTTAATGTTGTTAACTGTTAATGTTGTTAACTGTTAATGTTGTAAACTGCTAATGTTGCCAGCTTATTGTTGTTGACAGCTTAATGTTGTTGATAGCTTAATGTTGACAGCTTAATGTTGTTGACAGCTTAATTTTGTTGACAGCTTAATGTTGACAGCTTAATGTTGACAGCTTAATGTTGACAGCTTATTGTTGACAGCTTATTGTTGACAGCTTATTGTTGACAGCTTAATGTTGACAGCTTAGTGTTGACAGCCTAATGTTGACAGCCTAATGTTGACAGCTTAATGTTGACAGCTTAATGTTGACAGCTTAATGTTGACAGCTTAATGTTGACAGCCTATTGTTGACAGCTTAATGTTGTTGAAAGCTTAATGTTGACAGCTTAATGTTGACAGCTTAATGTTGACAGCTTAATGTTGTTAACTGTTAATGTTGTTAACTGTTAATGTTGTTAACTGTTAATGTTGTTAACTGTTAATGTTGTTAACTGTTAATGTTGTAAACTGTTAATGTTGTTAACTGTTAATGTTGTTAACTGTTAATGTTGTTAACTGTTAATGTTGCCAGCTTAATGTTGTTGCCAGCTTAATGTTGTTGACAGCTTAATGTTGACAGCCTAATGTTGTTGACGGTTAATTTTGACAACTTAATTTTCACAACTTAATGTTGACAGCTCAATGTTGACAGCTTAATGTTGTTGACAGCTTAATGTTGTTGACAGCTTAATGTTGTTGACAGCTTAATGTTGTTGATAGCTTAATGTTGTTGATAGCTTAATGTTGTTGATAGCTTAATGTTGACAGCTTAATGTTGACAGCTTAATGTTGACAGTTTAATGTTGACAGCTTAATGTTGACAGCTTAATGTTGACAGCTTAATGTTGACAGCTTAATGTTGACAGCTTATTGTTGACAGCTTATTGTTGACAGCTTATTGTTGACAGCTTAATGTTGTTAACTGTTAATGTTGTTAACTGTTAATGTTGTTAACTGTTAATGTTGTTAACTGTTAATGTTGTTAACTGTTAATGTTGTTAACTGTTAATGTTGTTAACTGTTAATGTTGTTAACTGTTAATGTTGTTAACTGTTAATGTTGTTAACTGTTAATGTTGTTAACTGTTAATGTTGTTAACTGTTAATGTTGTTAACTGTTAATGTCGTAAACTGTTAATGTTGCCAGCTTATTGTTGTTGACAGCTTAATGTTGTTGATAGCTTAATGTTGACAGCTTAATGTTGTTGACAGCCTAATTTTGTTGACAGCTTAATGTTGACAGCTTAATGTTGACAGCTTAATGTTGACAGCTTAATGTTGACAGCTTAATGTTGACAGCTTAATGTTGACAGCTTAATGTTGACAGCTTAATGTTGACAGCTTAATGTTGACAGCTTAATGTTGTTAACTGTTAATGTTGTTAACTGTTAATGTTGTAAACTGCTAATGTTGCCAGCTTATTGTTGTTGACAGCTTAATGTTGTTGATAGCTTAATGTTGACAGCTTAATGTTGTTGACAGCTTAATTTTGTTGACAGCTTAATGTTGACAGCTTAATGTTGACAGCTTAATGTTGACAGCTTATTGTTGACAGCTTATTGTTGACAGCTTATTGTTGACAGCTTAATGTTGACAGCTTAGTGTTGACAGCCTAATGTTGACAGCCTAATGTTGACAGCTTAATGTTGACAGCTTAATGTTGACAGCTTAATGTTGACAACTTATTGTTGACAGCTTAATGTTGACAGCTTAATGTTGACAGCCTAATGTTGACAGGCTAATGTTGACAGCTTAATGTTGACAGCTTAATGTTGACAGCTTAATGTTGACAGCTTAATGTTGACAGCTTAATGTTGACAACTTATTGTTGACAGCTTAATGTTGACAGCTTAATGTTGACAGACTAATGTTGACAGGCTAATGTTGACAGCTTAATGTTGACAGCTTAATGTTGACAGCTTAATGTTGACAGCTTAATGTTGACAGCTTAATGTTGACAGCTTAATGTTGACAGCTTAATGTTGTTAACTGTTAATGTTGTTAACTGTTAATGTTGTAAACTGTTAATGTTGCCAGCTTATTGTTGTTGACAGCTTAATGTTGTTGATAGCTTAATGTTGACAGCTTAATGTTGACAGCTTAATGTTGACAACTTATTGTTGACAGCTTAATGTTGACAGCCTATTGTTGACAGCCTATTGTTGACAGCTTAATGTTGTTGAAAGCTTAATGTTGACAGCTTAATGTTGACAGCTTAATGTTGACAGCTTAATGTTGTTAACTGTTAATGTTGTTAACTGTTAATGTTGTTAACTGTTAATGTTGTTAACTGTTAATGTTGTTAACTGTTAATGTTGTTAACTGTTAATGTTGTTAACTGTTAATGTTGTTAACTGTTAATGTTGTTAACTGTTAATGTTGTTAACTGTTAATGTTGCCAGCTTAATGTTGTTGCCAGCTTAATGTTGTTGACAGCTTAATGTTGACATCCTAATATTGTTGACGGTTAATTTTGACAACTTAATTTTCTCAACTTAATGTTGACAGCTTAATGTTGACAGCTTAATGTTGTTGACAGCTTAATGTTGTTGATAGCTTAATGTTGTTGATAGCTTAATGTTGACAGCTTAATGTTGACAGCTTAATGTTGACAGCTTAATGTTGTTGACAGCTTAATGTTGACAGCTTAATGTTGACAGCTTAATGTTGACAGCTTAATGTTGACAGCTTATTGTTGACAGCTTATTGTTGACAGCTTAATGTTGACAGCTTAATGTTGACAGCTTAATGTTGACAGCCTAATGTTGACAGCCTAAGGTTGACAGCTTAATGTTGACAGCTTAATGTTGACAGCTTAATGTTGACAACTTAATGTTGACAGCTTAATGTTGACAGCTTAATGTTGACAGCTTAATGTTGTTAACTGTTAATGTTGTTAACTGTTAATGTCGTAAACTGTTAATGTTGCCAGCTTATTGTTGTTGACAGCTTAATGTTGTTGACAGCTTAATTTTGTTGACAGCTTAATGTTGACAGCTTAATGTTGACAGCTTAATGTTGACAGCTTATTGTTGACAGCTTATTGTTGACAGCTTAATGTTGACAGCTTAGTGTTGACAGCCTAATGTTGACAGCCTAATGTTGACAGCTTAATGTTGACAGCTTAATGTTGACAGCTTAATGTTGACAGCTTATTGTTGACAGCTTAATGTTGTTAACTGTTAATGTTGTTAACTGTTAATGTTGTTAACTGTTAATGTTGTTAACTGTTAATGTTGTTAACTGTTAATGTTGTTAACTGTTAATGTCGTAAACTGTTAATGTTGCCAGCTTATTGTTGTTGACAGCTTAATGTTGTTGATAGCTTAATGTTGACAGCTTAATGTTGTTGACAGCCTAATTTTGTTGACAGCTTAATGTTGACAGCTTAATGTTGACAGCTTAATGTTGACAGCTTAATGTTGACAGCTTAATGTTGACAGCTTAATGTTGACAGCTTAATGTTGACAGCTTAATGTTGACAGCTTAATGTTGACAGCTTAATGTTGTTAACTGTTAATGTTGTTAACTGTTAATGTTGTAAACTGCTAATGTTGCCAGCTTATTGTTGTTGACAGCTTAATGTTGTTGATAGCTTAATGTTGACAGCTTAATGTTGTTGACAGCTTAATTTTGTTGACAGCTTAATGTTGACAGCTTAATGTTGACAGCTTAATGTTGACAGCTTATTGTTGACAGCTTATTGTTGACAGCTTATTGTTGACAGCTTAATGTTGACAGCTTAGTGTTGACAGCCTAATGTTGACAGCCTAATGTTGACAGCTTAATGTTGACAGCTTAATGTTGACAGCTTAATGTTGACAGCTTAATGTTGACAGCCTATTGTTGACAGCTTAATGTTGTTGAAAGCTTAATGTTGACAGCTTAATGTTGACAGCTTAATGTTGACAGCTTAATGTTGACAGCTTAATGTTGTTAACTGTTAATGTTGTTAACTGTTAATGTTGTTAACTGTTAATGTTGTAAACTGTTAATGTTGTTAACTGTTAATGTTGTTAACTGTTAATGTTGTTAACTGTTAATGTTGTTAACTGTTAATGTTGCCAGCTTAATGTTGTTGCCAGCTTAATGTTGTTGACAGCTTAATGTTGACAGCCTAATGTTGTTGACGGTTAATTTTGACAACTTAATTTTCACAACTTAATGTTGACAGCTCAATGTTGACAGCTTAATGTTGTTGACAGCTTAATGTTGTTGACAGCTTAATGTTGTTGACAGCTTAATGTTGTTGACAGCTTAATGTTGTTGATAGCTTAATGTTGTTGATAGCTTAATGTTATTGATAGCTTAATGTTGACAGCTTAATGTTGACAGCTTAATGTTGACAGCTTAATGTTGACAGCTTAATGTTGACAGCTTAATGTTGACAGCTTAATGTTGACAGCTTATTGTTGACAGCTTATTGTTGACAGCTTAATGTTGTTAACTGTTAATGTTGTTAACTGTTAATGTTGTTAACTGTTAATGTTGTTAACTGTTAATGTTGTTAACTGTTAATGTTGTTAACTGTTAATGTCGTAAACTGTTAATGTTGCCAGCTTATTGTTGTTGACAGCTTAATGTTGTTGATAGCTTAATGTTGACAGCTTAATGTTGTTGACAGCCTAATTTTGTTGACAGCTTAATGTTGACAGCTTAATGTTGACAGCTTAATGTTGACAGCTTAATGTTGACAGCTTAATGTTGACAGCTTAATGTTGACAGCTTAATGTTGTTAACTGTTAATGTTGTTAACTGTTAATGTTGTAAACTGCTAATGTTGCCAGCTTATTGTTGTTGACAGCTTAATGTTGTTGATAGCTTAATGTTGACAGCTTAATGTTGTTGACAGCTTAATTTTGTTGACAGCTTAATGTTGACAGCTTAATGTTGACAGCTTAATGTTGACAGCTTATTGTTGACAGCTTATTGTTGACAGCTTATTGTTGACAGCTTAATGTTGACAGCTTAGTGTTGACAGCCTAATGTTGACAGCCTAATGTTGACAGCTTAATGTTGACAGCTTAATGTTGACAGCTTAATGTTGACAGCTTAATGTTGACAGCCTATTGTTGACAGCTTAATGTTGTTGAAAGCTTAATGTTGACAGCTTAATGTTGACAGCTTAATGTTGACAGCTTAATGTTGTTAACTGTTAATGTTGTTAACTGTTAATGTTGTTAACTGTTAATGTTGTTAACTGTTAATGTTGTTAACTGTTAATGTTGTAAACTGTTAATGTTGTTAACTGTTAATGTTGTTAACTGTTAATGTTGTTAACTGTTAATGTTGCCAGCTTAATGTTGTTGCCAGCTTAATGTTGTTGACAGCTTAATGTTGACAGCCTAATGTTGTTGACGGTTAATTTTGACAACTTAATTTTCACAACTTAATGTTGACAGCTCAATGTTGACAGCTTAATGTTGTTGACAGCTTAATGTTGTTGACAGCTTAATGTTGTTGACAGCTTAATGTTGTTGATAGCTTAATGTTGTTGATAGCTTAATGTTGTTGATAGCTTAATGTTGACAGCTTAATGTTGACAGCTTAATGTTGACAGTTTAATGTTGACAGCTTAATGTTGACAGCTTAATGTTGACAGCTTAATGTTGACAGCTTAATGTTGACAGCTTATTGTTGACAGCTTATTGTTGACAGCTTATTGTTGACAGCTTAATGTTGTTAACTGTTAATGTTGTTAACTGTTAATGTTGTTAACTGTTAATGTTGTTAACTGTTAATGTTGTTAACTGTTAATGTTGTTAACTGTTAATGTTGTTAACTGTTAATGTTGTTAACTGTTAATGTTGTTAACTGTTAATGTTGTTAACTGTTAATGTTGTTAACTGTTAATGTTGTTAACTGTTAATGTTGTTAACTGTTAATGTCGTAAACTGTTAATGTTGCCAGCTTATTGTTGTTGACAGCTTAATGTTGTTGATAGCTTAATGTTGACAGCTTAATGTTGTTGACAGCCTAATTTTGTTGACAGCTTAATGTTGACAGCTTAATGTTGACAGCTTAATGTTGACAGCTTAATGTTGACAGCTTAATGTTGACAGCTTAATGTTGACAGCTTAATGTTGACAGCTTAATGTTGACAGCTTAATGTTGACAGCTTAATGTTGTTAACTGTTAATGTTGTTAACTGTTAATGTTGTAAACTGCTAATGTTGCCAGCTTATTGTTGTTGACAGCTTAATGTTGTTGATAGCTTAATGTTGACAGCTTAATGTTGTTGACAGCTTAATTTTGTTGACAGCTTAATGTTGACAGCTTAATGTTGACAGCTTAATGTTGACAGCTTATTGTTGACAGCTTATTGTTGACAGCTTATTGTTGACAGCTTAATGTTGACAGCTTAGTGTTGACAGCCTAATGTTGACAGCCTAATGTTGACAGCTTAATGTTGACAGCTTAATGTTGACAGCTTAATGTTGACAACTTATTGTTGACAGCTTAATGTTGACAGCTTAATGTTGACAGCCTAATGTTGACAGCCTAATGTTGACAGCTTAATGTTGACAGCTTAATGTTGACAGCTTAATGTTGACAGCTTAATGTTGACAGCCTATTGTTGACAGCTTAATGTTGTTGAAAGCTTAATGTTGACAGCTTAATGTTGACAGCTTAATGTTGACAGCTTAATGTTGTTAACTGTTAATGTTGTTAACTGTTAATGTTGTTAACTGTTAATGTTGTTAACTGTTAATGTTGTTAACTGTTAATGTTGTAAACTGTTAATGTTGTTAACTGTTAATGTTGTTAACTGTTAATGTTGTTAACTGTTAATGTTGCCAGCTTAATGTTGTTGCCAGCTTAATGTTGTTGACAGCTTAATGTTGACAGCCTAATGTTGTTGACGGTTAATTTTGACAACTTAATTTTCACAACTTAATGTTGACAGCTCAATGTTGACAGCTTAATGTTGTTGACAGCTTAATGTTGTTGACAGCTTAATGTTGTTGACAGCTTAATGTTGTTGATAGCTTAATGTTGTTGATAGCTTAATGTTGTTGATAGCTTAATGTTGACAGCTTAATGTTGACAGCTTAATGTTGACAGTTTAATGTTGACAGCTTAATGTTGACAGCTTAATGTTGACAGCTTAATGTTGACAGCTTAATGTTGACAGCTTATTGTTGACAGCTTATTGTTGACAGCTTATTGTTGACAGCTTAATGTTGTTAACTGTTAATGTTGTTAACTGTTAATGTTGTTAACTGTTAATGTTGTTAACTGTTAATGTTGTTAACTGTTAATGTTGTTAACTGTTAATGTTGTTAACTGTTAATGTTGTTAACTGTTAATGTTGTTAACTGTTAATGTTGTTAACTGTTAATGTTGTTAACTGTTAATGTTGTTAACTGTTAATGTTGTTAACTGTTAATGTCGTAAACTGTTAATGTTGCCAGCTTATTGTTGTTGACAGCTTAATGTTGTTGATAGCTTAATGTTGACAGCTTAATGTTGTTGACAGCCTAATTTTGTTGACAGCTTAATGTTGACAGCTTAATGTTGACAGCTTAATGTTGACAGCTTAATGTTGACAGCTTAATGTTGACAGCTTAATGTTGACAGCTTAATGTTGACAGCTTAATGTTGACAGCTTAATGTTGACAGCTTAATGTTGTTAACTGTTAATGTTGTTAACTGTTAATGTTGTAAACTGCTAATGTTGCCAGCTTATTGTTGTTGACAGCTTAATGTTGTTGATAGCTTAATGTTGACAGCTTAATGTTGTTGACAGCTTAATTTTGTTGACAGCTTAATGTTGACAGCTTAATGTTGACAGCTTAATGTTGACAGCTTATTGTTGACAGCTTATTGTTGACAGCTTATTGTTGACAGCTTAATGTTGACAGCTTAGTGTTGACAGCCTAATGTTGACAGCCTAATGTTGACAGCTTAATGTTGACAGCTTAATGTTGACAGCTTAATGTTGACAACTTATTGTTGACAGCTTAATGTTGACAGCTTAATGTTGACAGCCTAATGTTGACAGGCTAATGTTGACAGCTTAATGTTGACAGCTTAATGTTGACAGCTTAATGTTGACAGCTTAATGTTGACAGCTTAATGTTGACAACTTATTGTTGACAGCTTAATGTTGACAGCTTAATGTTGACAGACTAATGTTGACAGGCTAATGTTGACAGCTTAATGTTGACAGCTTAATGTTGACAGCTTAATGTTGACAGCTTAATGTTGACAGCTTAATGTTGACAGCTTAATGTTGACAGCTTAATGTTGTTAACTGTTAATGTTGTTAACTGTTAATGTTGTAAACTGTTAATGTTGCCAGCTTATTGTTGTTGACAGCTTAATGTTGTTGATAGCTTAATGTTGACAGCTTAATGTTGACAGCTTAATGTTGACAACTTATTGTTGACAGCTTAATGTTGACAGCCTATTGTTGACAGCCTATTGTTGACAGCTTAATGTTGTTGAAAGCTTAATGTTGACAGCTTAATGTTGACAGCTTAATGTTGACAGCTTAATGTTGTTAACTGTTAATGTTGTTAACTGTTAATGTTGTTAACTGTTAATGTTGTTAACTGTTAATGTTGTTAACTGTTAATGTTGTTAACTGTTAATGTTGTTAACTGTTAATGTTGTTAACTGTTAATGTTGTTAACTGTTAATGTTGTTAACTGTTAATGTTGCCAGCTTAATGTTGTTGCCAGCTTAATGTTGTTGACAGCTTAATGTTGACATCCTAATATTGTTGACGGTTAATTTTGACAACTTAATTTTCTCAACTTAATGTTGACAGCTTAATGTTGACAGCTTAATGTTGTTGACAGCTTAATGTTGTTGATAGCTTAATGTTGTTGATAGCTTAATGTTGACAGCTTAATGTTGACAGCTTAATGTTGACAGCTTAATGTTGTTGACAGCTTAATGTTGACAGCTTAATGTTGACAGCTTAATGTTGACAGCTTAATGTTGACAGCTTATTGTTGACAGCTTATTGTTGACAGCTTAATGTTGACAGCTTAATGTTGACAGCTTAATGTTGACAGCCTAATGTTGACAGCCTAAGGTTGACAGCTTAATGTTGACAGCTTAATGTTGACAGCTTAATGTTGACAACTTAATGTTGACAGCTTAATGTTGACAGCTTAATGTTGACAGCTTAATGTTGTTAACTGTTAATGTTGTTAACTGTTAATGTCGTAAACTGTTAATGTTGCCAGCTTATTGTTGTTGACAGCTTAATGTTGTTGACAGCTTAATTTTGTTGACAGCTTAATGTTGACAGCTTAATGTTGACAGCTTAATGTTGACAGCTTATTGTTGACAGCTTATTGTTGACAGCTTAATGTTGACAGCTTAGTGTTGACAGCCTAATGTTGACAGCCTAATGTTGACAGCTTAATGTTGACAGCTTAATGTTGACAGCTTAATGTTGACAGCCTATTGTTGACAGCTTAATGTTGTTGAAAGCTTAATGTTGACAGCTTAATGTTGACAGCTTAATGTTGACAGCTTAATGTTGTTAACTGTTAATGTTGTTAACTGTTAATGTTGTTAACTGTTAATGTTGTTAACTGTTAATGTTGTAAACTGTTAATGTTGTTAACTGTTAATGTTGTTAACTGTTAATGTTGTTAACTGTTAATGTTGCCAGCTTAATGTTGTTGCCAGCTTAATGTTGTTGACAGCTTAATGTTGACAGCCTAATGTTGTTGACGGTTAATTTTGACAACTTAATTTTCACAACTTAATGTTGACAGCTCAATGTTGACAGCTTAATGTTGTTGACAGCTTAATGTTGTTGACAGCTTAATGTTGTTGACAGCTTAATGTTGTTGACAGCTTAATGTTGTTGACAGCTTAATGTTGTTGACAGCTTAATGTTGTTGATAGCTTAATGTTGTTGATAGCTTAATGTTGTTGATAGCTTAATGTTGACAGCTTAATGTTGACAGCTTAATGTTGACAGCTTAATGTTGACAGCTTAATGTTGACAACTTAATGTTGACAGCTTAATGTTGACAGCTTATTGTTGACAGCTTATTGTTGACAGCTTAATGTTGTTAACTGTTAATGTTGTTAACTGTTAATGTTGTTAACTGTTAATGTTGTTAACTGTTAATGTTGTTAACTGTTAATGTCGTAAACTGTTAATGTTGCCAGCTTATTGTTGTTGACAGCTTAATGTTGTTGATAGCTTAATGTTGACAGCTTAATGTTGTTGACAGCCTAATTTTGTTGACAGCTTAATGTTGACAGCTTAATGTTGACAGCTTAATGTTGACAGCTTAATGTTGACAGCTTAATGTTGACAGCTTAATGTTGTTAACTGTTAATGTTGTTAACTGTTAATGTTGTTAACTGTTAATGTTGTTAACTGTTAATGTTGTTAACTGTTAATGTTGTTAACTGTTAATGTTGTTAACTGTTAATGTTGTTAACTGTTAATGTTGTTAACTGTTAATGTTGTTAACTGTTAATGTTGCCAGCTTAATGTTGTTGCCAGCTTAATGTTGTTGACAGCTTAATGTTGACATCCTAATATTGTTGACGGTTAATTTTGACAACTTAATTTTCTCAACTTAATGTTGACAGCTTAATGTTGACAGCTTAATGTTGTTGACAGCTTAATGTTGTTGATAGCTTAATGTTGTTGATAGCTTAATGTTGACAGCTTAATGTTGACAGCTTAATGTTGACAGCTTAATGTTGTTGACAGCTTAATGTTGACAGCTTAATGTTGACAGCTTAATGTTGACAGCTTAATGTTGACAGCTTATTGTTGACAGCTTATTGTTGACAGCTTAATGTTGACAGCTTAATGTTGACAGCTTAATGTTGACAGCCTAATGTTGACAGCCTAAGGTTGACAGCTTAATGTTGACAGCTTAATGTTGACAGCTTAATGTTGACAACTTAATGTTGACAGCTTAATGTTGACAGCTTAATGTTGACAGCTTAATGTTGTTAACTGTTAATGTTGTTAACTGTTAATGTCGTAAACTGTTAATGTTGCCAGCTTATTGTTGTTGACAGCTTAATGTTGTTGACAGCTTAATTTTGTTGACAGCTTAATGTTGACAGCTTAATGTTGACAGCTTAATGTTGACAGCTTATTGTTGACAGCTTATTGTTGACAGCTTAATGTTGACAGCTTAGTGTTGACAGCCTAATGTTGACAGCCTAATGTTGACAGCTTAATGTTGACAGCTTAATGTTGACAGCTTAATGTTGACAGCCTATTGTTGACAGCTTAATGTTGTTGAAAGCTTAATGTTGACAGCTTAATGTTGACAGCTTAATGTTGACAGCTTAATGTTGTTAACTGTTAATGTTGTTAACTGTTAATGTTGTTAACTGTTAATGTTGTTAACTGTTAATGTTGTAAACTGTTAATGTTGTTAACTGTTAATGTTGTTAACTGTTAATGTTGTTAACTGTTAATGTTGCCAGCTTAATGTTGTTGCCAGCTTAATGTTGTTGACAGCTTAATGTTGACAGCCTAATGTTGTTGACGGTTAATTTTGACAACTTAATTTTCACAACTTAATGTTGACAGCTCAATGTTGACAGCTTAATGTTGTTGACAGCTTAATGTTGTTGACAGCTTAATGTTGTTGACAGCTTAATGTTGTTGACAGCTTAATGTTGTTGACAGCTTAATGTTGTTGACAGCTTAATGTTGTTGATAGCTTAATGTTGTTGATAGCTTAATGTTGTTGATAGCTTAATGTTGACAGCTTAATGTTGACAGCTTAATGTTGACAGCTTAATGTTGACAGCTTAATGTTGACAACTTAATGTTGACAGCTTAATGTTGACAGCTTATTGTTGACAGCTTATTGTTGACAGCTTAATGTTGTTAACTGTTAATGTTGTTAACTGTTAATGTTGTTAACTGTTAATGTTGTTAACTGTTAATGTTGTTAACTGTTAATGTCGTAAACTGTTAATGTTGCCAGCTTATTGTTGTTGACAGCTTAATGTTGTTGATAGCTTAATGTTGACAGCTTAATGTTGTTGACAGCCTAATTTTGTTGACAGCTTAATGTTGACAGCTTAATGTTGACAGCTTAATGTTGACAGCTTAATGTTGACAGCTTAATGTTGACAGCTTAATGTTGACAGCTTAATGTTGACAGCTTAATGTTGACAGCTTAATGTTGTTAACTGTTAATGTTGTTAACTGTTAATGTTGTAAACTGCTAATGTTGCCAGCTTATTGTTGTTGACAGCTTAATGTTGTTGATAGCTTAATGTTGACAGCTTAATGTTGTTGACAGCTTAATTTTGTTGACAGCTTAATGTTGACAGCTTAATGTTGACAACTTATTGTTGACAGCTTATTGTTGACAGCTTAATGTTGACAGCTTAGTGTTGACAGCCTAATGTTGACAGCCTAATGTTGACAGCTTAATGTTGACAGCTTAATGTTGACAGCTTAATGTTGACAGCTTAATGTTGACAGCCTATTGTTGACAGCTTAATGTTGTTGAAAGCTTAATGTTGACAGCTTAATGTTGACAGCTTAATGTTGACAGCTTAATGTTGTTAACTGTTAATGTTGTTAACTGTTAATGTTGTTAACTGTTAATGTTGTAAACTGTTAATGTTGTTAACTGTTAATGTTGTTAACTGTTAATGTTGTTAACTGTTAATGTTGCCAGCTTAATGTTGTTGCCAGCTTAATGTTGTTGACAGCTTAATGTTGACAGCCTAATGTTGTTGACGGTTAATTTTGACAACTTAATTTTGACAACTTAATTTTCACAACTTAATGTTGACAGCTTAATGTTGTTGACAGCTTAATGTTGTTGACAGCTTAATGTTGTTGACAGCTTAATGTTGTTGACAGCTTAATGTTGTTGATAGCTTAATGTTGTTGATAGCTTAATGTTGTTGATAGCTTAATGTTGACAGCTTAATGTTGACAGCTTAATGTTGACAGCTTAATGTTGACAGCTTAATGTTGACAGCTTAATGTTGACAGCTTATTGTTGACAGCTTATTGTTGACAGCTTAATGTTGTTAACTGTTAATGTTGTTAACTGTTAATGTTGTTAACTGTTAATGTTGTTAATGGTTAATGTTGTTAACTGTTAATGTTGTTAACTGTTAATGTTGTTAACTGTTAATGTTGTTAACTGTTAATGTTGTTAACTGTTAATGTTGTTAACTGTTAATGTTGTTAACTGTTAATGTTGTTAACTGTTAATGTTGTTAACTGTTAATGTCGTAAACTGTTAATGTTGCCAGCTTATTGTTGTTGACAGCTTAATGTTGTTGATAGCTTAATGTTGACAGCTTAATGTTGTTGACAGCCTAATTTTGTTGACAGCTTAATGTTGACAGCTTAATGTTGACAGCTTAATGTTGACAGCTTAATGTTGACAGCTTAATGTTGACAGCTTAATGTTGTTAACTGTTAATGTTGTTAACTGTTAATGTTGTAAACTGCTAATGTTGCCAGCTTATTGTTGTTGACAGCTTAATGTTGTTGATAGCTTAATGTTGACAGCTTAATGTTGTTGACAGCTTAATTTTGTTGACAGCTTAATGTTGACAGCTTAATGTTGACAGCTTAATGTTGACAGCTTATTGTTGACAGCTTATTGTTGACAGCTTATTGTTGACAGCTTAATGTTGACAGCTTAGTGTTGACAGCCTAATGTTGACAGCCTAATGTTGACAGCTTAATGTTGACAGCTTAATGTTGACAGCTTAATGTTGACAGCTTAATGTTGACAGCCTATTGTTGACAGCTTAATGTTGTTGAAAGCTTAATGTTGACAGCTTAATGTTGACAGCTTAATGTTGACAGCTTAATGTTGTTAACTGTTAATGTTGTTAACTGTTAATGTTGTTAACTGTTAATGTTGTTAACTGTTAATGTTGTTAACTGTTAATGTTGTAAACTGTTAATGTTGTTAACTGTTAATGTTGTTAACTGTTAATGTTGTTAACTGTTAATGTTGCCAGCTTAATGTTGTTGCCAGCTTAATGTTGTTGACAGCTTAATGTTGACAGCCTAATGTTGTTGACGGTTAATTTTGACAACTTAATTTTCACAACTTAATGTTGACAGCTCAATGTTGACAGCTTAATGTTGTTGACAGCTTAATGTTGTTGACAGCTTAATGTTGTTGACAGCTTAATGTTGTTGATAGCTTAATGTTGTTGATAGCTTAATGTTGTTGATAGCTTAATGTTGACAGCTTAATGTTGACAGCTTAATGTTGACAGCTTAATGTTGACAGCTTAATGTTGACAGCTTAATGTTGACAGCTTAATGTTGACAGCTTAATGTTGACAGCTTATTGTTGACAGCTTATTGTTGACAGCTTATTGTTGACAGCTTAATGTTGTTAACTGTTAATGTTGTTAACTGTTAATGTTGTTAACTGTTAATGTTGTTAACTGTTAATGTTGTTAACTGTTAATGTTGTTAACTGTTAATGTTGTTAACTGTTAATGTTGTTAACTGTTAATGTTGTTAACTGTTAATGTCGTAAACTGTTAATGTTGCCAGCTTATTGTTGTTGACAGCTTAATGTTGTTGATAGCTTAATGTTGACAGCTTAATGTTGTTGACAGCCTAATTTTGTTGACAGCTTAATGTTGACAGCTTAATGTTGACAGCTTAATGTTGACAGCTTAATGTTGACAGCTTAATGTTGACAGCTTAATGTTGACAGCTTAATGTTGACAGCTTAATGTTGACAGCTTAATGTTGTTAACTGTTAATGTTGTTAACTGTTAATGTTGTAAACTGCTAATGTTGCCAGCTTATTGTTGTTGACAGCTTAATGTTGTTGATAGCTTAATGTTGTCAGCTTAATGTTGACAACTTATTGTTGACAGCTTAATGTTGACAGCTTAATGTTGACAGCCTAATGTTGACAGGCTAATGTTGACAGCTTAATGTTGACAGCTTAATGTTGACAGCTTAATGTTGACAGCTTAATGTTGACAGCTTAATGTTGACAACTTATTGTTGACAGCTTAATGTTGACAGCTTAATGTTGACAGACTAATGTTGAAAGGCTAATGTTGACAGCTTAATGTTGACAGCTTAATGTTGACAGCTTAATGTTGACAGCTTAATGTTGACAGCTTAATGTTGACAGCTTAATGTTGACAGCTTAATGTTGTTAACTGTTAATGTTGTTAACTGTTAATGTTGTAAACTGTTAATGTTGCCAGCTTATTGTTGTTGACAGCTTAATGTTGTTGATAGCTTAATGTTGACAGCTTAATGTTGACAGCTTAATGTTGACAACTTATTGTTGACAGCTTAATGTTGACAGCCTATTGTTGACAGCCTATTGTTGACAGCTTAATGTTGTTGAAAGCTTAATGTTGACAGCTTAATGTTGACAGCTTAATGTTGACAGCTTAATGTTGTTAACGGTAATGTTGTTAACTGTTAATGTTATTAACTGTGAATGTTGTTAACTGTTAATGTTGTTAACTGTTAATGTTGTTAACTGTTAATGTTGTTAACTGTTAATGTTGTTAACTGTTAATGTTGTTAACTGTTAATGTTGTTAACTGTTAATGTTGTTAACTGTTAATGTTGCCAGCTTAATGTTGTTGCCAGCTTAATGTTGTTGACAGCTTAATGTTGACAGCCTAATGTTGTTGACGGTTAATTTTGACAACTTAATTTTCACAACTTAATGTTGACAGCTTAATGTTGACAGCTTAATGTTGACAGCTTAATGTTGACAGCTTAATGTTGACAGCTTAATGTTGACAGCTTAATGTTGACAGCTTATTGTTGACAGCTTATTGTTGACAGCTTATTGTTGACAGCTTAATGTTGTTAACTGTTAATGTTGTTAACTGTTAATGTTGTTAACTGTTAATGTTGTTAACTGTTAATGTTGTTAACTGTTAATGTTGTTAACTGTTAATGTTGTTAACTGTTAATGTTGTTAACTGTTAATGTTGTTAACTGTTAATGTTGTTAACTGTTAATGTCGTAAACTGTTAATGTTGCCAGCTTATTGTTGTTGACAGCTTAATGTTGTTGATAGCTTAATGTTGACAGCTTAATGTTGTTGACAGCCTAATTTTGTTGACAGCTTAATGTTGACAGCTTAATGTTGACAGCTTAATGTTGACAGCTTAATGTTGACAGCTTAATGTTGACAGCTTAATGTTGACAGCTTAATGTTGACAGCTTAATGTTGTTAACTGTTAATGTTGTTAACTGTTAATGTTGTAAACTGCTAATGTTGCCAGCTTATTGTTGTTGACAGCTTAATGTTGTTGATAGCTTAATGTTGTCAGCTTAATGTTGACAACTTATTGTTGACAGCTTAATGTTGACAGCTTAATGTTGACAGCCTAATGTTGACAGGCTAATGTTGACAGCTTAATGTTGACAGCTTAATGTTGACAGCTTAATGTTGACAGCTTAATGTTGACAGCTTAATGTTGACAACTTATTGTTGACAGCTTAATGTTGACAGCTTAATGTTGACAGCTTAATGTTGACAGCTTAATGTTGACAGCTTAATGTTGACAGCTTAATGTTGACAGCTTAATGTTGTTAACTGTTAATGTTGTTAACTGTTAATGTTGTAAACTGTTAATGTTGCCAGCTTATTGTTGTTGACAGCTTAATGTTGTTGATAGCTTAATGTTGACAGCTTAATGTTGACAGCTTAATGTTGACAACTTATTGTTGACAGCTTAATGTTGACAGCCTATTGTTGACAGCCTATTGTTGACAGCTTAATGTTGTTGAAAGCTTAATGTTGACAGCTTAATGTTGACAGCTTAATGTTGACAGCTTAATGTTGTTAACGGTAATGTTGTTAACTGTTAATGTTATTAACTGTGAATGTTGTTAACTGTTAATGTTGTTAACTGTTAATGTTGTTAACTGTTAATGTTGTTAACTGTTAATGTTGTTAACTGTTAATGTTGTTAACTGTTAATGTTGTTAACTGTTAATGTTGCCAGCTTAATGTTGTTGCCAGCTTAATGTTGTTGACAGCTTAATGTTGACAGCCTAATGTTGTTGACGGTTAATTTTGACAACTTAATTTTCACAACTTAATGTTGACAGCTCAATGTTGACAGCTTAATGTTGTTGACAGCTTAATGTTGTTGACAGCTTAATGTTGTTGACAGCTTAATGTTGTTGACAGCTTAATGTTGTTGACAGCTTAATGTTGTTGACAGCTTAATGTTGTTGATAGCTTAATGTTGTTGATAGCTTAATGTTGTTGATAGCTTAATGTTGACAGCTTAATGTTGACAGCTTAATGTTGACAGCTTAATGTTGACAGCTTAATGTTGACAACTTAATGTTGACAGCTTAATGTTGACAGCTTATTGTTGACAGCTTATTGTTGACAGCTTAATGTTGTTAACTGTTAATGTTGTTAACTGTTAATGTTGTTAACTGTTAATGTTGTTAACTGTTAATGTTGTTAACTGTTAATGTTGTTAACTGTTAATGTGGTTAACTGTTAATGTCGTAAACTGTTAATGTCGTAAACTGTTAATGTTGCCAGCTTATTGTTGTTGACAGCTTAATGTTGTTGATAGCTTAATGTTGACAGCTTAATGTTGTTGACAGCCTAATTTTGTTGACAGCTTAATGTTGACAGCTTAATGTTGACAGCTTAATGTTGACAGCTTAATGTTGACAGCTTAGTGTTGACAGCCTAATGTTGACAGCCTAATGTTGACAGCTTAATGTTGACAGCTTAATGTTGACAGCTTAATGTTGACAGCTTAATGTTGACAGCCTATTGTTGACAGCTTAATGTTGTTGAAAGCTTAATGTTGACAGCTTAATGTTGACAGCTTAATGTTGACAGCTTAATGTTGTTAACTGTTAATGTTGTTAACTGTTAATGTTGTTAACTGTTAATGTTGTTAACTGTTAATGTTGTTAACTGTTAATGTTGTAAACTGTTAATGTTGTTAACTGTTAATGTTGTTAACTGTTAATGTTGTTAACTGTTAATGTTGCCAGCTTAATGTTGTTGCCAGCTTAATGTTGTTGACAGCTTAATGTTGACAGCCTAATGTTGTTGACGGTTAATTTTGACAACTTAATTTTCACAACTTAATGTTGACAGCTCAATGTTGACAGCTTAATGTTGTTGACAGCTTAATGTTGTTGACAGCTTAATGTTGTTGACAGCTTAATGTTGTTGATAGCTTAATGTTGTTGATAGCTTAATGTTGTTGACAGCTTAATGTTGACAGCTTAATGTTGACAGCTTAATGTTGACAGCTTAATGTTGACAGCTTAATGTTGACAGCTTAATGTTGACAGCTTAATGTTGACAGCTTATTGTTGACAGCTTATTGTTGACAGCTTATTGTTGACAGCTTAATGTTGTTAACTGTTAATGTTGTTAACTGTTAATGTTGTTAACTGTTAATGTTGTTAACTGTTAATGTTGTTAACTGTTAATGTTGTTAACTGTTAATGTTGTTAACTGTTAATGTTGTTAACTGTTAATGTCGTAAACTGTTAATGTTGCCAGCTTATTGTTGTTGACAGCTTAATGTTGTTGATAGCTTAATGTTGACAGCTTAATGTTGTTGACAGCCTAATTTTGTTGACAGCTTAATGTTGACAGCTTAATGTTGACAGCTTAATGTTGACAGCTTAATGTTGACAGCTTAATGTTGACAGCTTAATGTTGACAGCTTAATGTTGACAGCTTAATGTTGTTAACAGTTAATGTTGTTAACTGTTAATGTTGTAAACTGCTAATGTTGCCAGCTTATTGTTGTTGACAGCTTAATGTTGTTGATAGCTTAATGTTGACAGCTTAATGTTGTTGATAGCTTAATGTTGACAGCTTAATGTTGTTGACAGCTTAATTTTGTTGACAGCTTAATGTTGACAGCTTAATGTTGACAGCTTAATGTTGACAGCTTATTGTTGACAGCTTATTGTTGACAGCTTATTGTTGACAGCTTAATGTTGACAGCTTAATGTTGACAGCTTAATGTTGACAGCTTAATGTTGACAGCTTATTGTTGACAGCTTATTGTTGACAGCTTATTGTTGACAGCTTAATGTTGACAGCTTAGTGTTGACAGCCTAATGTTGACAGCCTAATGTTGACAGCTTAATGTTGACAGCTTAATGTTGACAGCTTAATGTTGACAACTTATTGTTGACAGCTAAATGTTGACAGCTTAATGTTGACAGCCTAATGTTGACAGGCTAATGTTGACAGCTTAATGTTGACAGCTTAATGTTGACAGCTTAATGTTGACAGCTTAATGTTGACAACTTATTGTTGACAGCTTAATGTTGACAGCTTAATGTTGACAGACTAATGTTGACAGGCTAATGTTGACAGCTTAATGTTGACAGCTTAATGTTGACAGCTTAATGTTGACAGCTTAATGTTGACAGCTTAATGTTGACAGCTTAATGTTGTTAACTGTTAATGTTGTTAACTGTTAATGTTGTAAACTGTTAATGTTGCCAGCTTATTGTTGTTGACAGCTTAATGTTGTTGATAGCTTAATGTTGACAGCTTAATGTTGACAGCTTAATGTTGACAACTTATTGTTGACAGCTTAATGTTGACAGCCTATTGTTGACAGCCTATTGTTGACAGCTTAATGTTGTTGAAAGCTTAATGTTGACAGCTTAATGTTGACAGCTTAATGTTGACAGCTTAATGTTGTTAACTGTTAATGTTGTTAACTGTTAATGTTGTTAACTGTTAATGTTGTTAACTGTTAATGTTGTTAACTGTTAATGTTGTTAACTGTTAATGTTGTTAACTGTTAATGTTGTTAACTGTTAATGTTGTTAACTGTTAATGTTGTTAACTGTTAATGTTGTTAACTGTTAATATTGCCAGCTTAATGTTGTTGCCAGCTTAATGTTGTTGACAGCTTAATGTTGACATCCTAATATTGTTGATGGTTAATTTTGACAACTTAATTTTCTCAACTTAATGTTGACAGCTTAATGTTGACAGCTTAATGTTGTTGACAGCTTAATGTTGTTGATAGCTTAATGTTGTTGATAGCTTAATGTTGACAGCTTAATGTTGACAGCTTAATGTTGACAGCTTAATGTTGTTGACAGCTTAATGTTGACAGCTTAATGTTGACAGCTTAATGTTGACAGCTTAATGTTGACAGCTTATTGTTGACAGCTTATTGTTGACAGCTTAATGTTGACAGCTTAATGTTGACAGCTTAATGTTGACAGCCTAATGTTGACAGCCTAAGGTTGACAGCTTAATGTTGACAGCTTAATGTTGACAGCTTAATGTTGACAACTTAATGTTGACAGCTTAATGTTGACAGCTTAATGTTGACAGCTTAATGTTGTTAACTGTTAATGTTGTTAACTGTTAATGTCGTAAACTGTTAATGTTGCCAGCTTATTGTTGTTGACAGCTTAATGTTGTTGATAGCTTAATGTTGACAGCTTAATGTTGTTGACAGCCTAATTTTGTTGACAGCTTAATGTTGACAGCTTAATGTTGACAGCTTAATGTTGACAGCTTAATGTTGACAGCTTAATGTTGACAGCTTAATGTTGACAGCTTAATGTTGACAGCTTAATGTTGTTAACAGTTAATGTTGTTAACTGTTAATGTTGTAAACTGCTAATGTTGCCAGCTTATTGTTGTTGACAGCTTAATGTTGTTGATAGCTTAATGTTGACAGCTTAATGTTGTTGATAGCTTAATGTTGACAGCTTAATGTTGTTGACAGCTTAATTTTGTTGACAGCTTAATGTTGACAGCTTAATGTTGACAGCTTAATGTTGACAGCTTATTGTTGACAGCTTATTGTTGACAGCTTATTGTTGACAGCTTAATGTTGACAGCTTAATGTTGACAGCTTAATGTTGACAGCTTAATGTTGACAGCTTATTGTTGACAGCTTATTGTTGACAGCTTATTGTTGACAGCTTAATGTTGACAGCTTAGTGTTGACAGCCTAATGTTGACAGCCTAATGTTGACAGCTTAATGTTGACAGCTTAATGTTGACAGCTTAATGTTGACAACTTATTGTTGACAGCTTAATGTTGACAGCTTAATGTTGACAGCCTAATGTTGACAGGCTAATGTTGACAGCTTAATGTTGACAGCTTAATGTTGACAGCTTAATGTTGACAGCTTAATGTTGACAGCTTAATGTTGACAACTTATTGTTGACAGCTTAATGTTGACAGCTTAATGTTGACAGACTAATGTTGACAGGCTAATGTTGACAGCTTAATGTTGACAGCTTAATGTTGACAGCTTAATGTTGACAGCTTAATGTTGACAGCTTAATGTTGACAGCTTAATGTTGTTAACTGTTAATGTTGTTAACTGTTAATGTTGTAAACTGTTAATGTTGCCAGCTTATTGTTGTTGACAGCTTAATGTTGTTGATAGCTTAATGTTGACAGCTTAATGTTGACAGCTTAATGTTGACAACTTATTGTTGACAGCTTAATGTTGACAGCCTATTGTTGACAGCCTATTGTTGACAGCTTAATGTTGTTGAAAGCTTAATGTTGACAGCTTAATGTTGACAGCTTAATGTTGACAGCTTAATGTTGTTAACTGTTAATGTTGTTAACTGTTAATGTTGTTAACTGTTAATGTTGTTAACTGTTAATGTTGTTAACTGTTAATGTTGTTAACTGTTAATGTTGTTAACTGTTAATGTTGTTAACTGTTAATGTTGTTAACTGTTAATGTTGTTAACTGTTAATGTTGTTAACTGTTAATGTTGCCAGCTTAATGTTGTTGCCAGCTTAATGTTGTTGACAGCTTAATGTTGACATCCTAATATTGTTGATGGTTAATTTTGACAACTTAATTTTCTCAACTTAATGTTGACAGCTTAATGTTGACAGCTTAATGTTGTTGACAGCTTAATGTTGTTGATAGCTTAATGTTGTTGATAGCTTAATGTTGACAGCTTAATGTTGACAGCTTAATGTTGACAGCTTAATGTTGTTGACAGCTTAATGTTGACAGCTTAATGTTGACAGCTTAATGTTGACAGCTTAATGTTGACAGCTTATTGTTGACAGCTTATTGTTGACAGCTTAATGTTGACAGCTTAATGTTGACAGCTTAATGTTGACAGCCTAATGTTGACAGCCTAAGGTTGACAGCTTAATGTTGACAGCTTAATGTTGACAGCTTAATGTTGACAACTTAATGTTGACAGCTTAATGTTGACAGCTTAATGTTGACAGCTTAATGTTGTTAACTGTTAATGTTGTTAACTGTTAATGTCGTAAACTGTTAATGTTGCCAGCTTATTGTTGTTGACAGCTTAATGTTGTTGACAGCTTAATTTTGTTGACAGCTTAATGTTGACAGCTTAATGTTGACAGCTTAATGTTGACAGCTTATTGTTGACAGCTTATTGTTGACAGCTTAATGTTGACAGCTCAGTGTTGACAGCCTAATGTTGACAGCCTAATGTTGACAGCTTAATGTTGACAGCTTAATGTTGACAGCTTAATGTTGACAGCTTAATGTTGACAGCCTATTGTTGACAGCTTAATGTTGTTGAAAGCTTAATGTTGACAGCTTAATGTTGACAGCTTAATGTTGACAGCTTAATGTTGTTAACTGTTAATGTTGTTAACTGTTAATGTTGTTAACTGTTAATGTTGTTAACTGTTAATGTTGTTAACTGTTAATGTTGTTAACTGTTAATGTTGTTAACTGTTAATGTTGTTAACTGTTAATGTTGTTAACTGTTAATGTTGTTAACTGTTAATGTTGTTAACTGTTAATGTCGTAAACTGTTAATGTTGCCAGCTTATTGTTGTTGACAGCTTAATGTTGTTGATAGCTTAATGTTGACAGCTTAATGTTGTTGACAGCCTAATTTTGTTGACAGCTTAATGTTGACAGCTTAATGTTGACAGCTTAATGTTGACAGCTTAATGTTGACAGCTTAATGTTGACAGCTTAATGTTGACAGCTTAATGTTGACCGCTTAATGTTGTTAACTGTTAATGTTGTTAACTGTTAATGTTGTAAACTGTTAATGTTGCCAGCTTATTGTTGTTGACAGCTTAATGTTGTTGATAGCTTAATGTTGACAGCTTAATGTTGACAGCTTAATGTTGACAACTTATTGTTGACAGCTTAATGTTGACAGCCTATTGTTGACAGCCTATTGTTGACAGCTTAATGTTGTTGAAAGCTTAATGTTGACAGCTTAATGTTGACAGCTTAATGTTGACAGCTTAATGTTGTTAACTGTTAATGTTGTTAACTGTTAATGTTGTTAACTGTTAATGTTGTTAACTGTTAATGTTGTTAACTGTTAATGTTGTTAACTGTTAATGTTGTTAACTGTTAATGTTGTTAACTGTTAATGTTGTTAACTGTTAATGTTGTTAACTGTTAATGTTGTTAACTGTTAATGTTGTTAACTGTTAATGTTGTTAACTGTTAATGTCGTAAACTGTTAATGTTGCCAGCTTATTGTTGTTGACAGCTTAATGTTGTTGATAGCTTAATGTTGACAGCTTGATGTTGTTGACAGCCTAATTTTGTTGACAGCTTAATGTTGACAGCTTAATGTTGACAGCTTAATGTTGACAGCTTAATGTTGACAGCTTAATGTTGACAGCTTAATGTTGACAGCTTAATGTTGTTAACTGTTAATGTTGTTAACTGTTAATGTTGTAAACTGCTAATGTTGCCAGCTTATTGTTGTTGACAGCTTAATGTTGTTGATAGCTTAATGTTGACAGCTTAATGTTGTTGACAGCTTAATTTTGTTGACAGCTTAATGTTGACAGCTTAATGTTGACAGCTTATTGTTGACAGCTTATTGTTGACAGCTTATTGTTGACAGCTTAATGTTGACAGCTTAGTGTTGACAGCCTAATGTTGACAGCCTAATGTTGACAGCTTAATGTTGACAGCTTAATGTTGACAGCTTAATGTTGACAGCTTAATGTTGACAGCCTATTGTTGACAGCTTAATGTTGTTGAAAGCTTAATGTTGACAGCTTAATGTTGACAGCTTAATGTTGACAGCTTAATGTTGTTAACTGTTAATGTTGTTAACTGTTAATGTTGTTAACTGTTAATGTTGTTAACTGTTAATGTTGTTAACTGTTAATGTTGTAAACTGTTAATGTTGTTAACTGTTAATGTTGTTAACTGTTAATGTTGTTAACTGTTAATGTTGCCAGCTTAATGTTGTTGCCAGCTTAATGTTGTTGACAGCTTAATGTTGACAGCCTAATGTTGTTGACGGTTAATTTTGACAACTTAATTTTCACAACTTAATGTTGACAGCTCAATGTTGACAGCTTAATGTTGTTGACAGCTTAATGTTGTTGACAGCTTAATGTTGTTGACAGCTTAATGTTGTTGATAGCTTAATGTTGTTGATAGCTTAATGTTGTTGATAGCTTAATGTTGATAGCTTAATGTTGACAGCTTAATGTTGACAGCTTAATGTTGACAGCTTAATGTTGACAGCTTAATGTTGACAGCTTAATGTTGACAGCTTAATGTTGACAGCTTAATGTTGACAGCTTATTGTTGACAGCTTATTGTTGACAGCTTATTGTTGACAGCTTAATGTTGTTAACTGTTAATGTTGTTAACTGTTAATGTTGTTAACTGTTGATGTTGTTAACTGTTAATGTTGTTAACTGTTAATGTTGTTAACTGTTAATGTTGTTAACTGTTAATGTTGTTAACTGTTAATGTTGTTAACTGTTAATGTCGTAAACTGTTAATGTTGCCAGCTTATTGTTGTTGACAGCTTAATGTTGTTGATAGCTTAATGTTGACAGCTTAATGTTGTTGACAGCCTAATTTTGTTGACAGCTTAATGTTGACAGCTTAATGTTGACAGCTTAATGTTGACAGCTTAATGTTGACAGCTTAATGTTGACAGCTTAATGTTGACAGCTTAATGTTGACAGCTTAATGTTGACAGCTTAATGTTGACAGCTTAATGTTGTTAACTGTTAATGTTGTTAACTGTTAATGTTGTAAACTGCTAATGTTGCCAGCTTATTGTTGTTGACAGCTTAATGTTGTTGATAGCTTAATGTTGACAGCTTAATGTTGACAACTTATTGTTGACAGCTTAATGTTGACAGCTTAATGTTGACAGCCTAATGTTGACAGGCTAATGTTGACAGCTTAATGTTGACAGCTTAATGTTGACAGCTTAATGTTGACAGCTTAATGTTGACAGCTTAATGTTGACAACTTATTGTTGACAGCTTAATGTTGACAGCTTAATGTTGACAGACTAATGTTGACAGGCTAATGTTGACAGCTTAATGTTGACAGCTTAATGTTGACAGCTTAATGTTGACAGCTTAATGTTGACAGCTTAATGTTGACAGCTTAATGTTGTTAACTGTTAATGTTGTTAACTGTTAATGTTGTAAACTGTTAATGTTGCCAGCTTATTGTTGTTGACAGCTTAATGTTGTTGATAGCTTAATGTTGACAGCTTAATGTTGACAGCTTAATGTTGACAACTTATTGTTGACAGCTTAATGTTGACAGCCTATTGTTGACAGCCTATTGTTGACAGCTTAATGTTGTTGAAAGCTTAATGTTGACAGCTTAATGTTGACAGCTTAATGTTGACAGCTTAATGTTGTTAACTGTTAATGTTGTTAACTGTTAATGTTATTAACTGTGAATGTTGTTAACTGTTAATGTTGTTAACTGTTAATGTTGTTAACTGTTAATGTTGTTAACTGTTAATGTTGTTAACTGTTAATGTTGTTAACTGTTAATGTTGTTAACTGTTAATGTTGTTAACTGTTAATGTTGTTAACTGTTAATGTTGCCAGCTTAATGTTGTTGCCAGCTTAATGTTGTTGACAGCTTAATGTTGACAGCCTAATGTTGTTGACGGTTAATTTTGACAACTTAATTTTCACAACTTAATGTTGACAGCTCAATGTTGACAGCTCAATGTTGACAGCTTAATGTTGTTGACAGCTTAATGTTGTTGACAGCTTAATGTTGTTGACAGCTTAATGTTGTTGACAGCTTAATGTTGTTGACAGCTTAATGTTGTTGATAGCTTAATGTTGTTGATAGCTTAATGTTGTTGATAGCTTAATGTTGACAGCTTAATGTTGACAGCTTAATGTTGACAGCTTAATGTTGACAGCTTAATGTTGACAACTTAATGTTGACAGCTTAATGTTGACAGCTTATTGTTGACAGCTTATTGTTGACAGCTTAATGTTGTTAACTGTTAATGTTGTTAACTGTTAATGTTGTTAACTGTTAATGTTGTTAACTGTTAATGTTGTTAACTGTTAATGTTGTTAACTGTTAATGTTGTTAACTGTTAATGTTGTAAACTGTTAATGTCGTAAACTGTTAATGTTGCCAGCTTATTGTTGTTGACAGCTTAATGTTGTTGATAGCTTAATGTTGACAGCTTAATGTTGTTGACAGCCTAATTTTGTTGACAGCTTAATGTTGACAGCTTAATGTTGACAGCTTAATGTTGACAGCTTATTGTTGACAGCTTATTGTTGACAGCTTAATGTTGTTAACTGTTAATGTTGTTAACTGTTAATGTTGTTAACTGTTAATGTTGTTAACTGTTAATGTTGTTAACTGTTAATGTTGTTAACTGTTAATGTTGTTAACTGTTAATGTTGTTAACTGTTAATGTTGTTAACTGTTAATGTTGTTAACTGTTAATGTCGTAAACTGTTAATGTTGCCAGCTTATTGTTGTTGACAGCTTAATGTTGTTGATAGCTTAATGTTGACAGCTTAATGTTGTTGACAGCCTAATTTTGTTGACAGCTTAATGTTGACAGCTTAATGTTGACAGCTTAATGTTGACAGCTTAATGTTGACAGCTTAATGTTGACAGCTTAATGTTGACAGCTTAATGTTGACAGCTTAATGTTGTTAACTGTTAATGTTGTTAACTGTTAATGTTGTAAACTGCTAATGTTGCCAGCTTATTGTTATTGACAGCTTAATGTTGTTGATAGCTTAATGTTGACAGCTTAATGTTGTTGACAGCTTAATTTTGTTGACAGCTTAATGTTGACAGCTTAATGTTGACAGCTTAATGTTGACAGCTTATTGTTGACAGCTTATTGTTGACAGCTTATTGTTGACAGCTTAATGTTGACAGCTTAGTGTTGACAGCCTAATGTTGACAGCCTAATGTTGACAGCTTAATGTTGACAGCTTAATGTTGACAGCTTAATGTTGACAGCTTAATGTTGACAGCCTATTGTTGACAGCTTAATGTTGTTGAAAGCTTAATGTTGACAGCTTAATGTTGACAGCTTAATGTTGACAGCTTAATGTTGTTAACTGTTAATGTTGTTAACTGTTAATGTTGTTAACTGTTAATGTTGTTAACTGTTAATGTTGTTAACTGTTAATGTTGTAAACTGTTAATGTTGTTAACTGTTAATGTTGTTAACTGTTAATGTTGTTAACTGTTAATGTTGCCAGCTTAATGTTGTTGCCAGCTTAATGTTGTTGACAGCTTAATGTTGACAGCCTAATGTTGTTGACGGTTAATTTTGACAACTTAATTTTCACAACTTAATGTTGACAGCTCAATGTTGACAGCTTAATGTTGTTGACAGCTTAATGTTGTTGACAGCTTAATGTTGTTGACAGCTTAATGTTGTTGATAGCTTAATGTTGTTGATAGCTTAATGTTGTTGACAGCTTAATGTTGACAGCTTAATGTTGACAGCTTAATGTTGACAGCTTAATGTTGACAGCTTAATGTTGACAGCTTAATGTTGACAGCTTATTGTTGACAGCTTATTGTTGACAGCTTATTGTTGACAGCTTAATGTTGTTAACTGTTAATGTTGTTAACTGTTAATGTTGTTAACTGTTAATGTTGTTAACTGTTAATGTTGTTAACTGTTAATGTTGTTAACTGTTAATGTTGTTAACTGTTAATGTTGTTAACTGTTAATGTTGTTAACTGTTAATGTCGTAAACTGTTAATGTTGCCAGCTTATTGTTGTTGACAGCTTAATGTTGTTGATAGCTTAATGTTGACAGCTTAATGTTGTTGACAGCCTAATTTTGTTGACAGCTTAATGTTGACAGCTTAATGTTGACAGCTTAATGTTGACAGCTTAATGTTGACAGCTTAATGTTGACAGCTTAATGTTGACAGCTTAATGTTGACAGCTTAATGTTGACAGCTTAATGTTGTTAACAGTTAATGTTGTTAACTGTTAATGTTGTAAACTGCTAATGTTGCCAGCTTATTGTTGTTGACAGCTTAATGTTGTTGATAGCTTAATGTTGACAGCTTAATGTTGTTGATAGCTTAATGTTGACAGCTTAATGTTGTTGACAGCTTAATTTTGTTGACAGCTTAATGTTGACAGCTTAATGTTGACAGCTTAATGTTGACAGCTTATTGTTGACAGCTTATTGTTGACAGCTTATTGTTGACAGCTTAATGTTGACAGCTTAATGTTGACAGCTTAATGTTGACAGCTTAATGTTGACAGCTTATTGTTGACAGCTTATTGTTGACAGCTTAATGTTGACAGCTTAGTGTTGACAGCCTAATGTTGACAGCCTAATGTTGACAGCTTAATGTTGACAGCTTAATGTTGACAGCTTAATGTTGACAACTTATTGTTGACAGCTTAATGTTGACAGCTTAATGTTGACAGCCTAATGTTGACAGGCTAATGTTGACAGCTTAATGTTGACAGCTTAATGTTGACAGCTTAATGTTGACAGCTTAATGTTGACAGCTTAATGTTGACAACTTATTGTTGACAGCTTGATGTTGACAGCTTAATGTTGACAGACTAATGTTGACAGGCTAATGTTGACAGCTTAATGTTGACAGCTTAATGTTGACAGCTTAATGTTGACAGCTTAATGTTGACAGCTTAATGTTGTTAACTGTTAATGTTGTTAACTGTTAATGTTGTAAACTGTTAATGTTGCCAGCTTATTGTTGTTGACAGCTTAATGTTGTTGATAGCTTAATGTTGACAGCTTAATGTTGACAGCTTAATGTTGACAACTTATTGTTGACAGCTTAATGTTGACAGCCTATTGTTGACAGCCTATTGTTGACAGCTTAATGTTGTTGAAAGCTTAATGTTGACAGCTTAATGTTGACAGCTTAATGTTGACAGCTTAATGTTGTTAACTGTTAATGTTGTTAACTGTTAATGTTGTTAACTGTTAATGTTGTTAACTGTTAATGTTGTTAACTGTTAATGTTGTTAACTGTTAATGTTGTTAACTGTTAATGTTGTTAACTGTTAATGTTGTTAACTGTTAATGTTGTTAACTGTTAATGTTGTTAACTGTTGATGTTGTTAACTGTTAATGTTGCCAGCTTAATGTTGTTGCCAGCTTAATGTTGTTGACAGCTTAATGTTGACATCCTAATATTGTTGACGGTTAATTTTGACAACTTAATTTTCTCAACTTAATGTTGACAGCTTAATGTTGACAGCTTAATGTTGTTGACAGCTTAATGTTGTTGATAGCTTAATGTTGTTGATAGCTTAATGTTGACAGCTTAATGTTGACAGCTTAATGTTGACAGCTTAATGTTGTTGACAGCTTGATGTTGACAGCTTAATGTTGACAGCTTAATGTTGACAGCTTAATGTTGACAGCTTATTGTTGACAGCTTATTGTTGACAGCTTAATGTTGACAGCTTAATGTTGACAGCTTAATGTTGACAGCCTAATGTTGACAGCCTAAGGTTGACAGCCTAAGGTTGACAGCTTAATGTTGACAGCTTAATGTTGACAGCTTAATGTTGACAACTTAATGTTGACAGCTTAATGTTGACAGCTTAATGTTGACAGCTTAATGTTGTTAACTGTTAATGTTGTTAACTGTTAATGTCGTAAACTGTTAATGTTGCCAGCTTATTGTTGTTGACAGCTTAATGTTGTTGACAGCTTAATTTTGTTGACAGCTTAATGTTGACAGCTTAATGTTGACAGCTTAATGTTGACAGCTTATTGTTGACAGCTTATTGTTGACAGCTTAATGTTGACAGCTTAGTGTTGACAGCCTAATGTTGACAGCCTAATGTTGACAGCTTAATGTTGACAGCTTAATGTTGACAGCTTAATGTTGACAGCCTATTGTTGACAGCTTAATGTTGTTGAAAGCTTAATGTTGACAGCTTAATGTTGACAGCTTAATGTTGACAGCTTAATGTTGTTAACTGTTAATGTAGTTAACTGTTAATGTTGTTAACTGTTAATGTTGTTAACTGTTAATGTTGTTAACTGTTAATGTTGTAAACTGTTAATGTTGTTAACTGTTAATGTTGTTAACTGTTAATGTTGTTAACTGTTAATGTTGCCAGCTTAATGTTGTTGCCAGCTTAATGTTGTTGACAGCTTAATGTTGACAGCCTAATGTTGTTGACGGTTAATTTTGACAACTTAATTTTCACAACTTAATGTTGACAGCTCAATGTTGACAGCTTAATGTTGTTGACAGCTTAATGTTGTTGACAGCTTAATGTTGTTGACAGCTTAATGTTGTTGACAGCTTAATGTTGTTGACAGCTTAATGTTGTTGACAGCTTAATGTTGTTGATAGCTTAATGTTGTTGATAGCTTAATGTTGTTGATAGCTTAATGTTGACAGCTTAATGTTGACAGCTTAATGTTGACAGCTTAATGTTGACAGCTTAATGTTGACAACTTAATGTTGACAGCTTAATGTTGACAGCTTATTGTTGACAGCTTATTGTTGACAGCTTAATGTTGTTAACTGTTAATGTTGTTAACTGTTAATGTTGTTAACTGTTAATGTTGTTAACTGTTAATGTTGTTAACTGTTAATGTTGTTAACTGTTAATGTCGTAAACTGTTAATGTTGCCAGCTTATTGTTGTTGACAGCTTAATGTTGTTGATAGCTTAATGTTGACAGCTTAATGTTGTTGACAGCCTAATTTTGTTGACAGCTTAATGTTGACAGCTTAATGTTGACAGCTTAATGTTGACAGCTTAATGTTGACAGCTTAATGTTGACAGCTTAATGTTGACAGCTTAATGTTGTTAACTGTTAATGTTGTTAACTGTTAATGTTGTAAACTGCTAATGTTGCCAGCTTATTGTTGTTGACAGCTTAATGTTGTTGATAGCTTAATGTTGACAGCTTAATGTTGTTGACAGCTTAATTTTGTTGACAGCTTAATGTTGACAGCTTAATGTTGACAACTTATTGTTGACAGCTTATTGTTGACAGCTTAATGTTGACAGCTTAGTGTTGACAGCCTAATGTTGACAGCCTAATGTTGACAGCTTAATGTTGACAGCTTAATGTTGACAGCTTAATGTTGACAGCTTAATGTTGACAGCCTATTGTTGACAGCTTAATGTTGTTGAAAGCTTAATGTTGACAGCTTTATGTTGACAGCTTAATGTTGACAGCTTAATGTTGTTAACTGTTAATGTTGTTAACTGTTAATGTTGTTAACTGTTAATGTTGTAAACTGTTAATGTTGTTAACTGTTAATGTTGTTAACTGTTAATGTTGTTAACTGTTAATGTTGCCAGCTTAATGTTGTTGCCAGCTTAATGTTGTTGACAGCTTAATGTTGACAGCCTAATGTTGTTGACGGTTAATTTTGACAACTTAATTTTCACAACTTAATGTTGACAGCTCAATGTTGACAGCTTAATGTTGTTGACAGCTTAATGTTGTTGACAGCTTAATGTTGTTGACAGCTTAATGTTGTTGACAGCTTAATGTTGTTGATAGCTTAATGTTGTTGATAGCTTAATGTTGACAGCTTAATGTTGACAGCTTAATGTTGACAGCTTAATGTTGACAGCTTAATGTTGACAGCTTATTGTTGACAGCTTATTGTTGACAGCTTAATGTTGTTAACTGTTAATGTTGTTAACTGTTAATGTTGTTAACTGTTAATGTTGTTAACTGTTAATGTTGTTAACTGTTAATGTTGTTAACTGTTAATGTTGTTAACTGTTAATGTTGTTAACTGTTAATGTTGTTAACTGTTAATGTTGTTAACTGTTAATGTTGTTAACTGTTAATGTTGTTAACTGTTAATGTTGCCAGCTTAATGTTGTTGCCAGCTTAATGTTGTTGACAGCTTAATGTTGACATCCTAATGTTGTTGACGGGTAATTTTGACAACTTAATTTTCTCAACTTAATGTTGACAGCTTAATGTTGACAGCTTAATGTTGACAGCTTAATGTTGTTGACAGCTTAATGTTGTTGATAGCTTAATGTTGTTGATAGCTTAATGTTGACAGCTTAATGTTGACAGCTTAATGTTGACAGCTTAATGTTGTTGACAGCTTAATGTTGACAGCTTAATGTTGACAGCTTAATGTTGACAGCTTATTGTTGACAGCTTATTGTTGACAGCTTATTGTTGACAGCTTAATGTTGACAGCTTAATGTTGACAGCTTAATGTTGACAGCCTAATGTTGACAGCCTAAGGTTGACAGCTTAATGTTGACAGCTTAATGTTGACAGCTTAATGTTGACAACTTAATGTTGACAGCTTAATGTTGACAGCTTAATGTTGACAGCTTAATGTTGTTAACTGTTAATGTTGTTAACTGCTAATGTCGTAAACTGTTAATGTTGCCAGCTTATTGTTGTTGACAGCTTAATGTTGACAGCTTAATGTTGTTGACAGCCTAATTTTGTTGACAGCTTAATGTTGACAGCTTAATGTTGACAGCTTAATGTTGACAGCTTAATGTTGTCAGCTTAATGTTGACAGCTTAATGTTGACAGCTTAATGTTGTTAACTGTTAATGTTGTTAACTGTTAATGTTGTTAACTGTTAATGTTGTTAACTGTTAATGTTGTTAACTGTTAATGTTGTTAACTGTTAATGTTGTTAACTGTTAATGTTGTTAACTGTTAATGTTGTTAACTGTTAATGTTGTTAACTGTTAATGTTGTTAACTGTTAATGTTGCCAGCTTAATGTTGTTGCCAGCTTAATGTTGTTGACAGCTTAATGTTGACATCCTAATATTGTTGACGGTTAATTTTGACAACTTAATTTTCTCAACTTAATGTTGACAGCTTAATGTTGACAGCTTAATGTTGTTGACAGCTTAATGTTGTTGATAGCTTAATGTTGTTGATAGCTTAATGTTGACAGCTTAATGTTGACAGCTTAATGTTGACAGCTTAATGTTGTTGACAGCTTAATGTTGACAGCTTAATGTTGACAGCTTAATGTTGACAGCTTAATGTTGACAGCTTATTGTTGACAGCTTATTGTTGACAGCTTAATGTTGACAGCTTAATGTTGACAGCTTAATGTTGACAGCCTAATGTTGACAGCCTAAGGTTGACAGCTTAATGTTGACAGCTTAATGTTGACAGCTTAATGTTGACAACTTAATGTTGACAGCTTAATGTTGACAGCTTAATGTTGACAGCTTAATGTTGTTAACTGTTAATGTTGTTAACTGTTAATGTCGTAAACTGTTAATGTTGCCAGCTTATTGTTGTTGACAGCTTAATGTTGTTGACAGCTTAATTTTGTTGACAGCTTAATGTTGACAGCTTAATGTTGACAGCTTAATGTTGACAGCTTATTGTTGACAGCTTATTGTTGACAGCTTAATGTTGACAGCTTAGTGTTGACAGCCTAATGTTGACAGCCTAATGTTGACAGCTTAATGTTGACAGCTTAATGTTGACAGCTTAATGTTGACAGCTTAATGTTGACAGCCTATTGTTGACAGCTTAATGTTGTTGAAAGCTTAATGTTGACAGCTTAATGTTGACAGCTTAATGTTGACAGCTTAATGTTGTTAACTGTTAATGTTGTTAACTGTTAATGTTGTTAACTGTTAATGTTGTTAACTGTTAATGTTGTAAACTGTTAATGTTGTTAACTGTTAATGTTGTTAACTGTTAATGTTGTTAACTGTTAATGTTGCCAGCCTAATGTTGTTGCCAGCTTAATGTTGTTGACAGCTTAATGTTGACAGCCTAATGTTGTTGACGGTTAATTTTGACAACTTAATTTTCTCAACTTAATGTTGACAGCTTAATGTTGACAGCTTAATGTTGTTGACAGCTTAATGTTGTTGATAGCTTAATGTTGTTGATAGCTTAATGTTGACAGCTTAATGTTGACAGCTTAATGTTGACAGCTTAATGTTGTTGACAGCTTAATGTTGACAGCTTAATGTTGACAGCTTAATGTTGACAGCTTAATGTTGACAGCTTATTGTTGACAGCTTATTGTTGACAGCTTAATGTTGACAGCTTAATGTTGACAGCTTAATGTTGACAGCCTAATGTTGACAGCCTAAGGTTGACAGCTTAATGTTGACAGCTTAATGTTGACAGCTTAATGTTGACAACTTAATGTTGACAGCTTAATGTTGACAGCTTAATGTTGACAGCTTAATGTTGTTAACTGTTAATGTTGTTAACTGTTAATGTCGTAAACTGTTAATGTTGCCAGCTTATTGTTGTTGACAGCTTAATGTTGTTGACAGCTTAATTTTGTTGACAGCTTAATGTTGACAGCTTAATGTTGACAGCTTAATGTTAACAGCTTATTGTTGACAGCTTATTGTTGACAGCTTAATGTTGACAGCTTAGTGTTGACAGCCTAATGTTGACAGCCTAATGTTGACAGCTTAATGTTGACAGCTTAATGTTGACAGCTTAATGTTGACAGCTTAATGTTGACAGCCTATTGTTGACAGCTTAATGTTGTTGAAAGCTTAATGTTGACAGCTTAATGTTGACAGCTTAATGTTGACAGCTTAATGTTGTTAACTGTTAATGTTGTTAACTGTTAATGTTGTTAACTGTTAATGTTGTTAACTGTTAATGTTGTAAACTGTTAATGTTGTTAACTGTTAATGTTGTTAACTGTTAATGTTGTTAACTGTTAATGTTGCCAGCTTAATGTTGTTGCCAGCTTAATGTTGTTGACAGCTTAATGTTGACAGCCTAATGTTGTTGACGGTTAATTTTGACAACTTAATTTTCACAACTTAATGTTGACAGCTCAATGTTGACAGCTTAATGTTGTTGACAGCTTAATGTTGTTGACAGCTTAATGTTGTTGACAGCTTAATGTTGTTGACAGCTTAATGTTGTTGACAGCTTAATGTTGTTGATAGCTTAATGTTGTTGATAGCTTAATGTTGTTGATAGCTTAATGTTGACAGCTTAATGTTGACAGCTTAATGTTGACAGCTTAATGTTGACAGCTTAATGTTGACAACTTAATGTTGACAGCTTAATGTTGACAGCTTATTGTTGACAGCTTATTGTTGACAGCTTAATGTTGTTAACTGTTAATGTTGTTAACTGTTAATGTTGTTAACTGTTAATGTTGTTAACTGTTAATGTTGTTAACTGTTAATGTTGTTAACTGTTAATGTCGTAAACTGTTAATGTTGCCAGCTTATTGTTGTTGACAGCTTAATGTTGTTGATAGCTTAATGTTGACAGCTTAATGTTGTTGACAGCCTAATTTTGTTGACAGCTTAATGTTGACAGCTTAATGTTGACAGCTTAATGTTGACAGCTTAATGTTGACAGCTTAATGTTGACAGCTTAATGTTGACAACTTAATGTTGACAGCTTAATGTTGACAGCTTATTGTTGACAGCTTATTGTTGACAGCTTAATGTTGTTAACTGTTAATGTTGTTAACTGTTAATGTTGTTAACTGTTAATGTTGTTAACTGTTAATGTTGTTAACTGTTAATGTTGTTAACTGTTAATGTCGTAAACTGTTAATGTTGCCAGCTTATTGTTGTTGACAGCTTAATGTTGTTGATAGCTTAATGTTGACAGCTTAATGTTGTTGACAGCCTAATTTTGTTGACAGCTTAATGTTGACAGCTTAATGTTGACAGCTTAATGTTGACAGCTTAATGTTGACAGCTTAATGTTGACAGCTTAATGTTGACAGCTTAATGTTGTTAACTGTTAATGTTGTTAACTGTTAATGTTGTAAACTGCTAATGTTGCCAGCTTATTGTTGTTGACAGCTTAATGTTGTTGATAGCTTAATGTTGACAGCTTAATGTTGTTGACAGCTTAATTTTGTTGACAGCTTAATGTTGACAGCTTAATGTTGACAACTTATTGTTGACAGCTTATTGTTGACAGCTTAATGTTGACAGCTTAGTGTTGACAGCCTAATGTTGACAGCCTAATGTTGACAGCTTAATGTTGACAGCTTAATGTTGACAGCTTAATGTTGACAGCTTAATGTTGACAGCCTATTGTTGACAGCTTAATGTTGTTGAAAGCTTAATGTTGACAGCTTTATGTTGACAGCTTAATGTTGACAGCTTAATGTTGTTAACTGTTAATGTTGTTAACTGTTAATGTTGTTAACTGTTAATGTTGTAAACTGTTAATGTTGTTAACTGTTAATGTTGTTAACTGTTAATGTTGTTAACTGTTAATGTTGCCAGCTTAATGTTGTTGCCAGCTTAATGTTGTTGACAGCTTAATGTTGACAGCCTAATGTTGTTGACGGTTAATTTTGACAACTTAATTTTCACAACTTAATGTTGACAGCTCAATGTTGACAGCTTAATGTTGTTGACAGCTTAATGTTGTTGACAGCTTAATGTTGTTGACAGCTTAATGTTGTTGACAGCTTAATGTTGTTGATAGCTTAATGTTGTTGATAGCTTAATGTTGTTGATAGCTTAATGTTGACAGCTTAATGTTGACAGCTTAATGTTGACAGCTTAATGTTGACAGCTTAATGTTGACAGCTTATTGTTGACAGCTTATTGTTGACAGCTTAATGTTGTTAACTGTTAATGTTGTTAACTGTTAATGTTGTTAACTGTTAATGTTGTTAACTGTTAATGTTGTTAACTGTTAATGTTGTTAACTGTTAATGTTGTTAACTGTTAATGTTGTTAACTGTTAATGTTGTTAACTGTTAATGTTGTTAACTGTTAATGTTGTTAACTGTTAATGTTGCCAGCTTAATGTTGTTGCCAGCTTAATGTTGTTGACAGCTTAATGTTGACATCCTAATGTTGTTGACGGGTAATTTTGACAACTTAATTTTCTCAACTTAATGTTGACAGCTTAATGTTGACAGCTTAATGTTGACAGCTTAATGTTGTTGACAGCTTAATGTTGTTGATAGCTTAATGTTGTTGATAGCTTAATGTTGACAGCTTAATGTTGACAGCTTAATGTTGACAGCTTAATGTTGTTGACAGCTTAATGTTGACAGCTTAATGTTGACAGCTTAATGTTGACAGCTTATTGTTGACAGCTTATTGTTGACAGCTTATTGTTGACAGCTTAATGTTGACAGCTTAATGTTGACAGCTTAATGTTGACAGCCTAATGTTGACAGCCTAAGGTTGACAGCTTAATGTTGACAGCTTAATGTTGACAGCTTAATGTTGACAACTTAATGTTGACAGCTTAATGTTGACAGCTTAATGTTGACAGCTTAATGTTGTTAACTGTTAATGTTGTTAACTGCTAATGTCGTAAACTGTTAATGTTGCCAGCTTATTGTTGTTGACAGCTTAATGTTGACAGCTTAATGTTGTTGACAGCCTAATTTTGTTGACAGCTTAATGTTGACAGCTTAATGTTGACAGCTTAATGTTGACAGCTTAATGTTGTCAGCTTAATGTTGACAGCTTAATGTTGACAGCTTAATGTTGTTAACTGTTAATGTTGTTAACTGTTAATGTTGTTAACTGTTAATGTTGTTAACTGTTAATGTTGTTAACTGTTAATGTTGTTAACTGTTAATGTTGTTAACTGTTAATGTTGTTAACTGTTAATGTTGTTAACTGTTAATGTTGTTAACTGTTAATGTTGTTAACTGTTAATGTTGCCAGCTTAATGTTGTTGCCAGCTTAATGTTGTTGACAGCTTAATGTTGACATCCTAATATTGTTGACGGTTAATTTTGACAACTTAATTTTCTCAACTTAATGTTGACAGCTTAATGTTGACAGCTTAATGTTGTTGACAGCTTAATGTTGTTGATAGCTTAATGTTGTTGATAGCTTAATGTTGACAGCTTAATGTTGACAGCTTAATGTTGACAGCTTAATGTTGTTGACAGCTTAATGTTGACAGCTTAATGTTGACAGCTTAATGTTGACAGCTTAATGTTGACAGCTTATTGTTGACAGCTTATTGTTGACAGCTTAATGTTGTTAACTGTTAATGTTGTTAACTGTTAATGTTGTTAACTGTTAATGTTGTTAACTGTTAATGTTGTTAACTGTTAATGTTGTTAACTGTTAATGTTGTTAACTGTTAATGTTGTTAACTGTTAATGTTGTTAACTGTTAATGTTGTTAACTGTTAATGTTGTTAACTGTTAATGTTGCCAGCTTAATGTTGTTGCCAGCTTAATGTTGTTGACAGCTTAATGTTGACATCCTAATGTTGTTGACGGGTAATTTTGACAACTTAATTTTCTCAACTTAATGTTGACAGCTTAATGTTGACAGCTTAATGTTGACAGCTTAATGTTGTTGACAGCTTAATGTTGTTGATAGCTTAATGTTGTTGATAGCTTAATGTTGACAGCTTAATGTTGACAGCTTAATGTTGACAGCTTAATGTTGTTGACAGCTTAATGTTGACAGCTTAATGTTGACAGCTTAATGTTGACAGCTTATTGTTGACAGCTTATTGTTGACAGCTTATTGTTGACAGCTTAATGTTGACAGCTTAATGTTGACAGCTTAATGTTGACAGCCTAATGTTGACAGCCTAAGGTTGACAGCTTAATGTTGACAGCTTAATGTTGACAGCTTAATGTTGACAACTTAATGTTGACAGCTTAATGTTGACAGCTTAATGTTGACAGCTTAATGTTGTTAACTGTTAATGTTGTTAACTGCTAATGTCGTAAACTGTTAATGTTGCCAGCTTATTGTTGTTGACAGCTTAATGTTGACAGCTTAATGTTGTTGACAGCCTAATTTTGTTGACAGCTTAATGTTGACAGCTTAATGTTGACAGCTTAATGTTGACAGCTTAATGTTGTCAGCTTAATGTTGACAGCTTAATGTTGACAGCTTAATGTTGTTAACTGTTAATGTTGTTAACTGTTAATGTTGTTAACTGTTAATGTTGTTAACTGTTAATGTTGTTAACTGTTAATGTTGTTAACTGTTAATGTTGTTAACTGTTAATGTTGTTAACTGTTAATGTTGTTAACTGTTAATGTTGTTAACTGTTAATGTTGCCAGCTTAATGTTGTTGCCAGCTTAATGTTGTTGACAGCTTAATGTTGACATCCTAATATTGTTGACGGTTAATTTTGACAACTTAATTTTCTCAACTTAATGTTGACAGCTTAATGTTGACAGCTTAATGTTGTTGACAGCTTAATGTTGTTGATAGCTTAATGTTGTTGATAGCTTAATGTTGACAGCTTAATGTTGACAGCTTAATGTTGACAGCTTAATGTTGTTGACAGCTTAATGTTGACAGCTTAATGTTGACAGCTTAATGTTGACAGCTTAATGTTGACAGCTTATTGTTGACAGCTTATTGTTGACAGCTTAATGTTGACAGCTTAATGTTGACAGCTTAATGTTGACAGCCTAATGTTGACAGCCTAAGGTTGACAGCTTAATGTTGACAGCTTAATGTTGACAGCTTAATGTTGACAACTTAATGTTGACAGCTTAATGTTGACAGCTTAATGTTGACAGCTTAATGTTGTTAACTGTTAATGTTGTTAACTGTTAATGTCGTAAACTGTTAATGTTGCCAGCTTATTGTTGTTGACAGCTTAATGTTGTTGACAGCTTAATTTTGTTGACAGCTTAATGTTGACAGCTTAATGTTGACAGCTTAATGTTGACAGCTTATTGTTGACAGCTTATTGTTGACAGCTTAATGTTGACAGCTTAGTGTTGACAGCCTAATGTTGACAGCCTAATGTTGACAGCTTAATGTTGACAGCTTAATGTTGACAGCTTAATGTTGACAGCTTAATGTTGACAGCCTATTGTTGACAGCTTAATGTTGTTGAAAGCTTAATGTTGACAGCTTAATGTTGACAGCTTAATGTTGACAGCTTAATGTTGTTAACTGTTAATGTTGTTAACTGTTAATGTTGTTAACTGTTAATGTTGTTAACTGTTAATGTTGTAAACTGTTAATGTTGTTAACTGTTAATGTTGTTAACTGTTAATGTTGTTAACTGTTAATGTTGCCAGCCTAATGTTGTTGCCAGCTTAATGTTGTTGACAGCTTAATGTTGACAGCCTAATGTTGTTGACGGTTAATTTTGACAACTTAATTTTCTCAACTTAATGTTGACAGCTTAATGTTGACAGCTTAATGTTGTTGACAGCTTAATGTTGTTGATAGCTTAATGTTGTTGATAGCTTAATGTTGACAGCTTAATGTTGACAGCTTAATGTTGACAGCTTAATGTTGTTGACAGCTTAATGTTGACAGCTTAATGTTGACAGCTTAATGTTGACAGCTTAATGTTGACAGCTTATTGTTGACAGCTTATTGTTGACAGCTTAATGTTGACAGCTTAATGTTGACAGCTTAATGTTGACAGCCTAATGTTGACAGCCTAAGGTTGACAGCTTAATGTTGACAGCTTAATGTTGACAGCTTAATGTTGACAACTTAATGTTGACAGCTTAATGTTGACAGCTTAATGTTGACAGCTTAATGTTGTTAACTGTTAATGTTGTTAACTGTTAATGTCGTAAACTGTTAATGTTGCCAGCTTATTGTTGTTGACAGCTTAATGTTGTTGACAGCTTAATTTTGTTGACAGCTTAATGTTGACAGCTTAATGTTGACAGCTTAATGTTGACAGCTTATTGTTGACAGCTTATTGTTGACAGCTTAATGTTGACAGCTTAGTGTTGACAGCCTAATGTTGACAGCCTAATGTTGACAGCTTAATGTTGACAGCTTAATGTTGACAGCTTAATGTTGACAGCTTAATGTTGACAGCCTATTGTTGACAGCTTAATGTTGTTGAAAGCTTAATGTTGACAGCTTAATGTTGACAGCTTAATGTTGACAGCTTAATGTTGTTAACTGTTAATGTTGTTAACTGTTAATGTTGTTAACTGTTAATGTTGTTAACTGTTAATGTTGTAAACTGTTAATGTTGTTAACTGTTAATGTTGTTAACTGTTAATGTTGTTAACTGTTAATGTTGCCAGCTTAATGTTGTTGCCAGCTTAATGTTGTTGACAGCTTAATGTTGACAGCCTAATGTTGTTGACGGTTAATTTTGACAACTTAATTTTCACAACTTAATGTTGACAGCTCAATGTTGACAGCTTAATGTTGTTGACAGCTTAATGTTGTTGACAGCTTAATGTTGTTGACAGCTTAATGTTGTTGACAGCTTAATGTTGTTGACAGCTTAATGTTGTTGATAGCTTAATGTTGTTGATAGCTTAATGTTGTTGATAGCTTAATGTTGACAGCTTAATGTTGACAGCTTAATGTTGACAGCTTAATGTTGACAGCTTAATGTTGACAACTTAATGTTGACAGCTTAATGTTGACAGCTTATTGTTGACAGCTTATTGTTGACAGCTTAATGTTGTTAACTGTTAATGTTGTTAACTGTTAATGTTGTTAACTGTTAATGTTGTTAACTGTTAATGTTGTTAACTGTTAATGTCGTAAACTGTTAATGTTGCCAGCTTATTGTTGTTGACAGCTTAATGTTGTTGATAGCTTAATGTTGACAGCTTAATGTTGTTGACAGCCTAATTTTGTTGACAGCTTAATGTTGACAGCTTAATGTTGACAGCTTAATGTTGACAGCTTAATGTTGACAGCTTAATGTTGACAGCTTAATGTTGACAGCTTAATGTTGACAGCTTAATGTTGTTAATTGTTAATGTTGTTAACTGTTAATGTTGTAAACTGCTAATGTTGCCAGCTTATTGTTGTTGACAGCTTAATGTTGTTGATAGCTTAATGTTGACAGCTTAATGTTGTTGACAGCTTAATTTTGTTGACAGCTTAATGTTGACAGCTTAATGTTGACAACTTATTGTTGACAGCTTATTGTTGACAGCTTAATGTTGACAGCTTAGTGTTGACAGCCTAATGTTGACAGCCTAATGTTGACAGCTTAATGTTGACAGCTTAATGTTGACAGCTTAATGTTGACAGCTTAATGTTGACAGCCTATTGTTGACAGCTTAATGTTGTTGAAAGCTTAATGTTGACAGCTTAATGTTGACAGCTTAATGTTGACAGCTTAATGTTGTTAACTGTTAATGTTGTTAACTGTTAATGTTGTTAACTGTTAATGTTGTTAACTGTTAATGTTGTAAACTGTTAATGTTGTTAACTGTTAATGTTGTTAACTGTTAATGTTGTTAACTGTTAATGTTGCCAGCTTAATGTTGTTGCCAGCTTAATGTTGTTGACAGCTTAATGTTGACAGCCTAATGTTGTTGACGGTTAATTTTGACAACTTAATTTTGACAACTTAATTTTCACAACTTAATGTTGACAGCTTAATGTTGTTGACAGCTTAATGTTGTTGACAGCTTAATGTTGTTGACAGCTTAATGTTGTTGACAGCTTAATGTTGTTGATAGCTTAATGTTGTTGATAGCTTAATGTTGACAGCTTAATGTTGACAGCTTAATGTTGACAGCTTAATGTTGACAGCTTAATGTTGACAGCTTAATGTTGACAGCTTATTGTTGACAGCTTATTGTTGACAGCTTAATGTTGTTAACTGTTAATGTTGTTAACTGTTAATGTTGTTAACTGTTAATGTTGTTAACTGTTAATGTTGTTAACTGTTAATGTTGTTAACTGTTAATGTTGTTAACTGTTAATGTTGTTAACTGTTAATGTTGTTAACTGTTAATGTCGTAAACTGTTAATGTTGCCAGCTTATTGTTGTTGACAGCTTAATGTTGTTGATAGCTTAATGTTGACAGCTTAATGTTGTTGACAGCCTAATTTTGTTGACAGCTTAATGTTGACAGCTTAATGTTGACAGCTTAATGTTGACAGCTTAATGTTGACAGCTTAATGTTGACAGCTTAATGTTGACAGCTTAATGTTGACAGCTTAATGTTGTTAACTGTTAATGTTGTTAACTGTTAATGTTGTAAACTGCTAATGTTGCCAGCTTATTGTTGTTGACAGCTTAATGTTGTTGATAGCTTAATGTTGACAGCTTAATGTTGTTGACAGCTTAATTTTGTTGACAGCTTAATGTTGACAGCTTAATGTTGACAGCTTAATGTTGACAGCTTATTGTTGACAGCTTATTGTTGACAGCTTAATGTTGACAGCTTAGTGTTGACAGCCTAATGTTGACAGCCTAATGTTGACAGCTTAATGTTGACAGCTTAATGTTGACAGCTTAATGTTGACAGCTTAATGTTGACAGCCTATTGTTGACAGCTTAATGTTGTTGAAAGCTTAATGTTGACAGCTTAATGTTGACAGCTTAATGTTGACAGCTTAATGTTGTTAACTGTTAATGTTGTTAACTGTTAATGTTGTTAACTGTTAATGTTGTTAACTGTTAATGTTGTTAACTGTTAATGTTGTTAACTGTTAATGTTGTTAACTGTTAATGTTGTAAACTGTTAATGTTGTTAACTGTTAATGTTGTTAACTGTTAATGTTGTTAACTGTTAATGTTGCCAGCTTAATGTTGTTGCCAGCTTAATGTTGTTGACAGCTTAATGTTGACAGCCTAATGTTGTTGACGGTTAATTTTGACAACTTAATTTTCACAACTTAATGTTGACAGCTCAATGTTGACAGCTTAATGTTGTTGACAGCTTAATGTTGTTGACAGCTTAATGTTGTTGACAGCTTAATGTTGTTGATAGCTTAATGTTGTTGATAGCTTAATGTTGTTGATAGCTTAATGTTGACAGCTTAATGTTGACAGCTTAATGTTGACAGCTTAATGTTGACAGCTTAATGTTGACAGCTTAATGTTGACAGCTTAATGTTGACAGCTTAATGTTGACAGCTTATTGTTGACAGCTTATTGTTGACAGCTTATTGTTGACAGCTTAATGTTGTTAACTGTTAATGTTGTTAACTGTTAATGTTGTTAACTGTTAATGTTGTTAACTGTTAATGTTGTTAACTGTTAATGTTGTTAACTGTTAATGTTGTTAACTGTTAATGTTGTTAACTGTTAATGTCGTAAACTGTTAATGTTGCCAGCTTATTGTTGTTGACAGCTTAATGTTGTTGATAGCTTAATGTTGACAGCTTAATGTTGTTGACAGCCTAATTTTGTTGACAGCTTAATGTTGACAGCTTAATGTTGACAGCTTAATGTTGACAGCTTAATGTTGACAGCTTAATGTTGACAGCTTAATTTTGACAGCTTAATGTTGACAGCTTAATGTTGACAGCTTAATGTTGACAGCTTAATGTTGTTAACTGTTAATGTTGTTAACTGTTAATGTTGTAAACTGCTAATGTTGCCAGCTTATTGTTGTTGACAGCTTAATGTTGTTGATAGCTTAATGTTGACAGCTTAATGTTGACAACTTATTGTTGACGGCTTAATGTTGACAGCTTAATGTTGACAGCCTAATGTTGACAGGCTAATGTTGACAGCTTAATGTTGACAGACTAATGTTGACAGGCTAATGTTGACAGCTTAATGTTGACAGCTTAATGTTGACAGCTTAATGTTGACAGCTTAATGTTGACAGCTTAATGTTGACAGCTTAATGTTGACAGCTTAATGTTGTTAACTGTTAATGTTGTTAACTGTTAATGTTGTAAACTGTTAATGTTGCCAGCTTATTGTTGTTGACAGCTTAATGTTGTTGATAGCTTAATGTTGACAGCTTAATGTTGACAGCTTAATGTTGACAACTTATTGTTGACAGCTTAATGTTGACAGCCTATTGTTGACAGCCTATTGTTGACAGCTTAATGTTGTTGAAAGCTTAAAGTTGACAGCTTAATGTTGACAGCTTAATGTTGACAGCTTAATGTTGTTAACTGTTAATGTTGTTAACTGTTAATGTTATTAACTGTGAATGTTGTTAACTGTTAATGTTGTTAACTGTTAATGTTGTTAACTGTTAATGTTGTTAACTGTTAATGTTGTTAACTGTTAATGTTGTTAACTGTTAATGTTGTAAACTGCTAATGTTGCCAGCTTATTGTTGTTGACAGCTTAATGTTGTTGATAGCTTAATGTTGACAGCTTAATGTTGTTGACAGCTTAATTTTGTTGACAGCTTAATGTTGACAGCTTAATGTTGACAACTTATTGTTGACAGCTTATTGTTGACAGCTTAATGTTGACAGCTTAGTGTTGACAGCCTAATGTTGACAGCCTAATGTTGACAGCTTAATGTTGACAGCTTAATGTTGACAGCTTAATGTTGACAGCTTAATGTTGACAGCCTATTGTTGACAGCTTAATGTTGTTGAAAGCTTAATGTTGACAGCTTAATGTTGACAGCTTAATGTTGACAGCTTAATGTTGTTAACTGTTAATGTTGTTAACTGTTAATGTTGTTAACTGTTAATGTTGTTAACTGTTAATGTTGCCAGCTTAATGTTGTTGCCAGCTTAATGTTGTTGACAGCTTAATGTTGACAGCCTAATGTTGTTGACGGTTAATTTTGACAACTTAATTTTGACAACTTAATTTTCACAACTTAATGTTGACAGCTTAATGTTGTTGACAGCTTAATGTTGTTGACAGCTTAATGTTGTTGACAGCTTAATGTTGTTGACAGCTTAATGTTGTTGATAGCTTAATGTTGTTGATAGCTTAATGTTGTTGATAGCTTAATGTTGACAGCTTAATGTTGACAGCTTAATGTTGACAGCCTAATGTTGACAGCTTAATGTTGACAGCTTATTGTTGACAGCTTATTGTTGACAGCTTAATGTTGTTAACTGTTAATGTTGTTAACTGTTAATGTTGTTAACTGTTAATGTTGTTAACTGTTAATGTTGTTAACTGTTAATGTTGTTAACTGTTAATGTTGTTAACTGTTAATGTTGTTAACTGTTAATGTCGTAAACTGTTAATGTTGCCAGCTTATTGTTGTTGACAGCTTAATGTTGTTGATAGCTTAATGTTGACAGCTTAATGTTGTTGACAGCCTAATTTTGTTGACAGCTTAATGTTGACAGCTTAATGTTGACAGCTTAATGTTGACAGCTTAATGTTGACAGCTTAATGTTGACAGCTTAATGTTGACAGCTTAATGTTGACAGCTTAATGTTGTTAACTGTTAATGTTGTTAACTGTTAATGTTGTAAACTGCTAATGTTGCCAGCTTATTGTTGTTGACAGCTTAATGTTGTTGATAGCTTAATGTTGACAGCTTAATGTTGTTGACAGCTTAATTTTGTTGACAGCTTAATGTTGACAGCTTAATGTTGACAGCTTAATGTTGACAGCTTATTGTTGACAGCTTATTGTTGACAGCTTAATGTTGACAGCTTAGTGTTGACAGCCTAATGTTGACAGCCTAATGTTGACAGCTTAATGTTGACAGCTTAATGTTGACAGCTTAATGTTGACAGCTTAATGTTGACAGCCTATTGTTGACAGCTTAATGTTGTTGAAAGCTTAATGTTGACAGCTTAATGTTGACAGCTTAATGTTGACAGCTTAATGTTGTTAACTGTTAATGTTGTTAACTGTTAATGTTGTTAACTGTTAATGTTGTTAACTGTTAATGTTGTTAACTGTTAATGTTGTTAACTGTTAATGTTGTAAACTGTTAATGTTGTTAACTGTTAATGTTGTTAACTGTTAATGTTGTTAACTGTTAATGTTGCCAGCTTAATGTTGTTGCCAGCTTAATGTTGTTGACAGCTTAATGTTGACAGCCTAATGTTGTTGACGGTTAATTTTGACAACTTAATTTTCACAACTTAATGTTGACAGCTCAATGTTGACAGCTTAATGTTGTTGACAGCTTAATGTTGTTGACAGCTTAATGTTGTTGACAGCTTAATGTTGTTGATAGCTTAATGTTGTTGATAGCTTAATGTTGTTGATAGCTTAATGTTGACAGCTTAATGTTGACAGCTTAATGTTGACAGCTTAATGTTGACAGCTTAATGTTGACAGCTTAATGTTGACAGCTTAATGTTGACAGCTTAATGTTGACAGCTTATTGTTGACAGCTTATTGTTGACAGCTTATTGTTGACAGCTTAATGTTGTTAACTGTTAATGTTGTTAACTGTTAATGTTGTTAACTGTTAATGTTGTTAACTGTTAATGTTGTTAACTGTTAATGTTGTTAACTGTTAATGTTGTTAACTGTTAATGTTGTTAACTGTTAATGTTGTTAACTGTTAATGTCGTAAACTGTTAATGTTGCCAGCTTATTGTTGTTGACAGCTTAATGTTGTTGATAGCTTAATGTTGACAGCTTAATGTTGTTGACAGCCTAATTTTGTTGACAGCTTAATGTTGACAGCTTAATGTTGACAGCTTAATGTTGACAGCTTAATGTTGACAGCTTAATGTTGACAGCTTAATGTTGACAGCTTAATGTTGACAGCTTAATGTTGACAGCTTAATGTTGTTAACTGTTAATGTTGTTAACTGTTAATGTTGTAAACTGCTAATGTTGCCAGCTTATTGTTGTTGACAGCTTAATGTTGTTGATAGCTTAATGTTGACAGCTTAATGTTGACAACTTATTGTTGACGGCTTAATGTTGACAGCTTAATGTTGACAGCCTAATGTTGACAGGCTAATGTTGACAGCTTAATGTTGACAGCTTAATGTTGACAGCTTAATGTTGACAGCTTAATGTTGACAGCTTAATGTTGACAACTTATTGTTGACAGCTTAATGTTGACAGACTAATGTTGACAGGCTAATGTTGACAGCTTAATGTTGACAGCTTAATGTTGACAGCTTAATGTTGACAGCTTAATGTTGACAGCTTAATGTTGACAGCTTAATGTTGACAGCTTAATGTTGTTAACTGTTAATGTTGTTAACTGTTAATGTTGTAAACTGTTAATGTTGCCAGCTTATTGTTGTTGACAGCTTAATGTTGTTGATAGCTTAATGTTGACAGCTTAATGTTGACAGCTTAATGTTGACAACTTATTGTTGACAGCTTAATGTTGACAGCCTATTGTTGACAGCCTATTGTTGACAGCTTAATGTTGTTGAAAGCTTAATGTTGACAGCTTAATGTTGACAGCTTAATGTTGACAGCTTAATGTTGTTAACTGTTAATGTTGTTAACTGTTAATGTTATTAACTGTGAATGTTGTTAACTGTTAATGTTGTTAACTGTTAATGTTGTTAACTGTTAATGTTGTTAACTGTTAATGTTGTTAACTGTTAATGTTGTTAACTGTTAATGTTGTTAACTGTTAATGTTGCCAGCTTAATGTTGTTGCCAGCTTAATGTTGTTGACAGCTTAATGTTGACAGCCTAATGTTGTTGACGGTTAATTTTGACAACTTAATTTTGACAACTTAATGTTGACAGCTCAATGTTGACAGCTTAATGTTGTTGACAGCTTAATGTTGTTGACAGCTTAATGTTGTTGACAGCTTAATGTTGTTGACAGCTTAATGTTGTTGACAGCTTAATGTTGTTGACAGCTTAATGTTGTTGACAGCTTAATGTTGTTGATAGCTTAATGTTGTTGATAGCTTAATGTTGTTGATAGCTTAATGTTGACAGCTTAATGTTGACAGCTTAATGTTGACAGCTTAATGTTGACAGCTTAATGTTGACAACTTAATGTTGACAGCTTAATGTTGACAGCTTATTGTTGACAGCTTATTGTTGACAGCTTAATGTTGTTAACTGTTAATGTTGTTAACTGTTAATGTTGTTAACTGTTAATGTTGTTAACTGTTAATGTTGTTAACTGTTAATGTTGTTAACTGTTAATGTCGTAAACTGTTAATGTCGTAAACTGTTAATGTTGCCAGCTTATTGTTGTTGACAGCTTAATGTTGTTGATAGCTTAATGTTGACAGCTTAATGTTGTTGACAGCCTAATTTTGTTGACAGCTTAATGTTGACAGCTTAATGTTGACAGCTTAATGTTGACAGCTTATTGTTGACAGCTTATTGTTGACAGCTTAATGTTGTTAACTGTTAATGTTGTTAACTGTTAATGTTGTTAACTGTTAATGTTGTTAACTGTTAATGTTGTTAACTGTTAATGTTGTTAACTGTTAATGTTGTTAACTGTTAATGTTGTTAACTGTTAATGTTGTTAACTGTTAATGTTGTTAACTGTTAATGTTGTTAACTGTTAATGTTGTTAACTGTTAATGTCGTAAACTGTTAATGTTGCCAGCTTATTGTTGTTGACAGCTTAATGTTGTTGATAGCTTAATGTTGACAGCTTAATGTTGTTGACAGCCTAATTTTGTTGACAGCTTAATGTTGACAGCTTAATGTTGACAGCTTAATGTTGACAGCTTAATGTTGACAGCTTAATGTTGACAGCTTAATGTTGACAGCTTAATGTTGACAGCTTAATGTTGACAGCTTAATGTTGTTAACTGTTAATGTTGTTAACTGTTAATGTTGTAAACTGCTAATGTTGCCAGCTTATTGTTGTTGACAGCTTAATGTTGTTGATAGCTTAATGTTGACAGCTTAATGTTGTTGACAGCTTAATTTTGTTGACAGCTTAATGTTGACAGCTTAATGTTGACAGCTTAATGTTGACAGCTTATTGTTGACAGCTTATTGTTGACAGCTTATTGTTGACAGCTTAATGTTGACAGCTTAGTGTTGACAGCCTAATGTTGACAGCCTAATGTTGACAGCTTAATGTTGACAGCTTAATGTTGACAGCTTAATGTTGACAGCTTAATGTTGACAGCCTATTGTTGACAGCTTAATGTTGTTGAAAGCTTAATGTTGACAGCTTAATGTTGACAGCTTAATGTTGACAGCTTAATGTTGTTAACTGTTAATGTTGTTAACTGTTAATGTTGTTAACTGTTAATGTTGTTAACTGTTAATGTTGTTAACTGTTAATGTTGTTAACTGTTAATGTTGTTAACTGTTAATGTTGTTAACTGTTAATGTTGTTAACTGTTAATGTTGTAAACTGTTAATGTTGTTAACTGTTAATGTTGTTAACTGTTAATGTTGTTAACTGTTAATGTTGCCAGCTTAATGTTGTTGCCAGCTTAATGTTGTTGACAGCTTAATGTTGACAGCCTAATGTTGTTGACGGTTAATTTTGACAACTTAATTTTCACAACTTAATGTTGACAGCTCAATGTTGACAGCTTAATGTTGTTGACAGCTTAATGTTGTTGACAGCTTAATGTTGTTGACAGCTTAATGTTGTTGATAGCTTAATGTTGTTGATAGCTTAATGTTGTTGACAGCTTAATGTTGACAGCTTAATGTTGACAGCTTAATGTTGACAGCTTAATGTTGACAGCTTAATGTTGACAGCTTAATGTTGACAGCTTAATGTTGACAGCTTATTGTTGACAGCTTATTGTTGACAGCTTAATGTTGTTAACTGTTAATGTTGTTAACTGTTAATGTTGTTAACTGTTAATGTTGTTAACTGTTAATGTTGTTAACTGTTAATGTTGTTAACTGTTAATGTTGTTAACTGTTAATGTTGTTAACTGTTAATGTTGTTAACTGTTAATGTCGTAAACTGTTAATGTTGCCAGCTTATTGTTGTTGACAGCTTAATGTTGTTGATAGCTTAATGTTGACAGCTTAATGTTGTTGACAGCCTAATTTTGTTGACAGCTTAATGTTGACAGCTTAATGTTGACAGCTTAATGTTGACAGCTTAATGTTGACAGCTTAATGTTGACAGCTTAATGTTGACAGCTTAATGTTGACAGCTTAATGTTGTTAACTGTTAATGTTGTTAACTGTTAATGTTGTAAACTGCTAATGTTGCCAGCTTATTGTTGTTGACAGCTTAATGTTGTTGATAGCTTAATGTTGACAGCTTAATGTTGTTGATAGCTTAATGTTGACAGCTTAATGTTGTTGACAGCTTAATTTTGTTGACAGCTTAATGTTGACAGCTTAATGTTGACAGCTTAATGTTGACAGCTTATTGTTGACAGCTTATTGTTGACAGCTTATTGTTGACAGCTTAATGTTGACAGCTTAATGTTGACAGCTTGATGTTGACAGCTTAATGTTGACAGCTTATTGTTGACAGCTTATTGTTGACAGCTTATTGTTGACAGCTTAATGTTGACAGCTTAGTGTTGACAGCCTAATGTTGACAGCCTAATGTTGACAGCTTAATGTTGACAGCTTAATGTTGACAGCTTAATGTTGACAGACTAATGTTGACAGGCTAATGTTGACAGCTTAATGTTGACAGCTTAATGTTGACAGCTTAATGTTGACAGCTTAATGTTGTTAACTGTTAATGTTGTTAACTGTTAATGTTGTAAACTGTTAATGTTGCCAGCTTATTGTTGTTGACAGCTTAATGTTGTTGATAGCTTAATGTTGACAGCTTAATGTTGACAGCTTAATGTTGACAACTTATTGTTGACAGCTTAATGTTGACAGCCTATTGTTGACAGCCTATTGTTGACAGCTTAATGTTGTTGAAAGCTTAATGTTGACAGCTTAATGTTGACAGCTTAATGTTGACAGCTTAATGTTGTTAACTGTTAATGTTGTAAACTGCTAATGTTGCCAGCTTATTGTTGTTGACAGCTTAATGTTGTTGATAGCTTAATGTTGACAGCTTAATGTTGTTGACAGCTTAATTTTGTTGACAGCTTAATGTTGACAGCTTAATGTTGACAACTTATTGTTGACAGCTTATTGTTGACAGCTTAATGTTGACAGCTTAGTGTTGACAGCCTAATGTTGACAGCCTAATGTTGACAGCTTAATGTTGACAGCTTAATGTTGACAGCTTAATGTTGACAGCTTAATGTTGACAGCCTATTGTTGACAGCTTAATGTTGTTGAAAGCTTAATGTTGACAGCTTAATGTTGACAGCTTAATGTTGACAGCTTAATGTTGTTAACTGTTAATGTTGTTAACTGTTAATGTTGTTAACTGTTAATGTTGTAAACTGTTAATGTTGTTAACTGTTAATGTTGTTAACTGTTAATGTTGTTAACTGTTAATGTTGCCAGCTTAATGTTGTTGCCAGCTTAATGTTGTTGACAGCTTAATGTTGACAGCCTAATGTTGTTGACGGTTAATTTTGACAACTTAATTTTGACAACTTAATTTTGACAACTTAATGTTGACAGCTTAATGTTGTTGACAGCTTAATGTTGTTGACAGCTTAATGTTGTTGACAGCTTAATGTTGTTGACAGCTTAATGTTGTTGATAGCTTAATGTTGTTGATAGCTTAATGTTGTTGATAGCTTAATGTTGACAGCTTAATGTTGACAGCTTAATGTTGACAGCTTAATGTTGACAGCTTAATGTTGACAGCTTATTGTTGACAGCTTAATGTTGTTAACTGTTAATGTTGTTAACTGTTAATGTTGTTAACTGTTAATGTTGTTAACTGTTAATGTTGTTAACTGTTAATGTTGTTAACTGTTAATGTTGTTAACTGTTAATGTTGTTAACTGTTAATGTTGTTAACTGTTAATGTCGTAAACTGTTAATGTTGCCAGCTTATTGTTGTTGACAGCTTAATGTTGTTGATAGCTTAATGTTGACAGCTTAATGTTGTTGACAGCCTAATTTTGTTGACAGCTTAATGTTGACAGCTTAATGTTGACAGCTTAATGTTGACAGCTTAATGTTGACAGCTTAATGTTGACAGCTTAATGTTGACAGCTTAATGTTGACAGCTTAATGTTGTTAACTGTTAATGTTGTTAACTGTTAATGTTGTAAACTGCTAATGTTGCCAGCTTATTGTTGTTGACAGCTTTATGTTGTTGATAGCTTAATGTTGACAGCTTAATGTTGTTGACAGCTTAATTTTGTTGACAGCTTAATGTTGACAGCTTAATGTTGACAGCTTAATGTTGACAGCTTATTGTTGACAGCTTATTGTTGACAGCTTAATGTTGACAGCTTAGTGTTGACAGCCTAATGTTGACAGCCTAATGTTGACAGCTTAATGTTGACAGCTTAATGTTGACAGCTTAATGTTGACAGCTTAATGTTGACAGCCTATTGTTGACAGCTTAATGTTGTTGAAAGCTTAATGTTGACAGCTTAATGTTGACAGCTTAATGTTGTTAACTGTTAATGTTGTTAACTGTTAATGTTGTTAACTGTTAATGTTGTTAACTGTTAATGTTGTTAACTGTTAATGTTGTAAACTGTTAATGTTGTTAACTGTTAATGTTGTTAACAGTTAATGTTGTTAACTGTTAATGTTGCCAGCTTAATGTTGTTGCCAGCTTAATGTTGTTGACAGCTTAATGTTGACAGCCTAATGTTGTTGACGGTTAATTTTGACAACTTAATTTTCACAACTTAATGTTGACAGCTCAATGTTGACAGCTTAATGTTGTTGACAGCTTAATGTTGTTGACAGCTTAATGTTGTTGACAGCTTAATGTTGTTGATAGCTTAATGTTGTTGATAGCTTAATGTTGACAGCTTAATGTTGACAGCTTAATGTTGACAGCTTAATGTTGACAGCTTAATGTTGACAGCTTAATGTTGACAGCTTAATGTTGACAGCTTAATGTTGACAGCTTATTGTTGACAGCTTATTGTTGACAGCTTATTGTTGACAGCTTAATGTTGTTAACTGTTAATGTTGTTAACTGTTAATGTTGTTAACTGTTAATGTTGTTAACTGTTAATGTTGTTAACTGTTAATGTTGTTAACTGTTAATGTTGTTAACTGTTAATGTTGTTAACTGTTAATGTTGTTAACTGTTAATGTCGTAAACTGTTAATGTTGCCAGCTTATTGTTGTTGACAGCTTAATGTTGTTGATAGCTTAATGTTGACAGCTTAATGTTGTTGACAGCCTAATTTTGTTGACAGCTTAATGTTGACAGCTTAATGTTGACAGCTTAATGTTGACAGCTTAATGTTGACAGCTTAATGTTGACAGCTTAATGTTGACAGCTTAATGTTGACAGCTTAATGTTGACAGCTTAATGTTGACAGCTTAATGTTGACAGCTTAATGTTGACAGCTTAATGTTGTTAACTGTTAATGTTGTTAACTGTTAATGTTGTAAACTGCTAATGTTGCCAGCTTATTGTTGTTGACAGCTTAATGTTGTTGATAGCTTAATGTTGACAGCTTAATGTTGACAACTTATTGTTGACAGCTTAATGTTGACAGCTTAATGTTGACAGCCTAATGTTGACAGGCTAATGTTGACAGCTTAATGTTGACAGCTTAATGTTGACAGCTTAATGTTGACAGCTTAATGTTGACAGCTTAATGTTGACAACTTATTGTTGACAGCTTAATGTTGACAGACTAATGTTGACAGGCTAATGTTGACAGCTTAATGTTGACAGCTTAATGTTGACAGCTTAATGTTGACAGCTTAATGTTGACAGCTTAATGTTGACAGCTTAATGTTGTTAACTGTTAATGTTGTTAACTGTTAATGTTGTAAACTGTTAATGTTGCCAGCTTATTGTTGTTGACAGCTTAATGTTGTTGATAGCTTAATGTTGACAGCTTAATGTTGACAGCTTAATGTTGACAACTTATTGTTGACAGCTTAATGTTGACAGCCTATTGTTGACAGCCTATTGTTGACAGCTTAATGTTGTTGAAAGCTTAATGTTGACAGCTTAATGTTGACAGCTTAATGTTGACAGCTTAATGTTGTTAACTGTTAATGTTGTTAACTGTTAATGTTATTAACTGTGAATGTTGTTAACTGTTAATGTTGTTAACTGTTAATGTTGTTAACTGTTAATGTTGTTAACTGTTAATGTTGTTAACTGTTAATGTTGTTAACTGTTAATGTTGTTAACTGTTAATGTCGTAAACTGTTAATGTTGCCAGCTTATTGTTGTTGACAGCTTAATGTTGTTGATAGCTTAATGTTGACAGCTTAATGTTGTTGACAGCCTAATTTTGTTGACAGCTTAATGTTGACAGCTTAATGTTGACAGCTTAATGTTGACAGCTTAATGTTGACAGCTTAATGTTGACAGCTTAATGTTGACAGCTTAATGTTGACAGCTTAATGTTGACAGCTTAATGTTGTTAACTGTTAATGTTGTTAACTGTTAATGTCGTAAACTGCTAATGTTGCCAGCTTATTGTTGTTGACAGCTTAATGTTGTTGATAGCTTAATGTTGACAGCTTAATGTTGTTGACAGCTTAATTTTGTTGACAGCTTAATGTTGACAGCTTAATGTTGACAGCTTAATGTTGACAGCTTATTGTTGACAGCTTATTGTTGACAGCTTAATGTTGACAGCTTAGTGTTGACAGCCTAATGTTGACAGCCTAATGTTGACAGCTTAATGTTGACAGCTTAATGTTGACAGCTTAATGTTGACAGCTTAATGTTGACAGCCTATTGTTGACAGCTTAATGTTGTTGAAAGCTTAATGTTGACAGCTTAATGTTGACAGCTTAATGTTGTTAACTGTTAATGTTGTTAACTGTTAATGTTGTTAACTGTTAATGTTGTTAACTGTTAATGTTGTTAACTGTTAATGTTGTTAACTGTTAATGTTGTTAACTGTTAATGTTGCCAGCTTAATGTTGTTGCCAGCTTAATGTTGTTGACAGCTTAATGTTGACAGCCTAATGTTGTTGACGGTTAATTTTGACAACTTAATTTTCACAACTTAATGTTGACAGCTCAATGTTGACAGCTTAATGTTGTTGACAGCTTAATGTTGTTGACAGCTTAATGTTGTTGACAGCTTAATGTTGTTGATAGCTTAATGTTGTTGATAGCTTAATGTTGTTGATAGCTTAATGTTGACAGCTTAATGTTGACAGCTTAATGTTGACAGCTTAATGTTGACAGCTTAATGTTGACAGCTTAATGTTGACAGCTTAATGTTGACAGCTTATTGTTGACAGCTTATTGTTGACAGCTTATTGTTGACAGCTTAATGTTGTTAACTGTTAATGTTGTTAACTGTTAATGTTGTTAACTGTTAATGTTGTTAACTGTTAATGTTGTTAACTGTTAATGTTGTTAACTGTTAATGTTGTTAACTGTTAATGTTGTTAACTGTTAATGTTGTTAACTGTTAATGTCGTAAACTGTTAATGTTGCCAGCTTATTGTTGTTGACAGCTTAATGTTGTTGATAGCTTAATGTTGACAGCTTAATGTTGTTGACAGCCTAATTTTGTTGACAGCTTAATGTTGACAGCTTAATGTTGACAGCTTAATGTTGACAGCTTAATGTTGACAGCTTAATGTTGACAGCTTAATGTTGACAGCTTAATGTTGACAGCTTAATGTTGACAGCTTAATGTTGACAGCTTAATGTTGACAGCTTAATGTTGCTAACTGTTAATGTTGTTAACTGTTAATGTTGTAAACTGCTAATGTTGCCAGCTTATTGTTGTTGACAGCTTAATGTTGTTGATAGCTTAATGTTGACAGCTTAATGTTGACAACTTATTGTTGACAGCTTAATGTTGACAGCTTAATGTTGACAGCCTAATGTTGACAGGCTAATGTTGACAGCTTAATGTTGACAGCTTAATGTTGACAGCTTAATGTTGACAGCTTAATGTTGACAACTTATTGTTGACAGCTTAATGTTGACAGACTAATGTTGACAGGCTAATGTTGACAGCTTAATGTTGACAGCTTAATGTTGACAGCTTAATGTTGACAGCTTAATGTTGACAGCTTAATGTTGACAGCTTAATGTTGACAGCTTAATGTTGTTAACTGTTAATGTTGTTAACTGTTAATGTTGTAAACTGTTAATGTTGCCAGCTTATTGTTGTTGACAGCTTAATGTTGTTGATAGCTTAATGTTGACAGCTTAATGTTGACAGCTTAATGTTGACAACTTATTGTTGACAGCTTAATGTTGACAGCCTATTGTTGACAGCCTATTGTTGACAGCTTAATGTTGTTGAAAGCTTAATGTTGACAGCTTAATGTTGACAGCTTAATGTTGACAGCTTAATGTTGTTAACTGTTAATGTTGTTAACTGTTATTGTTATTAACTGTGAATGTTGTTAACTGTTAATGTTGTTAACTGTTAATGTTGTTAACTGTTAATGTTGTTAACTGTTAATGTTGTTAACTGTTAATGTTGTTAACTGTTAATGTTGTTAACTGTTAATGTTGTTAACTGTTAATGTTGCCAGCTTAATGTTGTTGCCAGCTTAATGTTGTTGACAGCTTAATGTTGACAGCCTAATGTTGTTGACGGTTAATTTTGACAACTTAATTTTCACAACTTAATGTTGACAGCTCAATGTTGACAGCTTAATGTTGTTGACAGCTTAATGTTGTTGACAGCTTAATGTTGTTGACAGCTTAATGTTGTTGACAGCTTAATGTTGTTGACAGCTTAATGTTGTTGACAGCTTAATGTTGTTGACAGCTTAATGTTGTTGATAGCTTAATGTTGTTGATAGCTTAATGTTGTTGATAGCTTAATGTTGACAGCTTAATGTTGACAGCTTAATGTTGACAGCTTAATGTTGACAGCTTAATGTTGACAACTTAATGTTGACAGCTTAATGTTGACAGCCTATTGTTGACAGCTTATTGTTGACAGCTTAATGTTGTTAACTGTTAATGTTGTTAACTGTTAATGTTGTGAACTGTTAATGTTGTTAACTGTTAATGTTGTTAACTGTTAATGTCGTAAACTGTTAATGTCGTAAACTGTTAATGTTGCCAGCTTATTGTTGTTGACAGCTTAATGTTGTTGATAGCTTAATGTTGACAGCTTAATGTTGTTGACAGCCTAATTTTGTTGACAGCTTAATGTTGACAGCTTAATGTTGACAGCTTAATGTTGACAGCTTATTGTTGACAGCTTATTGTTGACAGCTTAATGTTGTTAACTGTTAATGTTGTTAACTGTTAATGTTGTTAACTGTTAATGTTGTTAACTGTTAATGTTGTTAACTGTTAATGTTGTTAACTGTTAATGTTGTTAACTGTTAATGTTGTTAACTGTTAATGTTGTTAACTGTTAATGTCGTAAACTGTTAATGTTGCCAGCTTATTGTTGTTGACAGCTTAATGTTGTTGATAGCTTAATGTTGACAGCTTAATGTTGTTGACAGCCTAATTTTGTTGACAGCTTAATGTTGACAGCTTAATGTTGACAACTTAATGTTGACAGCTTAATGTTGACAGCTTAATGTTGACAGCTTAATGTTGACAGCTTAATGTTGTTAACTGTTAATGTTGTTAACTGTTAATGTTGTAAACTGCTAATGTTGCCAGCTTATTGTTGTTGACAGCTTAATGTTGTTGATAGCTTAATGTTGACAGCTTAATGTTGTTGACAGCTTAATTTTGTTGACAGCTTAATGTTGACAGCTTAATGTTGACAGCTTAATGTTGACAGCTTATTGTTGACAGCTTATTGTTGACAGCTTATTGTTGACAGCTTAATGTTGACAGCTTAGTGTTGACAGCCTAATGTTGACAGCCTAATGTTGACAGCTTAATGTTGACAGCTTAATGTTGACAGCTTAATGTTGACAGCTTAATGTTGACAGCCTATTGTTGACAGCTTAATGTTGTTGAAAGCTTAATGTTGACAGCTTAATGTTGACAGCTTAATGTTGACAGCTTAATGTTGTTAACTGTTAATGTTGTTAACTGTTAATGTTGTTAACTGTTAATGTTGTTAACTGTTAATGTTGTTAACTGTTAATGTTGTAAACTGTTAATGTTGTTAACTGTTAATGTTGTTAACTGTTAATGTTGTTAACTGTTAATGTTGCCAGCTTAATGTTGTTGCCAGCTTAATGTTGTTGACAGCTTAATGTTGACAGCCTAATGTTGTTGACGGTTAATTTTGACAACTTAATTTTCACAACTTAATGTTGACAGCTCAATGTTGACAGCTTAATGTTGTTGACAGCTTAATATTGTTGACAGCTTAATGTTGTTGACAGCTTAATGTTGTTGATAGCTTAATGTTGTTGATAGCTTAATGTTGTTGACAGCTTAATGTTGACAGCTTAATGTTGACAGCTTAATGTTGACAGCTTAATGTTGACAGCTTAATGTTGACAGCTTAATGTTGACAGCTTAATGTTGACAGCTTATTGTTGACAGCTTATTGTTGACAGCTTAATGTTGTTAACTGTTAATGTTGTTAACTGTTAATGTTGTTAGCTGTTAATGTTGTTAACTGTTAATGTTGTTAACTGTTAATGTTGTTAACTGTTAATGTTGTTAACTGTTAATGTTGTTAACTGTTAATGTTGTTAACTGTTAATGTCGTAAACTGTTAATGTTGCCAGCTTATTGTTGTTGACAGCTTAATGTTGTTGATAGCTTAATGTTGACAGCTTAATGTTGTTGACAGCCTAATTTTGTTGACAGCTTAATGTTGACAGCTTAATGTTGACAGCTTAATGTTGACAGCTTAATGTTGACAGCTTAATGTTGACAGCTTAATGTTGACAGCTTAATGTTGACAGCTTAATGTTGTTAACTGTTAATGTTGTTAACTGTTAATGTTGTAAACTGCTAATGTTGCCAGCTTATTGTTGTTGACAGCTTAATGTTGTTGATAGCTTAATGTTGACAGCTTAATGTTGTTGATAGCTTAATGTTGACAGCTTAATGTTGTTGACAGCTTAATTTTGTTGACAGCTTAATGTTGACAGCTTAATGTTGACAGCTTAATGTTGACAGCTTATTGTTGACAGCTTATTGTTGACAGCTTATTGTTGACAGCTTAATGTTGACAGCTTAATGTTGACAGCTTGATGTTGACAGCTTAATGTTGACAGCTTATTGTTGACAGCTTATTGTTGACAGCTTATTGTTGACAGCTTAATGTTGACAGCTTAGTGTTGACAGCCTAATGTTGACAGCCTAATGTTGACAGCTTAATGTTGACAGCTTAATGTTGACAGCTTAATGTTGACAGCTTAATGTTGACAACTTATTGTTGACAGCTTAATGTTGACAGCTTAATGTTGACAGCCTAATGTTGACAGGCTAATGTTGACAGCTTAATGTTGACAGCTTAATGTTGACAGCTTAATGTTGACAGCTTAATGTTGACAGCTTAATGTTGACAACTTATTGTTGACAGCTTAATGTTGACAGCTTAATGTTGACAGACTAATGTTGACAGGCTAATGTTGACAGCTTAATGTTGACAGCTTAATGTTGACAGCTTAATGTTGACAGCTTAATGTTGACAGCTTAATGTTGTTAACTGTTAATGTTGTTAACTGTTAATGTTGTAAACTGTTAATGTTGCCAGCTTATTGTTGTTGACAGCTTAATGTTGTTGATAGCTTAATGTTGACAGCTTAATGTTGACAGCTTAATGTTGACAACTTATTGTTGACAGCTTAATGTTGACAGCCTATTGTTGACAGCCTATTGTTGACAGCTTAATGTTGTTGAAAGCTTAATGTTGACAGCTTAATGTTGACAGCTTAATGTTGACAGCTTAATGTTGTTAACTGTTAATGTTGTTAACTGTTAATGTTGTTAACTGTTAATGTTGTTAACTGTTAATGTTGTTAACTGTTAATGTTGTTAACTGTTAATGTTGTTAACTGTTAATGTTGTTAACTGTTAATGTTGTTAACTGTTAATGTTGTTAACTGTTAATGTTGTTAACTGTTAATGTTGTTAACTGTTAATGTTGCCAGCTTAATGTTGTTGCCAGCTTAATGTTGTTGACAGCTTAATGTTGACATCCTAATATTGTTGACGGTTAATTTTGACAACTTAATTTTCTCAACTTAATGTTGACAGCTTAATGTTGACAGCTTAATGTTGTTGACAGCTTAATGTTGTTGATAGCTTAATGTTGTTGATAGCTTAATGTTGACAGCTTAATGTTGACAGCTTAATGTTGACAGCTTAATGTTGTTGACAGCTTAATGTTGACAGCTTAATGTTGACAGCTTAATGTTGACAGCTTAATGTTGACAGCTTATTGTTGACAGCTTATTGTTGACAGCTTAATGTTGACAGCTTAATGTTGACAGCTTAATGTTGACAGCCTAATGTTGACAGCCTAAGGTTGACAGCTTAATGTTGACAGCTTAATGTTGACAGCTTAATGTTGACAACTTAATGTTGACAGCTTAATGTTGACAGCTTAATGTTGACAGCTTAATGTTGTTAACTGTTAATGTTGTTAACTGTTAATGTCGTAAACTGTTAATGTTGCCAGCTTATTGTTGTTGACAGCTTAATGTTGTTGACAGCTTAATTTTGTTGACAGCTTAATGTTGACAGCTTAATGTTGACAGCTTAATGTTGACAGCTTATTGTTGACAGCTTATTGTTGACAGCTTAATGTTGACAGCTTAGTGTTGACAGCCTAATGTTGACAGCCTAATGTTGACAGCTTAATGTTGACAGCTTAATGTTGACAGCCTATTGTTGACAGCTTAATGTTGTTGAAAGCTTAATGTTGACAGCTTAATGTTGACAGCTTAATGTTGACAGCTTAATGTTGTTAACTGTTAATGTAGTTAACTGTTAATGTTGTTAACTGTTAATGTTGTTAACTGTTAATGTTGTTAACTGTTAATGTTGTAAACTGTTAATGTTGTTAACTGTTAATGTTGTTAACTGTTAATGTTGTTAACTGTTAATGTTGCCAGCTTAATGTTGTTGCCAGCTTAATGTTGTTGACAGCTTAATGTTGACAGCCTAATGTTGTTGACGGTTAATTTTGACAACTTAATTTTCACAACTTAATGTTGACAGCTCAATGTTGACAGCTTAATGTTGTTGACAGCTTAATGTTGTTGACAGCTTAATGTTGTTGACAGCTTAATGTTGTTGACAGCTTAATGTTGTTGACAGCTTAATGTTGTTGACAGCTTAATGTTGTTGATAGCTTAATGTTGTTGATAGCTTAATGTTGTTGATAGCTTAATGTTGACAGCTTAATGTTGACAGCTTAATGTTGACAGCTTAATGTTGACAACTTAATGTTGACAGCTTAATGTTGACAGCTTATTGTTGACAGCTTATTGTTGACAGCTTAATGTTGTTAACTGTTAATGTTGTTAACTGTTAATGTTGTTAACTGTTAATTTTGTTAACTGTTAATGTTGTTAACTGTTAATGTTGTTAACTGTTAATGTCGTAAACTGTTAATGTTGCCAGCTTATTGTTGTTGACAGCTTAATGTTGTTGATAGCTTAATGTTGACAGCTTAATGTTGTTGACAGCCTAATTTTGTTGACAGCTTAATGTTGACAGCTTAATGTTGACAGCTTAATGTTGACAGCTTAATGTTGACAGCTTAATGTTGACAGCTTAATGTTGTTAACTGTTAATGTTGTTAACTGTTAATGTTGTAAACTGCTAATGTTGCCAGCTTATTGTTGTTGACAGCTTAATGTTGTTGATAGCTTAATGTTGACAGCTTAATGTTGTTGACAGCTTAATTTTGTTGACAGCTTAATGTTGACAGCTTAATGTTGACAACTTATTGTTGACAGCTTATTGTTGACAGCTTAATGTTGACAGCTTAGTGTTGACAGCCTAATGTTGACAGCCTAATGTTGACAGCTTAATGTTGACAGCTTAATGTTGACAGCTTAATGTTGACAGCTTAATGTTGACAGCCTATTGTTGACAGCTTAATGTTGTTGAAAGCTTAATGTTGACAGCTTAATGTTGACAGCTTAATGTTGACAGCTTAATGTTGTTAACTGTTAATGTTGTTAACTGTTAATGTTGTTAACTGTTAATGTTGTAAACTGTTAATGTTGTTAACTGTTAATGTTGTTAACTGTTAATGTTGTTAACTGTTAATGTTGCCAGCTTAATGTTGTTGCCAGCTTAATGTTGTTGACAGCTTAATGTTGACAGCCTAATGTTGTTGACGGTTAATTTTGACAACTTAATTTTCACAACTTAATGTTGACAGCTCAATGTTGACAGCTTAATGTTGTTGACAGCTTAATGTTGTTGACAGCTTAATGTTGTTGACAGCTTAATGTTGTTGATAGCTTAATGTTGTTGATAGCTTAATGTTGTTGATAGCTTAATGTTGACAGCTTAATGTTGACAGCTTAATGTTGACAGCTTAATGTTGACAGCTTAATGTTGACAGCTTAATGTTGACAGCTTATTGTTGACAGCTTATTGTTGACAGTTTAATGTTGTTAACTGTTAATGTTGTTAACTGTTAATGTTGTTAACTGTTAATGTTGTTAACTGTTAATGTTGTTAACTGTTAATGTTGTTAACTGTTAATGTTGTTAACTGTTAATGTTGTTAACTGTTAATGTTGTTAACTGTTAATGTTGTTAACTGTTAATGTTGTTAACTGTTAATGTTGCCAGCTTAATGTTGTTGCCAGCTTAATGTTGTTGACAGCTTAATGTTGACATCCTAATGTTGTTGACGGGTAATTTTGACAACTTAATTTTCTCAACTTAATGTTGACAGCTTAATGTTGACAGCTTAATGTTGACAGCTTAATGTTGTTGACAGCTTAATGTTGTTGATAGCTTAATGTTGTTGATAGCTTAATGTTGACAGCTTAATGTTGACAGCTTAATGTTGACAGCTTAATGTTGTTGACAGCTTAATGTTGACAGCTTAATGTTGACAGCTTAATGTTGACAGCTTATTGTTGACAGCTTATTGTTGACAGCTTAATGTTGACAGCTTAATGTTGACAGCTTAATGTTGACAGCCTAATGTTGACAGCCTAAGGTTGACAGCTTAATGTTGACAGCTTAATGTTGACAGCTTAATGTTGACAACTTAATGTTGACAGCTTAATGTTGACAGCTTAATGTTGACAGCTTAATGTTGTTAACTGTTAATGTTGTTAACTGCTAATGTCGTAAACTGTTAATGTTGCCAGCTTATTGTTGTTGACAGCTTAATGTTGACAGCTTAATGTTGTTGACAGCCTAATTTTGTTGACAGCTTAATGTTGACAGCTTAATGTTGACAGCTTAATGTTGACAGCTTAATGTTGTTAACTGTTAATGTTGTTAACTGTTAATGTTGTTAACTGTTAATGTTGTTAACTGTTAATGTTGTTAACTGTTAATGTTGTAAACTGTTAATGTTGTTAACTGTTAATGTTGTTAACTGTTAATGTTGTTAACTGTTAATGTTGCCAGCCTAATGTTGTTGCCAGCTTAATGTTGTTGACAGCTTAATGTTGACAGCCTAATGTTGTTGACGGTTAATTTTGACAACTTAATTTTGACAACTTAATGTTGACAGCTCAATGTTGACAGCTTAATGTTGTTGACAGCTTAATGTTGTTGACAGCTTAATGTTGTTGACAGCTTAATGTTGTTGACAGCTTAATGTTGTTGACAGCTTAATGTTGTTGACAGCTTAATGTTGTTGACAGCTTAATGTTGTTGACAGCTTAATGTTGTTGATAGCTTAATGTTGTTGATAGCTTAATGTTGATAGCTTAATGTTGACAGCTTAATGTTGACAGCTTAATGTTGACAGCTTAATGTTGACAGCTTAATGTTGACAACTTAATGTTGACAGCTTAATGTTGACAGCTTATTGTTGACAGCTTATTGTTGACAGCTTAATGTTGTTAACTGTTAATGTTGTTAACTGTTAATGTTGTTAACTGTTAATGTTGTTAACTGTTAATGTTGTTAACTGTTAATGTCGTAAACTGTTAATGTTGCCAGCTTATTGTTGTTGACAGCTTAATGTTGTTGATAGCTTAATGTTGACAGCTTAATGTTGTTGACAGCCTAATTTTGTTGACAGCTTAATGTTGACAGCTTAATGTTGACAGCTTAATGTTGACAGCTTAATGTTGACAGCTTAATGTTGACAGCTTAATGTTGACAGCTTAATGTTGTTAACTGTTAATGTTGCTAACTGTTAATGTTGTAAACTGCTAATGTTGCCAGCTTATTGTTGTTGACAGCTTAATGTTGTTGATAGCTTAATGTTGACAGCTTAATGTTGTTGACAGCTTAATTTTGTTGACAGCTTAATGTTGACAGCTTAATGTTGACAACTTATTGTTGACAGCTTATTGTTGACAGCTTAATGTTGACAGCTTAGTGTTGACAGCCTAATGTTGACAGCCTAATGTTGACAGCTTAATGTTGACAGCTTAATGTTGACAGCTTAATGTTGACAGCTTAATGTTGACAGCCTATTGTTGACAGCTTAATGTTGTTGAAAGCTTAATGTTGACAGCTTAATGTTGACAGCTTAATGTTGTTAACTGTTAATGTTGTTAACTGTTAATGTTGTTAACTGTTAATGTTGTAAACTGTTAATGTTGTTAACTGTTAATGTTGTTAACTGTTAATGTTGTTAACTGTTAATGTTGCCAGCTTAATGTTGTTGCCAGCTTAATGTTGTTGACAGCTTAATGTTGACAGCCTAATGTTGTTGACGGTTAATTTTGACAACTTAATTTTCACAACTTAATGTTGACAGCTCAATGTTGACAGCTTAATGTTGTTGACAGCTTAATGTTGTTGACAGCTTAATGTTGTTGACAGCTTAATGTTGTTGACAGCTTAATGTTGTTGATAGCTTAATGTTGTTGATAGCTTAATGTTGTTGATAGCTTAATGTTGACAGCTTAATGTTGACAGCTTAATGTTGACAGCTTAATGTTGACAGCTTAATGTTGACAGCTTATTGTTGACAGCTTATTGTTGACAGCTTAATGTTGTTAACTGTTAATGTTGTTAACTGTTAATGTTGTTAACTCTTAATGTTGTTAACTGTTAATGTTGTTAACTGTTAATGTTGTTAACTGTTAATGTTGTTAACTGTTAATGTTGTTAACTGTTAATGTTGTTAACTGTTAATGTTGTTAACTGTTAATGTTGCCAGCTTAATGTTGTTGCCAGCTTAATGTTGTTGACAGCTTAATGTTGACATCCTAATGTTGTTGACGGGTAATTTTGACAACTTAATTTTCTCAACTTAATGTTGACAGCTTAATGTTGACAGCTTAATGTTGACAGCTTAATGTTGTTGACAGCTTAATGTTGTTGACAGCTTAATGTTGTTGATAGCTTAATGTTGTTGATAGCTTAATGTTGACAGCTTAATGTTGACAGCTTAATGTTGACAGCTTAATGTTGTTGACAGCTTAATGTTGACAGCTTAATGTTGACAGCTTAATGTTGACAGCTTATTGTTGACAGCTTAATGTTGACAGCTTAATGTTGACAGCTAAATGTTGACAACTTAATGTTGACAGCTTAATGTTGACAGCTTAATGTTGACAGCTTAATGTTGTTAACTGTTAATGTTGTTAACTGCTAATGTCGTAAACTGTTAATGTTGCCAGCTTATTGTTGTTGACAGCTTAATGTTGACAGCTTAATGTTGTTGACAGCCTAATTTTGTTGACAGCTTAATGTTGACAGCTTAATGTTGACAGCTTAATGTTGACAGCTTAATGTTGACAGCTTAATGTTGACAGCTTAATGTTGCCAGCTTAATGTTGACAGCTTAATGTTGACAGCTTAATGTTGTTAACTGTTAATGTTGTTAACTGTTAATGTTGTAAACTGCTAATGTTGCCAGCTTATTGTTGTTGACAGCTTAATGTTGTTGATAGCTTAATGTTGACAGCTTAATGTTGTTGACAGCTTAATTTTGTTGACAGCTTAATGTTGACAGCTTAATGTTGACAGCTTAATGTTGACAGCTTATTGTTGACAGCTTATTGTTGACAGCTTATTGTTGACAGCTTAATGTTGACAGCTTAGTGTTGACAGCCTAATGTTGACAGCCTAATGTTGACAGCTTAATGTTGACAGCTTAATGTTGACAGCTTAATGTTGACAGCTTAATGTTGACAGCCTATTGTTGACAGCTTAATGTTGTTGAAAGCTTAATGTTGACAGCTTAATGTTGACAGCTTAATGTTGACAGCTTAATGTTGTTAACTGTTAATGTTGTTAACTGTTAATGTTGTTAACTGTTAATGTTGTAAACTGTTAATGTTTTTAACTGTTAATGTTGTTAACTGTTAATGTTGTTAACTGTTAATGTTGCCAGCTTAATGTTGTTGCCAGCTTAATGTTGTTGACAGCTTAATGTTGACAGCTTAATGTTGACAGCTTAATGTTGTTAACTGTTAATGTTGTTAACTGTTAATGTTGTTAACTGTTAATGTTGTAAACTGTTAATGTTTTTAACTGTTAATGTTGTTAACTGTTAATGTTGTTAACTGTTAATGTTGCCAGCTTAATGTTGTTGCCAGCTTAATGTTGTTGACAGCTTAATGTTGACAGCCTAATGTTGTTGACGGTTAATTTTGACAACTTAATTTTCACAACTTAATGTTGACAGCTCAATGTTGACAGCTTAATGTTGTTGACAGCTTAATGTTGTTGACAGCTTAATGTTGTTGACAGCTTAATGTTGTTGACAGCTTAATGTTGTTGATAGCTTAATGTTGTTGAAAGCTTAATGTTGAAAGCTTAATGTTGACAGCTTAATGTTGACAGCTTAATGTTGACAGCTTAATGTTGACAGCTTAATGTTGTTAACTGTTAATGTTGTTAACTGTTAATGTTGTAAACTGTTAATGTTGCCAGCTTATTGTTGTTGACAGCTTAATGTTGTTGATAGCTTAATGTTGACAGCATAATGTTGTTGACAGCCTAATTTTGTTGACAGCTTAATGTTGACAGCTTAATGTTGACAGCTTAATGTTGTTAACTGTTAATGTTGTTAACTGTTAATGTTGTAAACTGTTAATGTTGCCAGCTTATTGTTGTTGACAGCTTAATGTTGTTGATAGCTTAATGTTGACAGCTTAATGTTGTTGACGGTTAATTTTGACAGCTTAATGTTGTTGACAGCTTAATGTTGTTGACAGCTTAATGTTGTTGCCAGCTTAATGTTGTTGACAGCTTAATGTTGTTGACAGCTTAATGTTGTTGACAGCTTAATGTTGTTGATAGCTTAATGTTGTTGATAGCTTAATGTTGATAGCTTAATGTTGACAGCTTAATGTTGACAGCTTAATGTTGACAGCTTAATGTTGACAGCTTAATGTTGACAACTTAATGTTGACAGCTTAATGTTGACAGCTTATTGTTGACAGCTTATTGTTGACAGCTTAATGTTGTTAACTGTTAATGTTGTTAACTGTTAATGTTGTTAACTGTTAATGTTGTTAACTGTTAATGTTGTTAACTGTTAATGTCGTAAACTGTTAATGTTGCCAGCTTATTGTTGTTGACAGCTTAATGTTGTTGATAGCTTAATGTTGACAGCTTAATGTTGTTGACAGCCTAATTTTGTTGACAGCTTAATGTTGACAGCTTAATGTTGACAGCTTAATGTTGACAGCTTAATGTTGACAGCTTAATGTTGACAGCTTAATGTTGACAGCTTAATGTTGTTAACTGTTAATGTTGCTAACTGTTAATGTTGTAAACTGCTAATGTTGCCAGCTTATTGTTGTTGACAGCTTAATGTTGTTGATAGCTTAATGTTGACAGCTTAATGTTGTTGACAGCTTAATTTTGTTGACAGCTTAATGTTGACAGCTTAATGTTGACAACTTATTGTTGACAGCTTATTGTTGACAGCTTAATGTTGACAGCTTAGTGTTGACAGCCTAATGTTGACAGCCTAATGTTGACAGCTTAATGTTGACAGCTTAATGTTGACAGCTTAATGTTGACAGCTTAATGTTGACAGCCTATTGTTGACAGCTTAATGTTGTTGAAAGCTTAATGTTGACAGCTTAATGTTGACAGCTTAATGTTGTTAACTGTTAATGTTGTTAACTGTTAATGTTGTTAACTGTTAATGTTGTAAACTGTTAATGTTGTTAACTGTTAATGTTGTTAACTGTTAATGTTGTTAACTGTTAATGTTGCCAGCTTAATGTTGTTGCCAGCTTAATGTTGTTGACAGCTTAATGTTGACAGCCTAATGTTGTTGACGGTTAATTTTGACAACTTAATTTTCACAACTTAATGTTGACAGCTCAATGTTGACAGCTTAATGTTGTTGACAGCTTAATGTTGTTGACAGCTTAATGTTGTTGACAGCTTAATGTTGTTGACAGCTTAATGTTGTTGATAGCTTAATGTTGTTGATAGCTTAATGTTGTTGATAGCTTAATGTTGACAGCTTAATGTTGACAGCTTAATGTTGACAGCTTAATGTTGACAGCTTAATGTTGACAGCTTATTGTTGACAGCTTATTGTTGACAGCTTAATGTTGTTAACTGTTAATGTTGTTAACTGTTAATGTTGTTAACTCTTAATGTTGTTAACTGTTAATGTTGTTAACTGTTAATGTTGTTAACTGTTAATGTTGTTAACTGTTAATGTTGTTAACTGTTAATGTTGTTAACTGTTAATGTTGTTAACTGTTAATGTTGCCAGCTTAATGTTGTTGCCAGCTTAATGTTGTTGACAGCTTAATGTTGACATCCTAATGTTGTTGACGGGTAATTTTGACAACTTAATTTTCTCAACTTAATGTTGACAGCTTAATGTTGACAGCTTAATGTTGACAGCTTAATGTTGTTGACAGCTTAATGTTGTTGACAGCTTAATGTTGTTGATAGCTTAATGTTGTTGATAGCTTAATGTTGACAGCTTAATGTTGACAGCTTAATGTTGACAGCTTAATGTTGTTGACAGCTTAATGTTGACAGCTTAATGTTGACAGCTTAATGTTGACAGCTTATTGTTGACAGCTTAATGTTGACAGCTTAATGTTGACAGCTAAATGTTGACAACTTAATGTTGACAGCTTAATGTTGACAGCTTAATGTTGACAGCTTAATGTTGTTAACTGTTAATGTTGTTAACTGCTAATGTCGTAAACTGTTAATGTTGCCAGCTTATTGTTGTTGACAGCTTAATGTTGACAGCTTAATGTTGTTGACAGCCTAATTTTGTTGACAGCTTAATGTTGACAGCTTAATGTTGACAGCTTAATGTTGACAGCTTAATGTTGACAGCTTAATGTTGACAGCTTAATGTTGCCAGCTTAATGTTGACAGCTTAATGTTGACAGCTTAATGTTGTTAACTGTTAATGTTGTTAACTGTTAATGTTGTAAACTGCTAATGTTGCCAGCTTATTGTTGTTGACAGCTTAATGTTGTTGATAGCTTAATGTTGACAGCTTAATGTTGTTGACAGCTTAATTTTGTTGACAGCTTAATGTTGACAGCTTAATGTTGACAGCTTAATGTTGACAGCTTATTGTTGACAGCTTATTGTTGACAGCTTATTGTTGACAGCTTAATGTTGACAGCTTAGTGTTGACAGCCTAATGTTGACAGCCTAATGTTGACAGCTTAATGTTGACAGCTTAATGTTGACAGCTTAATGTTGACAGCTTAATGTTGACAGCCTATTGTTGACAGCTTAATGTTGTTGAAAGCTTAATGTTGACAGCTTAATGTTGACAGCTTAATGTTGACAGCTTAATGTTGTTAACTGTTAATGTTGTTAACTGTTAATGTTGTTAACTGTTAATGTTGTAAACTGTTAATGTTTTTAACTGTTAATGTTGTTAACTGTTAATGTTGTTAACTGTTAATGTTGCCAGCTTAATGTTGTTGCCAGCTTAATGTTGTTGACAGCTTAATGTTGACAGCTTAATGTTGACAGCTTAATGTTGTTAACTGTTAATGTTGTTAACTGTTAATGTTGTTAACTGTTAATGTTGTAAACTGTTAATGTTTTTAACTGTTAATGTTGTTAACTGTTAATGTTGTTAACTGTTAATGTTGCCAGCTTAATGTTGTTGCCAGCTTAATGTTGTTGACAGCTTAATGTTGACAGCCTAATGTTGTTGACGGTTAATTTTGACAACTTAATTTTCACAACTTAATGTTGACAGCTCAATGTTGACAGCTTAATGTTGTTGACAGCTTAATGTTGTTGACAGCTTAATGTTGTTGACAGCTTAATGTTGTTGACAGCTTAATGTTGTTGATAGCTTAATGTTGTTGAAAGCTTAATGTTGAAAGCTTAATGTTGACAGCTTAATGTTGACAGCTTAATGTTGACAGCTTAATGTTGACAGCTTAATGTTGTTAACTGTTAATGTTGTTAACTGTTAATGTTGTAAACTGTTAATGTTGCCAGCTTATTGTTGTTGACAGCTTAATGTTGTTGATAGCTTAATGTTGACAGCATAATGTTGTTGACAGCCTAATTTTGTTGACAGCTTAATGTTGACAGCTTAATGTTGACAGCTTAATGTTGTTAACTGTTAATGTTGTTAACTGTTAATGTTGTAAACTGTTAATGTTGCCAGCTTATTGTTGTTGACAGCTTAATGTTGTTGATAGCTTAATGTTGACAGCTTAATGTTGTTGACGGTTAATTTTGACAGCTTAATGTTGTTGACAGCTTAATGTTGTTGACAGCTTAATGTTGTTGCCAGCTTAATGTTGTTGCCAGCTTAATGTTGTTGCCAGCTTAATGTTGTTGACAGCTTAATGTTGACAGCCTAATATTGTTGACAGTTAATTTTGACAGCTTAATGTTGTTGACAGCTTAATGTTGACAGCTTAATGTTGACAGCTTAATGTTGACAGCTTAATGTTGTTGACAGCTTAATGTTGTTGACAGCTTAATGTTGACAGCTTAATGTTGACAGCTTAATGTTGACAGCTTATTGTTGACAGCTTATTGTTGACAGCTTAATGTTGACAGCTTAATGTTGACAGCTTAATGTTGACAGCCTAATGTTGACAGCCTAAAGTTGACAGCTTAATGTTGACAGCTTAATGTTGACAGCTTAATGTTGACAACTTATTGTTGACAGCTTAATGTTGACAGCTTAATGTTGACAGCCTAATGTTGACAGGCTAATGTTGACAGCTTAATGTTGACAGCTTAATGTTGACAGCTTAATGTTGACAGCTTAATGTTGACAGCTTAATGTTGACAGCTTAATGTTTACAGCTTAATGTTGACAGCTTAATGTTGTTAACTGTTAATGTTGTTAACTGTTAATGTTGTAAACTGTTAATGTTGCCAGCTTATTGTTGTTGACAGCTTAATGTTGTTGATAGCTTATTGTTGACAGCTTATTGTTGACAGCTTAATGTTGTTAACTGTTAATGTTGTTAACTGTTAATGTTGTTAACTGTTAATGTTGTTAACTGTTAATGTTGTTAACTGTTAATGTTGTTAACTGTTAATGTTGTTAACTGTTAATGTTGTTAACTGTTAATGTTGTTAACTGTTAATGTTGTTAACTGTTAATGTTGTTAACTGTTAATGTTGTTAACTGTTAATGTTGTTAACTGTTAATGTTGTTAACTGTTAATGTCGTAAACTGTTAATGTTGCCAGCTTATTGTTGTTGACAGCTTAATGTTGTTGATAGCTTAATGTTGACAGCTTAATGTTGTTGACAGCCTAATTTTGTTGACAGCTTAATGTTGACAGCTTAATGTTGACAGCTTAATGTTGACAGCTTAATGTTGACAGCTTAATGTTGACAGCTTAATGTTGACAGCTTAATGTTGACAGCTTAATGTTGTTAACTGTTAATGTTGTTAACTGTTAATGTTGTAAACTGCTAATGTTGCCAGCTTATTGTTGTTGACAGCTTAATGTTGTTGATAGCTTAATGTTGACAGCTTAATGTTGTTGACAGCTTAATTTTGTTGACAGCTTAATGTTGACAGCTTAATGTTGACAGCTTAATGTTGACAGCTTAATGTTGACAGCTTATTGTTGACAGCTTATTGTTGACAGCTTAATGTTGACAGCTTAGTGTTGACAGCCTAATGTTGACAGCCTAATGTTGACAGCTTAATGTTGACAGCTTAATGTTGACAGCTTAATGTTGACAGCTTAATGTTGACAGCCTATTGTTGACAGCTTAATGTTGTTGAAAGCTTAATGTTGACAGCTTAATGTTGACAGCTTAATGTTGACAGCTTAATGTTGTTAACTGTTAATGTTGTTAACTGTTAATGTTGTTAACTGTTAATGTTGTTAACTGTTAATGTTGTTAACTGTTAATGTTGTAAACTGTTAATGTTGTTAACTGTTAATGTTGTTAACTGTTAATGTTGTTAACTGTTAATGTTGCCAGCTTAATGTTGTTGCCAGCTTAATGTTGTTGACAGCTTAATGTTGACAGCCTAATGTTGTTGACGGTTAATTTTGACAACTTAATTTTCACAACTTAATGTTGACAGCTCAATGTTGACAGCTCAATGTTGTTGACAGCTTAATGTTGTTGACAGCTTAATGTTGTTGACAGCTTAATGTTGTTGATAGCTTAATGTTGTTGATAGCTTAATGTTGTTGACAGCTTAATGTTGACAGCTTAATGTTGACAGCTTAATGTTGACAGCTTAATGTTGACAGCTTAATGTTGACAGCTTAATGTTGACAGCTTATTGTTGACAGCTTATTGTTGACAGCTTATTGTTGACAGCTTAATGTTGTTAACTGTTAATGTTGTTAACTGTTAATGTTGTTAACTGTTAATGTTGTTAACTGTTATTGTTGTTAACTGTTAATGTTGTTAACTGTTAATGTTGTTAACTGTTAATGTTGTTAACTGTTAATGTCGTTAACTGTTAATGTTGCCAGCTTATTGTTGTTGACAGCTTAATGTTGTTGATAGCTTAATGTTGACAGCTTAATGTTGTTGACAGCCTAATTTTGTTGACAGCTTAATGTTGACAGCTTAATGTTGACAGCTTAATGTTGACAGCTTAATGTTGACAGCTTAATGTTGACAGCTTAATGTTGACAGCTTAATGTTGACAGCTTAATGTTGACAGCTTAATGTTGTTAACTGTTAATGTTGTTAACTGTTAATGTTGTAAACTGCTAATGTTGCCAGCTTATTGTTGTTGACAGCTTAATGTTGTTGATAGCTTAATGTTGACAGCTTAATGTTGTTGATAGCTTAATGTTGACAGCTTAATGTTGTTGACAGCTTAATTTTGTTGACAGCTTAATGTTGACAGCTTAATGTTGACAGCTTAATGTTGACAGCTTATTGTTGACAGCTTATTGTTGACAGCTTATTGTTGACAGCTTAATGTTGACAGCTTAATGTTGACAGCTTGATGTTGACAGCTTAATGTTGACAGCTTATTGTTGACAGCTTATTGTTGACAGCTTAATGTTGACAGCTTAGTGTTGACAGCCTAATGTTGACAGCCTAATGTTGACAGCTTAATGTTGACAGCTTAATGTTGACAGCTTAATGTTGACAGCTTAATGTTGACAACTTATTGTTGACAGCTTAATGTTGACAGCTTAATGTTGACAGCCTAATGTTGACAGGCTAATGTTGACAGCTTAATGTTGACAGCTTAATGTTGACAGCTTAATGTTGACAACTTATTGTTGACAGCTTAATGTTGACAGCTTAATGTTGACAGACTAATGTTGACAGGCTAATGTTGACAGCTTAATGTTGACAGCTTAATGTTGACAGCTTAATGTTGACAGCTTAATGTTGACAGCTTAATGGTGTTAACTGTTAATGTTGTTAACTGTTAATGTTGTAAACTGTTAATGTTGCCAGCTTATTGTTGTTGACAGCTTAATGTTGTTGATAGCTTAATGTTGACAGCTTAATGTTGACAGCTTAATGTTGACAACTTATTGTTGACAGCTTAATGTTGACAGCCTATTGTTGACAGCCTATTGTTGACAGCTTAATGTTGTTGAAAGCTTAATGTTGACAGCTTAATGTTGACAGCTTAATGTTGACAGCTTAATGTTGTTAACTGTTAATGTTGTTAACTGTTAATGTTGTTAACTGTTAATGTTGTTAACTGTTAATGTTGTTAACTGTTAATGTTGTTAACTGTTAATGTTGTTAACTGTTAATGTTGTTAACTGTTAATGTTGTTAACTGTTAATGTTGTTAACTGTTAATGTTGTTAACTGTTAATGTTGCCAGCTTAATGTTGTTGCCAGCTTAATGTTGTTGACAGCTTAATGTTGACATCCTAATATTGTTGACGGTTAATTTTGACAACTTAATTTTCTCAACTTAATGTTGACAGCTTAATGTTGACAGCTTAATGTTGTTGACAGCTTAATGTTGTTGATAGCTTAATGTTGTTGATAGCTTAATGTTGACAGCTTAATGTTGACAGCTTAATGTTGACAGCTTAATGTTGTTGACAGCTTAATGTTGACAGCTTAATGTTGACAGCTTAATGTTGACAGCTTAATGTTGACAGCTTATTGTTGACAGCTTATTGTTGACAGCTTAATGTTGACAGCTTAATGTTGACAGCTTAATGTTGACAGCCTAATGTTGACAGCCTAAGGTTGACAGCTTAATGTTGACAGCTTAATGTTGACAGCTTAATGTTGACAACTTAATGTTGACAGCTTAATGTTGACAGCTTAATGTTGACAGCTTAATGTTGTTAACTGTTAATGTTGTTAACTGTTAATGTCGTAAACTGTTAATGTTGCCAGCTTATTGTTGTTGACAGCTTAATGTTGTTGACAGCTTAATTTTGTTGACAGCTTAATGTTGACAGCTTAATGTTGACAGCTTAATGTTGACAGCTTATTGTTGACAGCTTATTGTTGACAGCTTAATGTTGACAGCTTAGTGTTGACAGCCTAATGTTGACAGCCTAATGTTGACAGCTTAATGTTGACAGCTTAATGTTGACAGCTTAATGTTGACAGCTTAATGTTGACAGCCTATTGTTGACAGCTTAATGTTGTTGAAAGCTTAATGTTGACAGCTTAATGTTGACAGCTTAATGTTGACAGCTTAATGTTGTTAACTGTTAATGTAGTTAACTGTTAATGTTGTTAACTGTTAATGTTGTTAACTGTTAATGTTGTTAACTGTTAATGTTGTAAACTGTTAATGTTGTTAACTGTTAATGTTGTTAACTGTTAATGTTGTTAACTGTTAATGTTGCCAGCTTAATGTTGTTGCCAGCTTAATGTTGTTGACAGCTTAATGTTGACAGCCTAATGTTGTTGACGGTTAATTTTGACAACTTAATTTTCACAACTTAATGTTGACAGCTCAATGTTGACAGCTTAATGTTGTTGACAGCTTAATGTTGTTGACAGCTTAATGTTGTTGACAGCTTAATGTTGTTGACAGCTTAATGTTGTTGACAGCTTAATGTTGTTGACAGCTTAATGTTGTTGACAGCTTAATGTTGTTGATAGCTTAATGTTGTTGATAGCTTAATGTTGACAGCTTAATGTTGACAGCTTAATGTTGACAGCTTAATGTTGACAACTTAATGTTGACAGCTTAATGTTGACAGCTTATTGTTGACAGCTTATTGTTGACAGCTTAATGTTGTTAACTGTTAATGTTGTTAACTGTTAATGTTGTTAACTGTTAATTTTGTTAACTGTTAATGTTGTTAACTGTTAATGTTGTTAACTGTTAATGTCGTAAACTGTTAATGTTGCCAGCTTATTGTTGTTGACAGCTTAATGTTGTTGATAGCTTAATGTTGACAGCTTAATGTTGTTGACAGCCTAATTTTGTTGACAGCTTAATGTTGACAGCTTAATGTTGACAGCTTAATGTTGACAGCTTAATGTTGACAGCTTAATGTTGACAGCTTAATGTTGTTAACTGTTAATGTTGTTAACTGTTAATGTTGTAAACTGCTAATGTTGCCAGCTTATTGTTGTTGACAGCTTAATGTTGTTGATAGCTTAATGTTGACAGCTTAATGTTGTTGACAGCTTAATTTTGTTGACAGCTTAATGTTGACAGCTTAATGTTGACAACTTATTGTTGACAGCTTATTGTTGACAGCTTAATGTTGACAGCTTAGTGTTGACAGCCTAATGTTGACAGCCTAATGTTGACAGCTTAATGTTGACAGCTTAATGTTGACAGCTTAATGTTGACAGCTTAATGTTGACAGCCTATTGTTGACAGCTTAATGTTGTTGAAAGCTTAATGTTGACAGCTTAATGTTGACAGCTTAATGTTGTTAACTGTTAATGTTGTTAACTGTTAATGTTGTTAACTGTTAATGTTGTAAACTGTTAATGTTGTTAACTGTTAATGTTGTTAACTGTTAATGTTGTTAACTGTTAATGTTGCCAGCTTAATGTTGTTGCCAGCTTAATGTTGTTGACAGCTTAATGTTGACAGCCTAATGTTGTTGACGGTTAATTTTGACAACTTAATTTTCACAACTTAATGTTGACAGCTCAATGTTGACAGCTTAATGTTGTTGACAGCTTAATGTTGTTGACAGCTTAATGTTGTTGACAGCTTAATGTTGTTGACAGCTTAATGTTGTTGATAGCTTAATGTTGTTGATAGCTTAATGTTGTTGATAGCTTAATGTTGACAGCTTAATGTTGACAGCTTAATGTTGACAGCTTAATGTTGACAGCTTAATGTTGACAGCTTAATGTTGACAGCTTATTGTTGACAGCTTATTGTTGACAGCTTAATGTTGTTAACTGTTAATGTTGTTAACTGTTAATGTTGTTAACTGTTAATGTTGTTAACTGTTAATGTTGTTAACTGTTAATGTTGTTAACTGTTAATGTTGTTAACTGTTAATGTTGTTAACTGTTAATGTTGTTAACTGTTAATGTTGTTAACTGTTAATGTTGTTAACTGTTAATGTTGCCAGCTTAATGTTGTTGCCAGCTTAATGTTGTTGACAGCTTAATGTTGACATCCTAATGTTGTTGACGGGTAATTTTGACAACTTAATTTTCTCAACTTAATGTTGACAGCTTAATGTTGACAGCTTAATGTTGACAGCTTAATGTTGTTGACAGCTTAATGTTGTTGATAGCTTAATGTTGTTGATAGCTTAATGTTGACAGCTTAATGTTGACAGCTTAATGTTGACAGCTTAATGTTGTTGACAGCTTAATGTTGACAGCTTAATGTTGACAGCTTAATGTTGACAGCTTATTGTTGACAGCTTATTGTTGACAGCTTAATGTTGACAGCTTAATGTTGACAGCTTAATGTTGACAGCCTAATGTTGACAGCCTAAGGTTGACAGCTTAATGTTGACAGCTTAATGTTGACAGCTTAATGTTGACAACTTAATGTTGACAGCTTAATGTTGACAGCTTAATGTTGACAGCTTAATGTTGTTAACTGTTAATGTTGTTAACTGCTAATGTCGTAAACTGTTAATGTTGCCAGCTTATTGTTGTTGACAGCTTAATGTTGACAGCTTAATGTTGTTGACAGCCTAATTTTGTTGACAGCTTAATGTTGACAGCTTAATGTTGACAGCTTAATGTTGACAGCTTAATGTTGACAGCTTAATGTTGTCAGCTTAATGTTGACAGCTTAATGTTGACAGCTTAATGTTGTTAACTGTTAATGTTGTTAACTGTTAATGTTGTTAACTGTTAATGTTGTTAACTGTTAATGTTGTTAACTGTTAATGTTGTTAACTGTTAATGTTGTTAACTGTTAATGTTGTTAACTGTTAATGTTGTTAACTGTTAATGTTGTTAACTGTTAATGTTGCCAGCTTAATGTTGTTGCCAGCTTAATGTTGTTGACAGCTTAATGTTGACATCCTAATATTGTTGACGGTTAATTTTGACAACTTAATTTTCTCAACTTAATGTTGACAGCTTAATGTTGACAGCTTAATGTTGTTGACAGCTTAATGTTGTTGATAGCTTAATGTTGTTGATAGCTTAATGTTGACAGCTTAATGTTGACAGCTTAATGTTGACAGCTTAATGTTGTTGACAGCTTAATGTTGACAGCTTAATGTTGACAGCTTAATGTTGACAGCTTAATGTTGACAGCTTATTGTTGACAGCTTATTGTTGACAGCTTAATGTTGACAGCTTAATGTTGACAGCTTAATGTTGACAGCCTAATGTTGACAGCCTAAGGTTGACAGCTTAATGTTGACAGCTTAATGTTGACAGCTTAATGTTGACAACTTAATGTTGACAGCTTAATGTTGACAGCTTAATGTTGACAGCTTAATGTTGTTAACTGTTAATGTTGTTAACTGTTAATGTCGTAAACTGTTAATGTTGCCAGCTTATTGTTGTTGACAGCTTAATGTTGTTGACAGCTTAATTTTGTTGACAGCTTGATGTTGACAGCTTAATGTTGACAGCTTTATGTTGACAGCTTATTGTTGACAGCTTATTGTTGACAGCTTAATGTTGACAGCTTAGTGTTGACAGCCTAATGTTGACAGCCTAATGTTGACAGCTTAATGTTGACAGCTTAATGTTGACAGCTTAATGTTGACAGCTTAATGTTGACAGCCTATTGTTGACAGCTTAATGTTGTTGAAAGCTTAATGTTGACAGCTTAATGTTGACAGCTTAATGTTGACAGCTTAATGTTGTTAACTGTTAATGTTGTTAACTGTTAATGTTGTTAACTGTTAATGTTGTTAACTGTTAATGTTGTAAACTGTTAATGTTGTTAACTGTTAATGTTGTTAACTGTTAATGTTGTTAACTGTTAATGTTGCCAGCCTAATGTTGTTGCCAGCTTAATGTTGTTGACAGCTTAATGTTGACAGCCTAATGTTGTTGACGGTTAATTTTGACAACTTAATTTTGACAACTTAATGTTGACAGCTCAATGTTGACAGCTTAATGTTGTTGACAGCTTAATGTTGTTGACAGCTTAATGTTGTTGACAGCTTAATGTTGTTGACAGCTTAATGTTGTTGACAGCTTAATGTTGTTGACAGCTTAATGTTGTTGATAGCTTAATGTTGTTGATAGCTTAATGTTGATAGCTTAATGTTGACAGCTTAATGTTGACAGCTTAATGTTGACAGCTTAATGTTGACAGCTTAATGTTGACAACTTAATGTTGACAGCTTAATGTTGACAGCTTATTGTTGACAGCTTATTGTTGACAGCTTAATGTTGTTAACTGTTAATGTTGTTAACTGTTAATGTTGTTAACTGTTAATGTTGTTAACTGTTAATGTTGTTAACTGTTAATGTCGTAAACTGTTAATGTTGCCAGCTTATTGTTGTTGACAGCTTAATGTTGTTGATAGCTTAATGTTGACAGCTTAATGTTGTTGACAGCCTAATTTTGTTGACAGCTTAATGTTGACAGCTTAATGTTGACAGCTTAATGTTGACAGCTTAATGTTGACAGCTTAATGTTGACAGCTTAATGTTGACAGCTTAATGTTGACAGCTTAATGTTGACAGCTTAATGTTGTTAACTGTTAATGTTGCTAACTGTTAATGTTGTAAACTGCTAATGTTGCCAGCTTATTGTTGTTGACAGCTTAATGTTGTTGATAGCTTAATGTTGACAGCTTAATGTTGTTGACAGCTTAATTTTGTTGACAGCTTAATGTTGACAGCTTAATGTTGACAACTTATTGTTGACAGCTTATTGTTGACAGCTTAATGTTGACAGCTTAGTGTTGACAGCCTAATGTTGACAGCCTAATGTTGACAGCTTAATGTTGACAGCTTAATGTTGACAGCTTAATGTTGACAGCTTAATGTTGACAGCCTATTGTTGACAGCTTAATGTTGTTGAAAGCTTAATGTTGACAGCTTAATGTTGACAGCTTAATGTTGTTAACTGTTAATGTTGTTAACTGTTAATGTTGTTAACTGTTAATGTTGTAAACTGTTAATGTTGTTAACTGTTAATGTTGTTAACTGTTAATGTTGTTAACTGTTAATGTTGCCAGCTTAATGTTGTTGCCAGCTTAATGTTGTTGACAGCTTAATGTTGACAGCCTAATGTTGTTGACGGTTAATTTTGACAACTTAATTTTCACAACTTAATGTTGACAGCTCAATGTTGACAGCTTAATGTTGTTGACAGCTTAATGTTGTTGACAGCTTAATGTTGTTGACAGCTTAATGTTGTTGATAGCTTAATGTTGTTGATAGCTTAATGTTGTTGATAGCTTAATGTTGACAGCTTAATGTTGACAGCTTAATGTTGACAGCTTAATGTTGACAGCTTAATGTTGACAGCTTATTGTTGACAGCTTATTGTTGACAGCTTAATGTTGTTAACTGTTAATGTTGTTAACTGTTAATGTTGTTAACTGTTAATGTTGTTAACTGTTAATGTTGTTAACTGTTAATGTTGCCAGCTTAATGTTGTTGCCAGCTTAATGTTGTTGACAGCTTAATGTTGACATCCTAATGTTGTTGACGGGTAATTTTGACAACTTAATTTTCTCAACTTAATGTTGACAGCTTAATGTTGACAGCTTAATGTTGACAGCTTAATGTTGTTGACAGCTTAATGTTGTTGACAGCTTAATGTTGTTGATAGCTTAATGTTGTTGATAGCTTAATGTTGACAGCTTAATGTTGACAGCTTAATGTTGACAGCTTAATGTTGTTGACAGCTTAATGTTGACAGCTTAATGTTGACAGCTTAATGTTTACAGCTTATTGTTGACAGCTTAATGTTGACAGCTTAATGTTGACAGCTAAATGTTGACAACTTAATGTTGACAGCTTAATGTTGACAGCTTAATGTTGACAGCTTAATGTTGTTAACTGTTAATGTTGTTAACTGCTAATGTCGTAAACTGTTAATGTTGCCAGCTTATTGTTGTTGACAGCTTAATGTTGACAGCTTAATGTTGTTGACAGCCTAATTTTGTTGACAGCTTAATGTTGACAGCTTAATGTTGACAGCTTAATGTTGACAGCTTAATGTTGACAGCTTAATGTTGACAGCTTAATGTTGACAGCTTAATGTTGACAGCTTAATGTTGACAGCTTAATGTTGTTAACTGTTAATGTTGTTAACTGTTAATGTTGTAAACTGCTAATGTTGCCAGCTTATTGTTGTTGACAGCTTAATGTTGTTGATAGCTTAATGTTGACAGCTTAATGTTGTTGACAGCTTAATTTTGTTGACAGCTTAATGTTGACAGCTTAATGTTGACAGCTTAATGTTGACAGCTTATTGTTGACAGCTTATTGTTGACAGCTTATTGTTGACAGCTTAATGTTGACAGCTTAGTGTTGACAGCCTAATGTTGACAGCTTAATGTTGACAGCTTAATGTTGACAGCTTAATGTTGACAGCTTAATGTTGACAGCCTATTGTTGACAGCTTAATGTTGTTGAAAGCTTAATGTTGACAGCTTAATGTTGACAGCTTAATGTTGACAGTTTAATGTTGTTAACTGTTAATGTTGTTAACTGTTAATGTTGTTAACTGTTAATGTTGTAAACTGTTAATGTTTTTAACTGTTAATGTTGTTAACTGTTAATGTTGTTAACTGTTATTGTTGCCTGCTTAATGTTGTTGCCAGCTTAATGTTGTTGACAGCTTAATGTTGACAGCTTAATGTTGACAGCTTAATGTTGTTAACTGTTAATGTTGTTAACTGTTAATGTTGTTAACTGTTAATGTTGTAAACTGTTAATGTTTTTAACTGTTAATGTTGTTAACTGTTAATGTTGTTAACTGTTAATGTTGCCAGCTTAATGTTGTTGCCAGCTTAATGTTGTTGACAGCTTAATGTTGACAGCCTAATGTTGTTGACGGTTAATTTTGACAACTTAATTTTCACAACTTAATGTTGACAGCTCAATGTTGACAGCTTAATGTTGTTGACAGCTTAATGTTGTTGACAGCTTAATGTTGTTGACAGCTTAATGTTGTTGACAGCTTAATGTTGTTGACAGCTTAATGTTGTTGATAGCTTAATGTTGTTGAAAGCTTAATGTTGAAAGCTTAATGTTGACAGCTTAATGTTGACAGCTTAATGTTGACAGCTTAATGTTGACAGCTTAATGTTGTTAACTGTTAATGTTGTTAACTGTTAATGTTGTAAACTGTTAATGTTGCCAGCTTATTGTTGTTGACAGCTTAATGTTGTTGATAGCTTAATGTTGACAGCATAATGTTGTTGACAGCCTAATTTTGTTGACAGCTTAATGTTGACAGCTTAATGTTGACAGCTTAATGTTGTTAACTGTTAATGTTGTTAACTGTTAATGTTGTAAACTGTTAATGTTGCCAGCTTATTGTTGTTGACAGCTTAATGTTGTTGATAGCTTAATGTTGACAGCTTAATGTTGTTGACGGTTAATTTTGACAGCTTAATGTTGTTGACAGCTTAATGTTGTTGACAGCTTAATGTTGTTGCCAGCTTAATGTTGTTGCCAGCTTAATGTTGTTGCCAGCTTAATGTTGTTGACAGCTTAATGTTGACAGCCTAATATTGTTGACAGTTAATTTTGACAGCTTAATGTTGTTGACAGCTTAATGTTGACAGCTTAATGTTGACAGCTTAATGTTGACAGCTTAATGTTGTTGACAGCTTAATGTTGTTGACAGCTTAATGTTGACAGCTTAATGTTGACAGCTTAATGTTGACAGCTAATTGTTGACAGCTTATTGTTGACAGCTTAATGTTGACAGCTTAATGTTGACAGCTTAATGTTGACAGCCTAATGTTGACAGCCTAAAGTTGACAGCTTAATGTTGACAGCTTAATGTTGACAGCTTAATGTTGACAACTTATTGTTGACAGCTTAATGTTGACAGCTTAATGTTGACAGCCTAATGTTGACAGGCTAATGTTGACAGCTTAATGTTGACAGCTTAATGTTGACAGCTTAATGTTGACAGCTTAATGTTGACAGCTTAATGTTGACAGCTTAATGTTTACAGCTTAATGTTGACAGCTTAATGTTGTTAACTGTGAATGTTGTTAACTGTTAATGTTGTAAACTGTTAATGTTGCCAGCTTATTGTTGTTGACAGCTTAATGTTGTTGATAGCTTATTGTTGACAGCTTATTGTTGACAGCTTAATGTTGTTAACTGTTAATGTTGTTAACTGTTAATGTTGTTAACTGTTAATGTTGTTAACTGTTAATGTTGTTAACTGTTAATGTTGTTAACTGTTAATGTTGTTAACTGTTAATGTTGTTAACTGTTAATGTTGTTAACTGTTAATGTTGTTAACTGTTAATGTTGTTAACTGTTAATGTCGTAAACTGTTAATGTTGCCAGCTTATTGTTGTTGACAGCTTAATGTTGTTGATAGCTTAATGTTGACAGCTTAATGTTGTTGACAGCCTAATTTTGTTGACAGCTTAATGTTGACAGCTTAATGTTGACAGCTTAATGTTGACAGCTTAATGTTGACAGCTTAATGTTGTTAACTGTTAATGTTGTTAACTGTTAATGTTGTAAACTGCTAATGTTGCCAGCTTATTGTTGTTGACAGCTTAATGTTGTTGATAGCTTAATGTTGACAGCTTAATGTTGTTGACAGCTTAATTTTGTTGACAGCTTAATGTTGACAGCTTAATGTTGACAGCTTAATGTTGACAGCTTATTGTTGACAGCTTATTGTTGACAGCTTATTGTTGACAGCTTAATGTTGACAGCTTAGTGTTGACAGCCTAATGTTGACAGCCTAATGTTGACAGCTTAATGTTGACAGCTTAATGTTGACAGCTTAATGTTGACAGCTTAATGTTGACAGCCTATTGTTGACAGCTTAATGTTGTTGAAAGCTTAATGTTGACAGCTTAATGTTGACAGCTTAATGTTGACAGCTTAATGTTGTTAACTGTTAATGTTGTTAACTGTTAATGTTGTTAACTGTTAATGTTGTTAACTGTTAATGTTGTTAACTGTTAATGTTGTAAACTGTTAATGTTGTTAACTGTTAATGTTGTTAACTGTTAATGTTGTTAACTGTTAATGTTGCCAGCTTAATGTTGTTGCCAGCTTAATGTTGTTGACAGCTTAATGTTGACAGCCTAATGTTGTTGACGGTTAATTTTGACAACTTAATTTTCACAACTTAATGTTGACAGCTCAATGTTGACAGCTTAATGTTGTTGACAGCTTAATGTTGTTGACAGCTTAATGTTGTTGACAGCTTAATGTTGTTGATAGCTTAATGTTGTTGATAGCTTAATGTTGTTGACAGCTTAATGTTGACAGCTTAATGTTGACAGCTTAATGTTGACAGCTTAATGTTGACAGCTTAATGTTGACAGCTTATTGTTGACAGCTTATTGTTGACAGCTTATTGATGACAGCTTAATGTTGTTAACTGTTAATGTTGTTAACTGTTAATGTTGTTAACTGTTAATGTTGTTAACTGTTAATGTTGTTAACTGTTAATGTTGTTAACTGTTAATGTTGTTAACTGTTAATGTTGTTAACTGTTAATGTTGTTAACTGTTAATGTCGTAAACTGTTAATGTTGCCAGCTTATTGTTGTTGACAGCTTAATGTTGTTGATAGCTTAATGTTGACAGCTTAATGTTGTTGACAGCCTAATTTTGTTGACAGCTTAATGTTGACAGCTTAATGTTGACAGCTTAATGTTGACAGCTTAATGTTGACAGCTTAATGTTGACAGCTTAATGTTGACAGCTTAATGTTGACAGCTTAATGTTGTTAACAGTTAATGTTGTTAACTGTTAATGTTGTAAACTGCTAATGTTGCCAGCTTATTGTTGTTGACAGCTTAATGTTGTTGATAGCTTAATGTTGACAGCTTAATGTTGTTGATAGCTTAATGTTGACAGCTTAATGTTGTTGACAGCTTATTTTTGTTGACAGCTTAATGTTGACAGCTTAATGTTGACAGCTTAATGTTGACAGCTTATTGTTGACAGCTTAATGTTGACAGCTTAATGTTGACAGCTTAATGTTGACAGCTTAATGTTGACAGCTTATTGTTGACAGCTTATTGTTGACAGCTTATTGTTGACAGCTTAATGTTGACAGCTTAGTGTTGACAGCCTAATGTTGACAGCCTAATGTTGACAGCTTAATGTTGACAGCTTAATGTTGACAGCTTAATGTTGACAACTTATTGTTGACAGCTTAATGTTGACAGCTTAATGTTGACAGCCTAATGTTGACAGGCTAATGTTGACAGCTTAATGTTGACAGCTTAATGTTGACAGCTTAATGTTGACAGCTTAATGTTGACAACTTATTGTTGACAGCTTGATGTTGACAGCTTAATGTTGACAGACTAATGTTGACAGGCTAATGTTGACAGCTTAATGTTGACAGCTTAATGTTGACAGCTTAATGTTGACAGCTTAATGTTGACAGCTTAATGTTGACAGCTTAATGTTGTTAACTGTTAATGTTGTTAACTGTTAATGTTGTAAACTGTTAATGTTGCCAGCTTATTGTTGTTGACAGCTTAATGTTGTTGATAGCTTAATGTTGACAGCTTAATGTTGACAGCTTAATGTTGACAACTTATTGTTGACAGCTTAATGTTGACAGCCTATTGTTGACAGCCTATTGTTGACAGCTTAATGTTGTTGAAAGCTTAATGTTGACAGCTTAATGTTGACAGCTTAATGTTGACAGCTTAATGTTGTTAACTGTTAATGTTGTTAACTGTTAATGTTGTTAACTGTTAATGTTGTTAACTGTTAATGTTGTTAACTGTTAATGTTGTTAACTGTTAATGTTGTTAACTGTTAATGTTGTTAACTGTTAATGTTGTTAACTGTTAATGTTGTTAACTGTTAATGTTGTTAACTGTTAATGTTGCCAGCTTAATGTTGTTGCCAGCTTAATGTTGTTGACAGCTTAATGTTGACATCCTAATATTGTTGACGGTTAATTTTGACAACTTAATTTTCTCAACTTAATGTTGACAGCTTAATGTTGACAGCTTAATGTTGTTGACAGCTTAATGTTGTTGATAGCTTAATGTTGTTGATAGCTTAATGTTGACAGCTTAATGTTGACAGCTTAATGTTGACAGCTTAATGTTGTTGACAGCTTAATGTTGACAGCTTAATGTTGACAGCTTAATGTTGACAGCTTAATGTTGACAGCTTATTGTTGACAGCTTATTGTTGACAGCTTAATGTTGACAGCTTAATGTTGACAGCTTAATGTTGACAGCCTAATGTTGACAGCCTAAGGTTGACAGCCTAAGGTTGACAGCTTAATGTTGACAGCTTAATGTTGACAGCTTAATGTTGACAACTTAATGTTGACAGCTTAATGTTGACAGCTTAATGTTGACAGCTTAATGTTGTTAACTGTTAATGTTGTTAACTGTTAATGTCGTAAACTGTTAATGTTGCCAGCTTATTGTTGTTGACAGCTTAATGTTGTTGACAGCTTAATTTTGTTGACAGCTTAATGTTGACAGCTTAATGTTGACAGCTTAATGTTGACAGCTTATTGTTGACAGCTTATTGTTGACAGCTTAATGTTGACAGCTTAGTGTTGACAGCCTAATGTTGACAGCCTAATGTTGACAGCTTAATGTTGACAGCTTAATGTTGACAGCTTAATGTTGACAGCTTAATGTTGACAGCCTATTGTTGACAGCTTAATGTTGTTGAAAGCTTAATGTTGACAGCTTAATGTTGACAGCTTAATGTTGACAGCTTAATGTTGTTAACTGTTAATGTAGTTAACTGTTAATGTTGTTAACTGTTAATGTTGTTAACTGTTAATGTTGTTAACTGTTAATGTTGTAAACTGTTAATGTTGTTAACTGTTAATGTTGTTAACTGTTAATGTTGTTAACTGTTAATGTTGCCAGCTTAATGTTGTTGCCAGCTTAATGTTGTTGACAGCTTAATGTTGACAGCCTAATGTTGTTGACGGTTAATTTTGACAACTTAATTTTCACAACTTAATGTTGACAGCTCAATGTTGACAGCTTAATGTTGTTGACAGCTTAATGTTGTTGACAGCTTAATGTTGTTGACAGCTTAATGTTGTTGACTGCTTAATGTTGTTGACAGCTTAATGTTGTTGATAGCTTAATGTTGTTGATAGCTTAATGTTGTTGATAGCTTAATGTTGACAGCTTAATGTTGACAGCTTAATGTTGACAGCTTAATGTTGACAGCTTAATGTTGACAACTTAATGTTGACAGCTTAATGTTGACAGCTTATTGTTGACAGCTTATTGTTGACAGCTTAATGTTGTTAACTGTTAATGTTGTTAACTGTTAATGTTGTTAACTGTTAATGTTGTTAACTGTTAATGTTGTTAACTGTTAATGTTGTTAACTGTTAATGTCGTAAACTGTTAATGTTGCCAGCTTATTGTTGTTGACAGCTTAATGTTGTTGATAGCTTAATGTTGACAGCTTAATGTTGTTGACAGCCTAATTTTGTTGACAGCTTAATGTTGACAGCTTAATGTTGACAGCTTAATGTTGACAGCTTAATGTTGACAGCTTAATGTTGACAGCTTAATGTTGACAGCTTAATGTTGACAGCTTAATGTTGACAGCTTAATGTTGTTAACTGTTAATGTTGTTAACTGTTAATGTTGTAAACTGCTAATGTTGCCAGCTTATTGTTGTTGACAGCTTAATGTTGTTGATAGCTTAATGTTGACAGCTTAATGTTGTTGACAGCTTAATTTTGTTGACAGCTTAATGTTGACAGCTTAATGTTGACAACTTATTGTTGACAGCTTATTGTTGACAGCTTAATGTTGACAGCTTAGTGTTGACAGCCTAATGTTGACAGCCTAATGTTGACAGCTTAATGTTGACAGCTTAATGTTGACAGCTTAATGTTGACAGCTTAATGTTGACAGCCTATTGTTGACAGCTTAATGTTGTTGAAAGCTTAATGTTGACAGCTTTATGTTGACAGCTTAATGTTGACAGCTTAATGTTGTTAACTGTTAATGTTGTTAACTGTTAATGTTGTTAACTGTTAATGTTGTAAACTGTTAATGTTGTTAACTGTTAATGTTGTTAACTGTTAATGTTGTTAACTGTTAATGTTGCCAGCTTAATGTTGTTGCCAGCTTAATGTTGTTGACAGCTTAATGTTGACAGCCTAATGTTGTTGACGGTTAATTTTGACAACTTAATTTTCACAACTTAATGTTGACAGCTCAATGTTGACAGCTTAATGTTGTTGACAGCTTAATGTTGTTGACAGCTTAATGTTGTTGACAGCTTAATGTTGTTGACAGCTTAATGTTGTTGATAGCTTAATGTTGTTGATAGCTTAATGTTGACAGCTTAATGTTGACAGCTTAATGTTGACAGCTTAATGTTGACAGCTTAATGTTGACAGCTTAATGTTGACAGCTTATTGTTGACAGCTTATTGTTGACAGCTTAATGTTGTTAACTGTAAATGTTGTTAACTGTTAATGTTGTTAACTGTTAATGTTGTTAACTGTTAATGTTGTTAACTGTTAATGTTGTTAACTGTTAATGTTGTTAACTGTTAATGTTGTTAACTGTTAATGTTGCCAGCTTAATGTTGTTGCCAGCTTAATGTTGTTGACAGCTTAATGTTGACATCCTAATGTTGTTGACGGGTAATTTTGACAACTTAATTTTCTCAACTTAATGTTGACAGCTTAATGTTGACAGCTTAATGTTGACAGCTTAATGTTGTTGACAGCTTAATGTTGTTGATAGCTTAATGTTGTTGATAGCTTAATGTTGACAGCTTAATGTTGACAGCTTAATGTTGACAGCTTAATGTTGTTGACAGCTTAATGTTGACAGCTTAATGTTGACAGCTTAATGTTGACAGCTTATTGTTGACAGCTTATTGTTGACAGCTTAATGTTGACAGCTTAATGTTGACAGCTTAATGTTGACAGCCTAATGTTGACAGCCTAAGGTTGACAGCTTAATGTTGACAGCTTAATGTTGACAGCTTAATGTTGACAACTTAATGTTGACAGCTTAATGTTGACAGCTTAATGTTGACAGCTTAATGTTGTTAACTGTTAATGTTGTTAACTGCTAATGTCGTAAACTGTTAATGTTGCCAGCTTATTGTTGTTGACAGCTTAATGTTGACAGCTTAATGTTGTTGACAGCCTAATTTTGTTGACAGCTTAATGTTGACAGCTTAATGTTGACAGCTTAATGTTGACAGCTTAATGTTGTTAACTGTTAGTGTTGTTAACTGTTAATGTTGTTAACTGTTAATGTTGTTAACTGTTAATGTTGTAAACTGTTAATGTTGTTAACTGTTAATGTTGTTAACTGTTAATGTTGTTAACTGTTAATGTTGCCAGCCTAATGTTGTTGCCAGCTTAATGTTGTTGACAGCTTAATGTTGACAGCCTAATGTTGTTGACGGTTAATTTTGACAACTTAATTTTGACAACTTAATGTTGACAGCTCAATGTTGACAGCTTAATGTTGTTGACAGCTTAATGTTGTTGACAGCTTAATGTTGTTGACAGCTTAATGTTGTTGACAGCTTAATGTTGTTGACAGCTTAATGTTGTTGACAGCTTAATGTTGTTGATAGCTTAATGTTGTTGATAGCTTAATGTTGATAGCTTAATGTTGACAGCTTAATGTTGACAGCTTAATGTTGACAGCTTAATGTTGACAGCTTAATGTTGACAACTTAATGTTGACAGCTTAATGTTGACAGCTTATTGTTGACAGCTTATTGTTGACAGCTTAATGTTGTTAACTGTTAATGTTGTTAACTGTTAATGTTGTTAACTGTTAATGTTGTTAACTGTTAATGTTGTTAACTGTTAATGTCGTAAACTGTTAATGTTGCCAGCTTATTGTTGTTGACAGCTTAATGTTGTTGATAGCTTAATGTTGACAGCTTAATGTTGTTGACAGCCTAATTTTGTTGACAGCTTAATGTTGACAGCTTAATGTTGACAGCTTAATGTTGACAGCTTAATGTTGACAGCTTAATGTTGACAGCTTAATGTTGTTAACTGTTAATGTTGCTAACTGTTAATGTTGTAAACTGCTAATGTTGCCAGCTTATTGTTGTTGACAGCTTAATGTTGTTGATAGCTTAATGTTGACAGCTTAATGTTGTTGACAGCTTAATTTTGTTGACAGCTTAATGTTGACAGCTTAATGTTGACAACTTATTGTTGACAGCTTATTGTTGACAGCTTAATGTTGACAGCTTAGTGTTGACAGCCTAATGTTGACAGCCTAATGTTGACAGCTTAATGTTGACAGCTTAATGTTGACAGCTTAATGTTGACAGCTTAATGTTGACAGCCTATTGTTGACAGCTTAATGTTGTTGAAAGCTTAATGTTGACAGCTTAATGTTGACAGCTTAATGTTGTTAACTGTTAATGTTGTTAACTGTTAATGTTGTTAACTGTTAATGTTGTAAACTGTTAATGTTGTTAACTGTTAATGTTGTTAACTGTTAATGTTGTTAACTGTTAATGTTGCCAGCTTAATGTTGTTGCCAGCTTAATGTTGTTGACAGCTTAATGTTGACAGCCTAATGTTGTTGACGGTTAATTTTGACAACTTAATTTTCACAACTTAATGTTGACAGCTCAATGTTGACAGCTTAATGTTGTTGACAGCTTAATGTTGTTGACAGCTTAATGTTGTTGACAGCTTAATGTTGTTGACAGCTTAATGTTGTTGATAGCTTAATGTTGTTGATAGCTTAATGTTGTTGATAGCTTAATGTTGACAGCTTAATGTTGACAGCTTAATGTTGACAGCTTAATGTTGACAGCTTAATGTTGACAGCTTATTGTTGACAGCTTATTGTTGACAGCTTAATGTTGTTAACTGTTAATGTTGTTAACTGTTAATGTTGTTAACTCTTAATGTTGTTAACTGTTAATGTTGTTAACTGTTAATGTTGTTAACTGTTAATGTTGTTAACTGTTAATGTTGTTAACTGTTAATGTTGTTAACTGTTAATGTTGCCAGCTTAATGTTGTTGCCAGCTTAATGTTGTTGACAGCTTAATGTTGACATCCTAATGTTGTTGACGGGTAATTTTGACAACTTAATTTTCTCAACTTAATGTTGACAGCTTAATGTTGACAGCTTAATGTTGACAGCTTAATGTTGTTGACAGCTTAATGTTGTTGACAGCTTAATGTTGTTGATAGCTTAATGTTGTTGATAGCTTAATGTTGACAGCTTAATGTTGACAGCTTAATGTTGACAGCTTAATGTTGTTGACAGCTTAATGTTGACAGCTTAATGTTGACAGCTTAATGTTGACAGCTTATTGTTGACAGCTTAATGTTGACAGCTTAATGTTGACAGCTAAATGTTGACAACTTAATGTTGACAGCTTAATGTTGACAGCTTAATGTTGACAGCTTAATGTTGTTAACTGTTAATGTTGTTAACTGCTAATGTCGTAAACTGTTAATGTTGCCAGCTTATTGTTGTTGACAGCTCAATGTTGACAGCTTAATGTTGTTGACAGCCTAATTTTGTTGACAGCTTAATGTTGACAGCTTAATGTTGACAGCTTAATGTTGACAGCTTAATGTTGACAGCTTAATGTTGACAGCTTAATGTTGCCAGCTTAATGTTGACAGCTTAATGTTGACAGCTTAATGTTGTTAACTGTTAATGTTGTTAACTGTTAATGTTGTAAACTGCTAATGTTGCCAGCTTATTGTTGTTGACAGCTTAATGTTGTTGATAGCTTAATGTTGACAGCTTAATGTTGTTGACAGCTTAATTTTGTTGACAGCTTAATGTTGACAGCTTAATGTTGACAGCTTAATGTTGACAGCTTATTGTTGACAGCTTATTGTTGACAGCTTATTGTTGACAGCTTAATGTTGACAGCTTAGTGTTGACAGCCTAATGTTGACAGCCTAATGTTGACAGCTTAATGTTGACAGCTTAATGTTGACAGCTTAATGTTGACAGCCTATTGTTGACAGCTTAATGTTGTTGAAAGCTTAATGTTGACAGCTTAATGTTGACAGCTTAATGTTGACAGCTTAATGTTGTTAACTGTTAATGTTGTTAACTGTTAATGTTGTTAACTGTTAATGTTGTAAACTGTTAATGTTTTTAACTGTTAATGTTGTTAACTGTTAATGTTGTTAACTGTTAATGTTGCCAGCTTAATGTTGTTGCCAGCTTAATGTTGTTGACAGCTTAATGTTGACAGCTTAATGTTGACAGCTTAATGTTGTTAACTGTTAATGTTGTTAACTGTTAATGTTGTTAACTGTTAATGTTGTAAACTGTTAATGTTTTTAACTGTTAATGTTGTTAACTGTTAATGTTGTTAACTGTTAATGTTGCCAGCTTAATGTTGTTGCCAGCTTAATGTTGTTGACAGCTTAATGTTGACAGCCTAATGTTGTTGACGGTTAATTTTGACAACTTAATTTTCACAACTTAATGTTGACAGCTCAATGTTGACAGCTTAATGTTGTTGACAGCTTAATGTTGTTGACAGCTTAATGTTGTTGACAGCTTAATGTTGTTGACAGCTTAATGTTGTTGATAGCTTAATGTTGTTGAAAGCTTAATGTTGAAAGCTTAATGTTGACAGCTTAATGTTGACAGCTTAATGTTGACAGCTTAATGTTGTTAACTGTTAATGTTGTTAACTGTTAATGTTGTAAACTGTTAATGTTGCCAGCTTATTGTTGTTGACAGCTTAATGTTGTTGATAGCTTAATGTTGACAGCATAATGTTGTTGACAGCCTAATTTTGTTGACAGCTTAATGTTGACAGCTTAATGTTGACAGCTTAATGTTGTTAACTGTTAATGTTGTTAACTGTTAATGTTGTAAACTGTTAATGTTGCCAGCTTATTGTTGTTGACAGCTTAATGTTGTTGATAGCTTAATGTTGACAGCTTAATGTTGTTGACGGTTAATTTTGACAGCTTAATGTTGTTGACAGCTTAATGTTGTTGACAGCTTAATGTTGTTGCCAGCTTAATGTTGTTGCCAGCTTAATGTTGTTGCCAGCTTAATGTTGTTGACAGCTTAATGTTGACAGCCTAATATTGTTGACAGTTAATTTTGACAGCTTAATGTTGTTGACAGCTTAATGTTGACAGCTTAATGTTGACAGCTTAATGTTGACAGCTTAATGTTGTTGACAGCTTAATGTTGTTGACAGCTTAATGTTGACAGCTTAATGTTGACAGCTTAATGTTGACAGCTTATTGTTGACAGCTTATTGTTGACAGCTTAATGTTGACAGCTTAATGTTGACAGCTTAATGTTGACAGCCTAATGTTGACAGCCTAAAGTTGACAGCTTAATGTTGACAGCTTAATGTTGACAGCTTAATGTTGACAACTTATTGTTGACAGCTTAATGTTGACAGCTTAATGTTGACAGCCTAATGTTGACAGGCTAATGTTGACAGCTTAATGTTGACAGCTTAATGTTGACAGCTTAATGTTGACAGCTTAATGTTGACAGCTTAATGTTGACAGCTTAATGTTGACAGCTTAATGTTTACAGCTTAATGTTGACAGCTTAATGTTGTTAACTGTTAATGTTGTTAACTGTTAATGTTGTAAACTGTTAATGTTGCCAGCTTATTGTTGTTGACAGCTTAATGTTGTTGATAGCTTATTGTTGACAGCTTATTGTTGACAGCTTAATGTTGTTAACTGTTAATGTTGTTAACTGTTAATGTTGTTAACTGTTAATGTTGTTAACTGTTAATGTTGTTAACTGTTAATGTTGTTAACTGTTAATGTTGTTAACTGTTAATGTTGTTAACTGTTAATGTTGTTAACTGTTAATGTTGTTAACTGTTAATGTTGTTAACTGTTAATGTTGTTAACTGTTAATGTTGTTAACTGTTAATGTTGTTAACTGTTAATGTCGTAAACTGTTAATGTTGCCAGCTTATTGTTGTTGACAGCTTAATGTTGTTGATAGCTTAATGTTGACAGCTTAATGTTGTTGACAGCCTAATTTTGTTGACAGCTTAATGTTGACAGCTTAATGTTGACAGCTTAATGTTGACAGCTTAATGTTGACAGCTTAATGTTGACAGCTTAATGTTGACAGCTTAATGTTGACAGCTTAATGTTGACAGCTTAATGTTGTTAACTGTTAATGTTGTTAACTGTTAATGTTGTAAACTGCTAATGTTGCCAGCTTATTGTTGTTGACAGCTTAATGTTGTTGATAGCTTAATGTTGACAGCTTAATGTTGTTGACAGCTTAATTTTGTTGACAGCTTAATGTTGACAGCTTAATGTTGACAGCTTAATGTTGACAGCTTAATGTTGACAGCTTATTGTTGACAGCTTATTGTTGACAGCTTATTGTTGACAGCTTAATGTTGACAGCTTAGTGTTGACAGCCTAATGTTGACAGCCTAATGTTGACAGCTTAATGTTGACAGCTTAACGTTGACAGCTTAATGTTGACAGCTTAATGTTGACAGCCTATTGTTGACAGCTTAATGTTGTTGAAAGCTTAATGTTGACAGCTTAATGTTGACAGCTTAATGTTGACAGCTTAATGTTGTTAACTGTTAATGTTGTTAACTGTTAATGTTGTTAACTGTTAATGTTGTTAACTGTTAATGTTGTTAACTGTTAATGTTGTAAACTGTTAATGTTGTTAACTGTTAATGTTGTTAACTGTTAATGTTGTTAACTGTTAATGTTGCCAGCTTAATGTTGTTGCCAGCTTAATGTTGTTGACAGCTTAATGTTGACAGCCTAATGTTGTTGACGGTTAATTTTGACAACTTAATTTTCACAACTTAATGTTGACAGCTCAATGTTGACAGCTCAATGTTGTTGACAGCTTAATGTTGTTGACAGCTTAATGTTGTTGACAGCTTAATGTTGTTGATAGCTTAATGTTGTTGATAGCTTAATGTTGTTGACAGCTTAATGTTGACAGCTTAATGTTGACAGCTTAATGTTGACAGCTTAATGTTGACAGCTTAATGTTGACAGCTTAATGTTGACAGCTTATTGTTGACAGCTTATTGTTGACAGCTTATTGTTGACAGCTTAATGTTGTTAACTGTTAATGTTGTTAACTGTTAATGTTGTTAACTGTTAATGTTGTTAACTGTTAATGTTGTTAACTGTTAATGTTGTTAACTGTTAATGTTGTTAACTGTTAATGTTGTTAACTGTTAATGTCGTTAACTGTTAATGTTGCCAGCTTATTGTTGTTGACAGCTTAATGTTGTTGATAGCTTAATGTTGACAGCTTAATGTTGTTGACAGCCTAATTTTGTTGACAGCTTAATGTTGACAGCTTAATGTTGACAGCTTAATGTTGACAGCTTAATGTTGACAGCTTAATGTTGACAGCTTAATGTTGACAGCTTAATGTTGACAGCTTAATGTTGTTAACAGTTAATGTTGTTAACTGTTAATGTTGTAAACTGCTAATGTTGCCAGCTTATTGTTGTTGACAGCTTAATGTTGTTGATAGCTTAATGTTGACAGCTTAATGTTGTTGATAGCTTAATGTTGACAGCTTAATGTTGTTGACAGCTTAATTTTGTTGACAGCTTAATGTTGACAGCTTAATGTTGACAGCTCAATGTTGACAGCTTATTGTTGACAGCTTATTGTTGACAGCTTAATGTTGACAGCTTAATGTTGACAGCTTAATGTTGACAGCTTAATGTTGACAGCTTATTGTTGACAGCTTATTGTTGACAGCTTATTGTTGACAGCTTAATGTTGACAGCTTAGTGTTGACAGCCTAATGTTGACAGCCTAATGTTGACAGCTTAATGTTGACAGCTTAATGTTGACAGCTTAATGTTGACAACTTATTGTTGACAGCTTAATGTTGACAGCTTAATGTTGACAGCCTAATGTTGACAGGCTAATGTTGACAGCTTAATGTTGACAGCTTAATGTTGACAGCTTAATGTTGACAGCTTAATGTTGACAACTTATTGTTGACAGCTTGATGTTGACAGCTTAATGTTGACAGACTAATGTTGACAGGCTAATGTTGACAGCTTAATGTTGACAGCTTAATGTTGACAGCTTAATGTTGACAGCTTAATGTTGACAGCTTAATGTTGTTAACTGTTAATGTTGTTAACTGTTAATGTTGTAAACTGTTAATGTTGCCAGCTTATTGTTGTTGACAGCTTAATGTTGTTGATAGCTTAATGTTGACAGCTTAATGTTGACAGCTTAATGTTGACAACTTATTGTTGACAGCTTAATGTTGACAGCCTATTGTTGACAGCCTATTGTTGACAGCTTAATGTTGTTGAAAGCTTAATGTTGACAGCTTAATGTTGACAGCTTAATGTTGACAGCTTAATGTTGTTAACTGTTAATGTTGTTAACTGTTAATGTTGTTAACTGTTAATGTTGTTAACTGTTAATGTTGTTAACTGTTAATGTTGTTAACTGTTAATGTTGTTAACTGTTAATGTTGTTAACTGTTAATGTTGTTAACTGTTAATGTTGTTAACTGTTAATGTTGTTAACTGTTAATGTTGTTAACTGTTAATGTTGTTAACTGTTAATGTTGTTAACTGTTAATGTTGCCAGCTTAATGTTGTTGCCAGCTTAATGTTGTTGACAGCTTAATGTTGACATCCTAATATTGTTGACGGTTAATTTTGACAACTTAATTTTCTCAACTTAATGTTGACAGCTTAATGTTGACAGCTTAATGTTGTTGACAGCTTAATGTTGTTGATAGCTTAATGTTGTTGATAGCTTAATGTTGACAGCTTAATGTTGACAGCTTAATGTTGACAGCTTAATGTTGTTGACAGCTTAATGTTGACAGCTTAATGTTGACAGCTTAATGTTGACAGCTTAATGTTGACAGCTTAATGTTGACAGCCTAATGTTGACAGCCTAAGGTTGACAGCCTAAGGTTGACAGCTTAATGTTGACAGCTTAATGTTGACAGCTTAATGTTGACAACTTAATGTTGACAGCTTAATGTTGACAGCTTAATGTTGACAGCTTAATGTTGTTAACTGTTAATGTTGTTAACTGTTAATGTCGTAAACTGTTAATGTTGCCAGCTTATTGTTGTTGACAGCTTAATGTTGTTGACAGCTTAATTTTGTTGACAGCTTAATGTTGACAGCTTAATGTTGACAGCTTAATGTTGACAGCTTATTGTTGACAGCTTATTGTTGACAGCTTAATGTTGACAGCTTAGTGTTGACAGCCTAATGTTGACAGCCTAATGTTGACAGCTTAATGTTGACAGCTTAATGTTGACAGCTTAATGTTGACAGCTTAATGTTGACAGCCTATTGTTGACAGCTTAATGTTGTTGAAAGCTTAATGTTGACAGCTTAATGTTGACAGCTTAATGTTGACAGCTTAATGTTGTTAACTGTTAATGTAGTTAACTGTTAATGTTGTTAACTGTTAATGTTGTTAACTGTTAATGTTGTTAACTGTTAATGTTGTAAACTGTTAATGTTGTTAACTGTTAATGTTGTTAACTGTTAATGTTGTTAACTGTTAATGTTGCCAGCTTAATGTTGTTGCCAGCTTAATGTTGTTGACAGCTTAATGTTGACAGCCTAATGTTGTTGACGGTTAATTTTGACAACTTAATTTTCACAACTTAATGTTGACAGCTCAATGTTGACAGCTTAATGTTGTTGACAGCTTAATGTTGTTGACAGCTTAATGTTGTTGACAGCTTAATGTTGTTGACAGCTTAATGTTGTTGACAGCTTAATGTTGTTGACAGCTTAATGTTGTTGACAGCTTAATGTTGTTGATAGCTTAATGTTGTTGATAGCTTAATGTTGTTGATAGCTTAATGTTGACAGCTTAATGTTGACAGCTTAATGTTGACAGCTTAATGTTGACAGCTTAATGTTGACAACTTAATGTTGACAGCTTAATGTTGACAGCTTATTGTTGACAGCTTATTGTTGACAGCTTAATGTTGTTAACTGTTAATGTTGTTAACTGTTAATGTTGTTAACTGTTAATGTTGTTAACTGTTAATGTTGTTAACTGTTAATGTTGTTAACTGTTAATGTTGTTAACTGTTAATGTCGTAAACTGTTAATGTTGCCAGCTTATTGTTGTTGACAGCTTAATGTTGTTGATAGCTTAATGTTGACAGCTTAATGTTGTTGACAGCCTAATTTTGTTGACAGCTTAATGTTGACAGCTTAATGTTGACAGCTTAATGTTGACAGCTTAATGTTGACAGCTTAATGTTGACAGCTTAATGTTGACAGCTTAATGTTGACAGCTTAATGTTGTTAACTGTTAATGTTGTTAACTGTTAATGTTGTAAACTGCTAATGTTGCCAGCTTATTGTTGTTGACAGCTTAATGTTGTTGATAGCTTAATGTTGACAGCTTAATGTTGTTGACAGCTTAATTTTGTTGACAGCTTAATGTTGACAGCTTAATGTTGACAACTTATTGTTGACAGCTTATTGTTGACAGCTTAATGTTGACAGCTTAGTGTTGACAGCCTAATGTTGACAGCCTAATGTTGACAGCTTAATGTTGACAGCTTAATGTTGACAGCTTAATGTTGACAGCTTAATGTTGACAGCCTATTGTTGACAGCTTAATGTTGTTGAAAGCTTAATGTTGACAGCTTTATGTTGACAGCTTAATGTTGACAGCTTAATGTTGTTAACTGTTAATGTTGTTAACTGTTAATGTTGTTAACTGTTAATGTTGTAAACTGTTAATGTTGTTAACTGTTAATGTTGTTAACTGTTAATGTTGTTAACTGTTAATGTTGTTAACTGTTAATGTTGCCAGCTTAATGTTGTTGCCAGCTTAATGTTGTTGACAGCTTAATGTTGACAGCCTAATGTTGTTGACGGTTAATTTTGACAACTTAATTTTCACAACTTAATGTTGACAGCTCAATGTTGACAGCTTAATGTTGTTGACAGCTTAATGTTGTTGACAGCTTAATGTTGTTGACAGCTTAATGTTGTTGACAGCTTAATGTTGTTGATAGCTTAATGTTGTTGATAGCTTAATGTTGTTGATAGCTTAATGTTGACAGCTTAATGTTGACAGCTTAATGTTGACAGCTTAATGTTGACAGCTTAATGTTGACAGCTTAATGTTGACAGCTTATTGTTGACAGCTTATTGTTGACAGCTTAATGTTGTTAACTGTTAATGTTGTTAACTGTTAATGTTGTTAACTGTTAATGTTGTTAACTGTTAATGTTGTTAACTGTTAATGTTGTTAACTGTTAATGTTGTTAACTGTTAATGTTGTTAACTGTTAATGTTGTTAACTGTTAATGTTGTTAACTGTTAATGTTGCCAGCTTAATGTTGTTGCCAGCTTAATGTTGTTGACAGCTTAATGTTGACATCCTAATGTTGTTGACGGGTAATTTTGACAACTTAATTTTCTCAACTTAATGTTGACAGCTTAATGTTGACAGCTTAATGTTGACAGCTTAATGTTGTTGACAGCTTAATGTTGTTGATAGCTTAATGTTGTTGATAGCTTAATGTTGACAGCTTAATGTTGACAGCTTAATGTTGACAGCTTAATGTTGTTGACAGCTTTATGTTGACAGCTTAATGTTGACAGCTTAATGTTGACAGCTTATTGTTGACAGCTTATTGTTGACAGCTTAATGTTGACAGCTTAATGTTGACAGCTTAATGTTGACAGCCTAATGTTGACAGCCTAAGGTTGACAGCTTAATGTTGACAGCTTAATGTTGACAGCTTAATGTTGACAACTTAATGTTGACAGCTTAATGTTGACAGCTTAATGTTGACAGCTTAATGTTGTTAACTGTTAATGTTGTTAACTGCTAATGTCGTAAACTGTTAATGTTGCCAGCTTATTGTTGTTGACAGCTTAATGTTGACAGCTTAATGTTGTTGACAGCCTAATTTTGTTGACAGCTTAATGTTGACAGCTTAATGTTGACAGCTTAATGTTGACAGCTTAATGTTGACAGCTTAATGTTGTCAGCTTAATGTTGACAGCTTAATGTTGACAGCTTAATGTTGACAGCTTAATGTTGTTAACTGTTAATGTTGTTAACTGTTAATGTTGTTAACTGTTAATGTTGTTAACTGTTAATGTTGTTAACTGTTAATGTTGTTAACTGTTAATGTTGTTAACTGTTAATGTTGTTAACTGTTAATGTTGTTAACTGTTAATGTTGTTAACTGTTAATGTTGTTAACTGTTAATGTTGTTAACTGTTAATGTTGTTAACTGTTAATGTTGCCAGCTTAATGTTGTTGCCAGCTTAATGTTGTTGACAGCTTAATGTTGACATCCTAATATTGTTGACGGTTAATTTTGACAACTTAATTTTCTCAACTTAATGTTGACAGCTTAATGTTGACAGCTTAATGTTGTTGACAGCTTAATGTTGTTGATAGCTTAATGTTGTTGATAGCTTAATGTTGACAGCTTAATGTTGACAGCTTAATGTTGACAGCTTAATGTTGTTGACAGCTTAATGTTGACAGCTTAATGTTGACAGCTTAATGTTGACAGCTTATTGTTGACAGCCTATTGTTGACAGCTTAATGTTGACAGCTTAATGTTGACAGCTTAATGTTGACAGCCTAATGTTGACAGCCTAAGGTTGACAGCTTAACGTTGACAGCTTAATGTTGACAGCTTAATGTTGACAACTTAATGTTGACAGCTTAATGTTGACAGCTTAATGTTGACAGCTTAATGTTGTTAACTGTTAATGTTGTTAACTGTTAATGTCGTAAACTGTTAATGTTGCCAGCTTATTGTTGTTGACAGCTTAATGTTGTTGACAGCTTAATTTTGTTGACAGCTTAATGTTGACAGCTTAATGTTGACAGCTTAATGTTGACAGCTTAATGTTGACAGCTTATTGTTGACAGCTTATTGTTGACAGCTTAATGTTGACAGCTTAGTGTTGACAGCCTAATGTTGACAGCCTAATGTTGACAGCTTAATGTTGACAGCTTAATGTTGACAGCTTAATGTTGACAGCTTAATGTTGACAGCCTATTGTTGACAGCTTAATGTTGTTGAAAGCTTAATGTTGACAGCTTAATGTTGACAGCTTAATGTTGTTAACTGTTAATGTTGTTAACTGTTAATGTTGTTAACTGTTAATGTTGTTAACTGTTAATGTTGTTAACTGTTAATGTTGTTAACTGTTAATGTTGTTAACTGTTAATGTTGTTAACTGTTAATGTTGTTAACTGTTAATGTTGTTAACTGTTAATGTTGTTAACTGTTAATGTTGTTAACTGTTAATGTTGTTAACTGTTAATGTTGTTAACTGTTAATGTTGTCAACTGTTAATGTTGTTAACTGTTAATGTTGCCAGCTTAATGTTGTTGCCAGCTTAATGTTGTTGACAGCTTAATGTTGACATCCTAATGTTGTTGACGGGTAATTTTGACAACTTAATTTTCTCAACTAAATGTTGACAGCTTAATGTTGACAGCTTAATGTTGTTGACAGCTTAATGTTGTTGACAGCTTAATGTTGTTGATAGCTTAATGTTGTTGATAGCTTAATGTTGACAGCTTAATGTTGACAGCTTAATGTTGACAGCTTAATGTTGTTGACAGCTTAATGTTGACAGCTTAATGTTGACAGCTTAATGTTGACAGCTTATTGTTGACAGCTTATTGTTGACAGCTTAATGTTGACAGCTTAATGTTGACAGCTTAATGTTGACAGCCTAATGTTGACAGCCTAAGGTTGACAGCTTAATGTTGACAGCTTAATGTTGACAGCTTAATGTTGACAACTTAATGTTGACAGCTTAATGTTGACAGCTTAATGTTGACAGCTTAATGTTGTTAACTGTTAATGTTGTTAACTGCTAATGTCGTAAACTGTTAATGTTGCCAGCTTATTGTTGTTGACAGCTTAATGTTGACAGCTTAATGTTGTTGACAGCCTAATTTTGTTGACAGCTTAATGTTGACAGCTTAATGTTGACAGCTTAATGTTGACAGCTTAATGTTGACAGCTTAATGTTGTCAGCTTAATGTTGACAGCTTAATGTTGACAGCTTAATGTTGTTAACTGTTAATGTTGTTAACTGTTAATGTTGTTAACTGTTAATGTTGTTAACTGTTAATGTTGTTAACTGTTAATGTTGTTAACTGTTAATGTTGTTAACTGTTAATGTTGTTAACTGTTAATGTTGTTAACTGTTAATGTTGTTAACTGTTAATGTTGTTAACTGTTAATGTTGTTAACTGTTAATGTTGTTAACTGTTAATGTTGCCAGCTTAATGTTGTTGCCAGCTTAATGTTGTTGACAGCTTAATGTTGACATCCTAATATTGTTGACGGTTAATTTTGACAACTTAATTTTCTCAACTTAATGTTGACAGCTTAATGTTGACAGCTTAATGTTGTTGACAGCTTAATGTTGTTGATAGCTTAATGTTGTTGATAGCTTAATGTTGACAGCTTAATGTTGACAGCTTAATGTTGACAGCTTAATGTTGTTGACAGCTTAATGTTGACAGCTTAATGTTGACAGCTTAATGTTGACAGCTTAATGTTGACAGCTTAATGTTGACAGCCTAATGTTGACAGCCTAAGGTTGACAGCCTAAGGTTGACAGCTTAATGTTGACAGCTTAATGTTGACAGCTTAATGTTGACAACTTAATGTTGACAGCTTAATGTTGACAGCTTAATGTTGACAGCTTAATGTTGTTAACTGTTAATGTTGTTAACTGTTAATGTCGTAAACTGTTAATGTTGCCAGCTTATTGTTGTTGACAGCTTAATGTTGTTGACAGCTTAATTTTGTTGACAGCTTAATGTTGACAGCTTAATGTTGACAGCTTAATGTTGACAGCTTATTGTTGACAGCTTATTGTTGACAGCTTAATGTTGACAGCTTAGTGTTGACAGCCTAATGTTGACAGCCTAATGTTGACAGCTTAATGTTGACAGCTTAATGTTGACAGCTTAATGTTGACAGCTTAATGTTGACAGCCTATTGTTGACAGCTTAATGTTGTTGAAAGCTTAATGTTGACAGCTTAATGTTGACAGCTTAATGTTGACAGCTTAATGTTGTTAACTGTTAATGTAGTTAACTGTTAATGTTGTTAACTGTTAATGTTGTTAACTGTTAATGTTGTTAACTGTTAATGTTGTAAACTGTTAATGTTGTTAACTGTTAATGTTGTTAACTGTTAATGTTGTTAACTGTTAATGTTGCCAGCTTAATGTTGTTGCCAGCTTAATGTTGTTGACAGCTTAATGTTGACAGCCTAATGTTGTTGACGGTTAATTTTGACAACTTAATTTTCACAACTTAATGTTGACAGCTCAATGTTGACAGCTTAATGTTGTTGACAGCTTAATGTTGTTGACAGCTTAATGTTGTTGACAGCTTAATGTTGTTGACAGCTTAATGTTGTTGACAGCTTAATGTTGTTGACAGCTTAATGTTGTTGATAGCTTAATGTTGTTGATAGCTTAATGTTGTTGATAGCTTAATGTTGACAGCTTAATGTTGACAGCTTAATGTTGACAGCTTAATGTTGACAGCTTAATGTTGACAACTTAATGTTGACAGCTTAATGTTGACAGCTTATTGTTGACAGCTTATTGTTGACAGCTTAATGTTGTTAACTGTTAATGTTGTTAACTGTTAATGTTGTTAACTGTTAATGTTGTTAACTGTTAATGTTGTTAACTGTTAATGTTGTTAACTGTTAATGTTGTTAACTGTTAATGTCGTAAACTGTTAATGTTGCCAGCTTATTGTTGTTGACAGCTTAATGTTGTTGATAGCTTAATGTTGACAGCTTAATGTTGTTGACAGCCTAATTTTGTTGACAGCTTAATGTTGACAGCTTAATGTTGACAGCTTAATGTTGACAGCTTAATGTTGACAGCTTAATGTTGACAGCTTAATGTTGACAGCTTAATGTTGTTAACTGTTAATGTTGTTAACTGTTAATGTTGTAAACTGCTAATGTTGCCAGCTTATTGTTGTTGACAGCTTAATGTTGTTGATAGCTTAATGTTGACAGCTTAATGTTGTTGACAGCTTAATTTTGTTGACAGCTTAATGTTGACAGCTTAATGTTGACAACTTATTGTTGACAGCTTATTGTTGACAGCTTAATGTTGACAGCTTAGTGTTGACAGCCTAATGTTGACAGCCTAATGTTGACAGCTTAATGTTGACAGCTTAATGTTGACAGCTTAATGTTGACAGCTTAATGTTGACAGCCTATTGTTGACAGCTTAATGTTGTTGAAAGCTTAATGTTGACAGCTTTATGTTGACAGCTTAATGTTGACAGCTTAATGTTGTTAACTGTTAATGTTGTTAACTGTTAATGTTGTTAACTGTTAATGTTGTAAACTGTTAATGTTGTTAACTGTTAATGTTGTTAACTGTTAATGTTGTTAACTGTTAATGTTGCCAGCTTAATGTTGTTGCCAGCTTAATGTTGTTGACAGCTTAATGTTGACAGCCTAATGTTGTTGACGGTTAATTTTGACAACTTAATTTTCACAACTTAATGTTGACAGCTCAATGTTGACAGCTTAATGTTGTTGACAGCTTAATGTTGTTGACAGCTTAATGTTGTTGACAGCTTAATGTTGTTGACAGCTTAATGTTGTTGATAGCTTAATGTTGTTGATAGCTTAATGTTGTTGATAGCTTAATGTTGACAGCTTAATGTTGACAGCTTAATGTTGACAGCTTAATGTTGACAGCTTAATGTTGACAGCTTAATGTTGACAGCTTATTGTTGACAGCTTATTGTTGACAGCTTAATGTTGTTAACTGTTAATGTTGTTAACTGTTAATGTTGTTAACTGTTAATGTTGTTAACTGTTAATGTTGTTAACTGTTAATGTTGTTAACTGTTAATGTTGTTAACTGTTAATGTTGTTAACTGTTAATGTTGTTAACTGTTAATGTTGTTAACTGTTAATGTTGTTAACTGTTAATGTTGCCAGCTTAATGTTGTTGCCAGCTTAATGTTGTTGACAGCTTAATGTTGACATCCTAATGTTGTTGACGGGTAATTTTGACAACTTAATTTTCTCAACTTAATGTTGACAGCTTAATGTTGACAGCTTAATGTTGACAGCTTAATGTTGTTGACAGCTTAATGTTGTTGATAGCTTAATGTTGTTGATAGCTTAATGTTGACAGCTTAATGTTGACAGCTTAATGTTGACAGCTTAATGTTGTTGACAGCTTTATGTTGACAGCTTAATGTTGACAGCTTAATGTTGACAGCTTATTGTTGACAGCTTATTGTTGACAGCTTAATGTTGACAGCTTAATGTTGACAGCTTAATGTTGACAGCCTAATGTTGACAGCCTAAGGTTGACAGCTTAATGTTGACAGCTTAATGTTGACAGCTTAATGTTGACAACTTAATGTTGACAGCTTAATGTTGACAGCTTAATGTTGACAGCTTAATGTTGTTAACTGTTAATGTTGTTAACTGCTAATGTCGTAAACTGTTAATGTTGCCAGCTTATTGTTGTTGACAGCTTAATGTTGACAGCTTAATGTTGTTGACAGCCTAATTTTGTTGACAGCTTAATGTTGACAGCTTAATGTTGACAGCTTAATGTTGACAGCTTAATGTTGTCAGCTTAATGTTGACAGCTTAATGTTGACAGCTTAATGTTGACAGCTTAATGTTGTTAACTGTTAATGTTGTTAACTGTTAATGTTGTTAACTGTTAATGTTGTTAACTGTTAATGTTGTTAACTGTTAATGTTGTTAACTGTTAATGTTGTTAACTGTTAATGTTGTTAACTGTTAATGTTGTTAACTGTTAATGTTGTTAACTGTTAATGTTGCCAGCTTAATGTTGTTGCCAGCTTAATGTTGTTGACAGCTTAATGTTGACATCCTAATATTGTTGACGGTTAATTTTGACAACTTAATTTTCTCAACTTAATGTTGACAGCTTAATGTTGACAGCTTAATGTTGTTGACAGCTTAATGTTGTTGATAGCTTAATGTTGTTGATAGCTTAATGTTGACAGCTTAATGTTGACAGCTTAATGTTGACAGCTTAATGTTGTTGACAGCTTAATGTTGACAGCTTAATGTTGACAGCTTAATGTTGACAGCTTAATGTTGACAGCTTATTGTTGACAGCTTATTGTTGACAGCTTAATGTTGACAGCTTAATGTTGACAGCTTAATGTTGACAGCCTAATGTTGACAGCCTAAGGTTGACAGCTTAACGTTGACAGCTTAATGTTGACAGCTTAATGTTGACAACTTAATGTTGACAGCTTAATGTTGACAGCTTAATGTTGACAGCTTAATGTTGTTAACTGTTAATGTTGTTAACTGTTAATGTCGTAAACTGTTAATGTTGCCAGCTTATTGTTGTTGACAGCTTAATGTTGTTGACAGCTTAATTTTGTTGACAGCTTAATGTTGACAGCTTAATGTTGACAGCTTAATGTTGACAGCTTATTGTTGACAGCTTATTGTTGACAGCTTAATGTTGACAGCTTAGTGTTGACAGCCTAATGTTGACAGCCTAATGTTGACAGCTTAATGTTGACAGCTTAATGTTGACAGCTTAATGTTGACAGCTTAATGTTGACAGCCTATTGTTGACAGCTTAATGTTGTTGAAAGCTTAATGTTGACAGCTTAATGTTGACAGCTTAATGTTGACAGCTTAATGTTGTTAACTGTTAATGTTGTTAACTGTTAATGTTGTTAACTGTTAATGTTGTTAACTGTTAATGTTGTAAACTGTTAATGTTGTTAACTGTTAATGTTGTTAACTGTTAATGTTGTTAACTGTTAATGTTGTTAACTGTTAATGTTGTTAACTGTTAATGTTGTTAACTGTTAATGTTGTTAACTGTTAATGTTGTTAACTGTTAATGTTGTTAACTGTTAATGTTGTCAACTGTTAATGTTGTTAACTGTTAATGTTGCCAGCTTAATGTTGTTGCCAGCTTAATGTTGTTGACAGCTTAATGTTGACATCCTAATGTTGTTGACGGGTAATTTTGACAACTTAATTTTCTCAACTTAATGTTGACAGCTTAATGTTGACAGCTTAATGTTGACAGCTTAATGTTGTTGACAGCTTAATGTTGTTGATAGCTTAATGTTGTTGATAGCTTAATGTTGACAGCTTAATGTTGACAGCTTAATGTTGACAGCTTAATGTTGTTGACAGCTTAATGTTGACAGCTTAATGTTGACAGCTTAATGTTGACAGCTTATTGTTGACAGCTTATTGTTGACAGCTTAATGTTGACAGCTTAATGTTGACAGCTTAATGTTGACAGCCTAATGTTGACAGCCTAAGGTTGACAGCTTAATGTTGACAGCTTAATGTTGACAGCTTAATGTTGACAACTTAATGTTGACAGCTTAATGTTGACAGCTTAATGTTGACAGCTTAATGTTGTTAACTGTTAATGTTGTTAACTGCTAATGTCGTAAACTGTTAATGTTGCCAGCTTATTGTTGTTGACAGCTTAATGTTGACAGCTTAATGTTGTTGACAGCCTAATTTTGTTGACAGCTTAATGTTGACAGCTTAATGTTGACAGCTTAATGTTGACAGCTTAATGTTGACAGCTTAATGTTGTCAGCTTAATGTTGACAGCTTAATGTTGACAGCTTAATGTTGTTAACTGTTAATGTTGTTAACTGTTAATGTTGTTAACTGTTAATGTTGTTAACTGTTAATGTTGTTAACTGTTAATGTTGTTAACTGTTAATGTTGTTAACTGTTAATGTTGTTAACTGTTAATGTTGTTAACTGTTAATGTTGTTAACTGTTAATGTTGTTAACTGTTGATGTTGTTAACTGTTAATGTTGCCAGCTTAATGTTGTTGCCAGCTTAATGTTGTTGACAGCTTAATGTTGACATCCTAATATTGTTGACGGTTAATTTTGACAACTTAATTTTCTCAACTTAATGTTGACAGCTTAATGTTGACAGCTTAATGTTGTTGACAGCTTAATGTTGTTGATAGCTTAATGTTGTTGATAGCTTAATGTTGACAGCTTAATGTTGACAGCTTAATGTTGACAGCTTAATGTTGTTGACAGCTTAATGTTGACAGCTTAATGTTGACAGCTTAATGTTGACAGCTTAATGTTGACAGCTTATTGTTGACAGCTTATTGTTGACAGCTTAATGTTGACAGCTTAATGTTGACAGCTTAATGTTGACAGCCTAATGTTGACAGCCTAAGGTTGACAGCTTAATGTTGACAGCTTAATGTTGACAGCTTAATGTTGACAACTTAATGTTGACAGCTTAATGTTGACAGCTTAATGTTGACAGCTTAATGTTGTTAACTGTTAATGTTGTTAACTGTTAATGTCGTAAACTGTTAATGTTGCCAGCTTATTGTTGTTGACAGCTTAATGTTGTTGACAGCTTAATTTTGTTGACAGCTTAATGTTGACAGCTTAATGTTGACAGCTTAATGTTGACAGCTTATTGTTGACAGCTTATTGTTGACAGCTTAATGTTGACAGCTTAGTGTTGACAGCCTAATGTTGACAGCCTAATGTTGACAGCTTAATGTTGACAGCTTAATGTTGACAGCTTAATGTTGACAGCTTAATGTTGACAGCCTATTGTTGACAGCTTAATGTTGTTGAAAGCTTAATGTTGACAGCTTAATGTTGACAGCTTAATGTTGACAGCTTAATGTTGTTAACTGTTAATGTTGTTAACTGTTAATGTTGTTAACTGTTAATGTTGTTAACTGTTAATGTTGTAAACTGTTAATGTTGTTAACTGTTAATGTTGTTAACTGTTAATGTTGTTAACTGTTAATGTTGCCAGCCTAATGTTGTTGCCAGCTTAATGTTGTTGACAGCTTAATGTTGACAGCCTAATGTTGTTGACGGTTAATTTTGACAACTTAATTTTCTCAACTTAATGTTGACAGCTTAATGTTGACAGCTTAATGTTGTTGACAGCTTAATGTTGTTGATAGCTTAATGTTGTTGATAGCTTAATGTTGACAGCTTAATGTTGACAGCTTAATGTTGACAGCTTAATGTTGTTGACAGCTTAATGTTGACAGCTTAATGTTGACAACTTATTGTTGACAGCTTATTGTTGACAGCTTAATGTGGACAGCTTAGTGTTGACAGCCTAATGTTGACAGCCTAATGTTGACAGCTTAATGTTGACAGCTTAATGTTGACAGCTTAATGTTGACAGCTTAATGTTGACAGCCTATTGTTGACAGCTTAATGTTGTTGAAAGCTTAATGTTGACAGCTTTATGTTGACAGCTTAATGTTGACAGCTTAATGTTGTTAACTGTTAATGTTGTTAACTGTTAATGTTGTTAACTGTTAATGTTGTAAACTGTTAATGTTGTTAACTGTTAATGTTGTTAACTGTTAATGTTGTTAACTGTTAATGTTGCCAGCTTAATGTTGTTGCCAGCTTAATGTTGTTGACAGCTTAATGTTGACAGCCTAATGTTGTTGACGGTTAATTTTGACAACTTAATTTTCACAACTTAATGTTGACAGCTCAATGTTGACAGCTTAATGTTGTTGACAGCTTAATGTTGTTGACAGCTTAATGTTGTTGACAGCTTAATGTTGTTGACAGCTTAATGTTGTTGATAGCTTAATGTTGTTGATAGCTTAATGTTGTTGATAGCTTAATGTTGACAGCTTAATGTTGACAGCTTAATGTTGACAGCTTAATGTTGACAGCTTAATGTTGACAGCTTAATGTTGACAGCTTATTGTTGACAGCTTATTGTTGACAGCTTAATGTTGTTAACTGTTAATGTTGTTAACTGTTAATGTTGTTAACTGTTAATGTTGTTAACTGTTAATGTTGTTAACTGTTAATGTTGTTAACTGTTAATGTTGTTAACTGTTAATGTTGTTAACTGTTAATGTTGTTAACTGTTAATGTTGTTAACTGTTAATGTTGTTAACTGTTAATGTTGTTAACTGTTAATGTTGCCAGCTTAATGTTGTTGCCAGCTTAATGTTGTTGACAGCTTAATGTTGACGTCCTAATGTTGTTGACGGGTAATTTTGACAACTTAATTTTCTCAACTTAATGTTGACAGCTTAATGTTGACAGCTTAATGTTGACAGCTTAATGTTGTTGACAGCTTAATGTTGTTGATAGCTTAATGTTGTTGATAGCTTAATGTTGACAGCTTAATGTTGTTGATAGCTTAATGTTGACAGCTTAATGTTGTTGATAGCTTAATGTTGACAGCTTAATGTTGACAGCTTAATGTTGACAGCTTAATGTTGTTGACAGCTTAATGTTGACAGCTTAATGTTGACAGCTTAATGTTGACAGCTTAATGTTGACAGCTTATTGTTGACAGCTTATTGTTGACAGCTTAATGTTGACAGCTTAATGTTGACAGCTTAATGTTGACAGCCTAATGTTGACAGCCTAAGGTTGACAGCTTAATGTTGACAGCTTAATGTTGACAGCTTAATGTTGACAACTTAATGTTGACAGCTTAATGTTGACAGCTTAATGTTGACAGCTTAATGTTGTTAACTGTTAATGTTGTTAACTGTTAATGTCGTAAACTGTTAATGTTGCCAGCTTATTGTTGTTGACAGCTTAATGTTGTTGACAGCTTAATTTTGTTGACAGCTTAATGTTGACAGCTTAATGTTGACAGCTTAATGTTGACAGCTTATTGTTGACAGCTTATTGTTGACAGCTTAATGTTGACAGCTTAGTGTTGACAGCCTAATGTTGACAGCCTAATGTTGACAGCTTAATGTTGACAGCTTAATGTTGACAGCTTAATGTTGACAGCTTAATGTTGACAGCCTATTGTTGACAGCTTAATGTTGTTGAAAGCTTAATGTTGACAGCTTAATGTTGACAGCTTAATGTTGACAGCTTAATGTTGTTAACTGTTAATGTTGTTAACTGTTAATGTTGTTAACTGTTAATGTTGTTAACTGTTAATGTTGTAAACTGTTAATGTTGTTAACTGTTAATGTTGTTAACTGTTAATGTTGTTAACTGTTAATGTTGCCAGCCTAATGTTGTTGCCAGCTTAATGTTGTTGACAGCTTAATGTTGACAGCCTAATGTTGTTGACGGTTAATTTTGACAACTTAATTTTCTCAACTTAATGTTGACAGCTTAATGTTGACAGCTTAATGTTGTTGACAGCTTAATGTTGTTGATAGCTTAATGTTGTTGATAGCTTAATGTTGACAGCTTAATGTTGACAGCTTAATGTTGACAGCTTAATGTTGTTGACAGCTTAATGTTGACAGCTTAATGTTGACAACTTATTGTTGACAGCTTATTGTTGACAGCTTAATGTTGACAGCTTAGTGTTGACAGCCTAATGTTGACAGCCTAATGTTGACAGCTTAATGTTGACAGCTTAATGTTGACAGCTTAATGTTGACAGCTTAATGTTGACAGCCTATTGTTGACAGCTTAATGTTGTTGAAAGCTTAATGTTGACAGCTTTATGTTGACAGCTTAATGTTGACAGCTTAATGTTGTTAACTGTTAATGTTGTTAACTGTTAATGTTGTTAACTGTTAATGTTGTAAACTGTTAATGTTGTTAACTGTTAATGTTGTTAACTGTTAATGTTGTTAACTGTTAATGTTGCCAGCTTAATGTTGTTGCCAGCTTAATGTTGTTGACAGCTTAATGTTGACAGCCTAATGTTGTTGACGGTTAATTTTGACAACTTAATTTTCACAACTTAATGTTGACAGCTCAATGTTGACAGCTTAATGTTGTTGACAGCTTAATGTTGTTGACAGCTTAATGTTGTTGACAGCTTAATGTTGTTGACAGCTTAATGTTGTTGACAGCTTAATGTTGTTGATAGCTTAATGTTGTTGATAGCTTAATGTTGTTGATAGCTTAATGTTGACAGCTTAATGTTGACAGCTTAATGTTGACAGCTTAATGTTGACAGCTTAATGTTGACAGCTTAATGTTGACAGCTTATTGTTGACAGCTTATTGTTGACAGCTTAATGTTGTTAACTGTTAATGTTGTTAACTGTTAATGTTGTTAACTGTTAATGTTGTTAACTGTTAATGTTGTTAACTGTTAATGTTGTTAACTGTTAATGTTGTTAACTGTTAATGTTGTTAACTGTTAATGTCGTTAACTGTTAATGTTGTTAACTGTTAATGTTGTTAACTGTTAATGATGTTAACTGTTAATGTTGCCAGCTTAATGTTGTTGCCAGCTTAATGTTGTTGACAGCTTAATGTTGACATCCTAATGTTGTTGACGGGTAATTTTGACAACTTAATTTTCTCAACTTAATGTTGACAGCTTAATGTTGACAGCTTAATGTTGACAGCTTAATGTTGTTGACAGCTTAATGTTGTTGATAGCTTAATGTTGTTGATAGCTTAATGTTGACAGCTTAATGTTGACAGCTTAATGTTGACAGCTTAATGTTGTTGACAGCTTAATGTTGACAGCTTAATGTTGACAGCTTAATGTTGACAGCTTATTGTTGACAGCTTATTGTTGACAGCTTAATGTTGACAGCTTAATGTTGACAGCTTAATGTTGACAGCCTAATGTTGACAGCCTAAGGTTGACAGCTTAATGTTGACAGCTTAATGTTGACAGCTTAATGTTGACAACTTAATGTTGACAGCTTAATGTTGACAGCTTAATGTTGACAGCTTAATGTTGTTAACTGTTAATGTTGTTAACTGCTAATGTCGTAAACTGTTAATGTTGCCAGCTTATTGTTGTTGACAGCTTAATGTTGACAGCTTAATGTTGTTGACAGCCTAATTTTGTTGACAGCTTAATGTTGACAGCTTAATGTTGACAGCTTAATGTTGACAGCTTAATGTTGACAGCTTAATGTTGTAAGCTTAATGTTGACAGCTTAATGTTGACAGCTTAATGTTGTTAACTGTTAATGTTGTTAACTGTTAATGTTGTTAACTGTTAATGTTGTTAACTGTTAATGTTGTTAACTGTTAATGTTGTTAACTGTTAATGTTGTTAACTGTTAATGTTGTTAACTGTTAATGTTGTTAACTGTTAATGTTGTTAACTGTTAATGTTGCCAGCTTAATGTTGTTGCCAGCTTAATGTTGTTGACAGCTTAATGTTGACATCCTAATATTGTTGACGGTTAATTTTGACAACTTAATTTTCTCAACTTAATGTTGACAGCTTAATGTTGACAGCTTAATGTTGTTGACAGCTTAATGTTGTTGATAGCTTAATGTTGTTGATAGCTTAATGTTGACAGCTTAATGTTGACAGCTTAATGTTGTTGACAGCTTAATGTTGACAGCTTAATGTTGACAGCTTAATGTTGACAGCTTAATGTTGACAGCTTATTGTTGACAGCTTATTGTTGACAGCTTAATGTTGACAGCTTAATGTTGACAGCTTAATGTTGACAGCCTAATGTTGACAGCCTAAGGTTGACAGCTTAATGTTGACAGCTTAATGTTGACAGCTTAATGTTGACAACTTAATGTTGACAGCTTAATGTTGACAGCTTAATGTTGACAGCTTAATGTTGTTAACTGTTAATGTTGTTAACTGTTAATGTCGTAAACTGTTAATGTTGCCAGCTTATTGTTGTTGACAGCTTAATGTTGTTGACAGCTTAATTTTGTTGACAGCTTAATGTTGACAGCTTAATGTTGACAGCTTAATGTTGACAGCTTATTGTTGACAGCTTATTGTTGACAGCTTAATGTTGACAGCTTAGTGTTGACAGCCTAATGTTGACAGCCTAATGTTGACAGCTTAATGTTGACAGCTTAATGTTGACAGCTTAATGTTGACAGCTTAATGTTGACAGCCTATTGTTGACAGCTTAATGTTGTTGAAAGCTTAATGTTGACAGCTTAATGTTGACAGCTTAATGTTGACAGCTTAATGTTGTTAACTGTTAATGTTGTTAACTGTTAATGTTGTTAACTGTTAATGTTGTTAACTGTTAATGTTGTTAACTGTTAATGTTGTTAACTGTTAATGTTGTAAACTGTTAATGTTGTTAACTGTTAATGTTGTTAACTGTTAATGTTGTTAACTGTTAATGTTGCCAGCCTAATGTTGTTGCCAGCTTAATGTTGTTGACAGCTTAATGTTGACAGCCTAATGTTGTTGACGGTTAATTTTGACAACTTAATTTTCACAACTTAATGTTGACAGCTCAATGTTGACAGCTTAATGTTGTTGACAGCTTAATGTTGTTGACAGCTTAATGTTGTTGACAGCTTAATGTTGTTGACAGCTTAATGTTGTTGACAGCTTAATGTTGTTGATAGCTTAATGTTGTTGATAGCTTAATGTTGTTGATAGCTTAATGTTGACAGCTTAATGTTGACAGCTTAATGTTGACAGCTTAATGTTGACAGCTTAATGTTGACAACTTAATGTTGACAGCTTAATGTTGACAGCTTATTGTTGACAGCTTATTGTTGACAGCTTAATGTTGTTAACTGTTAATGTTGTTAACTGTTAATGTTGTTAACTGTTAATGTTGTTAACTGTTAATGTTGTTAACTGTTAATGTCGTAAACTGTTAATGTTGCCAGCTTATTGTTGTTGACAGCTTAATGTTGTTGATAGCTTAATGTTGACAGCTTAATGTTGTTGACAGCCTAATTTTGTTGACAGCTTAATGTTGACAGCTTAATGTTGACAGCTTAATGTTGACAGCTTAATGTTGACAGCTTAATGTTGACAGCTTAATGTTGACAGCTTAATGTTGACAGCTTAATGTTGACAGCTTAATGTTGACAGCTTAATGTTGTTAATTGTTAATGTTGTTAACTGTTAATGTTGTAAACTGCTAATGTTGCCAGCTTATTGTTGTTGACAGCTTAATGTTGTTGATAGCTTAATGTTGACAGCTTAATGTTGTTGACAGCTTAATTTTGTTGACAGCTTAATGTTGACAGCTTAATGTTGACAACTTATTGTTGACAGCTTATTGTTGACAGCTTAATGTTGACAGCTTAGTGTTGACAGCCTAATGTTGACAGCCTAATGTTGACAGCTTAATGTTGACAGCTTAATGTTGACAGCTTAATGTTGACAGCTTAATGTTGACAGCCTATTGTTGACAGCTTAATGTTGTTGAAAGCTTAATGTTGACAGCTTAATGTTGACAGCTTAATGTTGACAGCTTAATGTTGTTAACTGTTAATGTTGTTAACTGTTAATGTTGTTAACTGTTAATGTTGTAAACTGTTAATGTTGTTAACTGTTAATGTTGTTAACTGTTAATGTTGTTAACTGTTAATGTTGTTAACTGTTAATGTTGCCAGCTTAATGTTGTTGCCAGCTTAATGTTGTTGACAGCTTAATGTTGACAGCCTAATGTTGTTGACGGTTAATTTTGACAACTTAATTTTGACAACTTAATTTTCACAACTTAATGTTGACAGCTTAATGTTGTTGACAGCTTAATGTTGTTGACAGCTTAATGTTGTTGACAGCTTAATGTTGTTGACAGCTTAATGTTGTTGATAGCTTAATGTTGTTGATAGCTTAATGTTGTTGATAGCTTAATGTTGACAGCTTAATGTTGACAGCTTAATGTTGACAGCTTAATGTTGACAGCTTAATGTTGACAGCCTATTGTTGACAGCTTAATGTTGTTGAAAGCTTAATGTTGACAGCTTAATGTTGACAGCTTAATGTTGTTAACTGTTAATGTTGTTAACTGTTAATGTTGTTAACTGTTAATGTTGTTAACTGTTAATGTTGTTAACTGTTAATGTTGTTAACTGTTAATGTTGTTAACTGTTAATGTTGTAAACTGTTAATGTTGTTAACTGTTAATGTTGTTAACTGTTAATGTTGTTAACTGTTAATGTTGCCAGCCTAATGTTGTTGCCAGCTTAATGTTGTTGACAGCTTAATGTTGACAGCTTAATGTTGTTGACGGTTAATTTTGACAACTTAATTTTCTCAACTTAATGTTGACAGCTTAATGTTGACAGCTTAATGTTGTTGACAGCTTAATGTTGTTGATAGCTTAATGTTGTTGATAGCTTAATGTTGACAGCTTAATGTTGACAGCTTAATGTTGACAGCTTAATGTTGTTGACAGCTTAATGTTGACAGCTTAATGTTGACAGCTTAATGTTGACAGCTTAATGTTGACAGCTTATTGTTGACAGCTTATTGTTGACAGCTTAATGTTGTTAACTGTTAATGTTGTTAACTGTTAATGTTGTTAACTGTTAATGTTGTTAACTGTTAATGTTGTTAACTGTTAATGTCGTAAACTGTTAATGTTGCCAGCTTATTGTTGTTGACAGCTTAATGTTGTTGATAGCTTAATGTTGACAGCTTAATGTTGTTGACAGCCTAATTTTGTTGACAGCTTAATGTTGACAGCTTAATGTTGACAGCTTAATGTTGACAGCTTAATGTTGACAGCTTAATGTTGACAGCTTAATGTTGACAGCTTAATGTTGTTGACAGCTTAATGTTGTTGATAGCTTAATGTTGTTGATAGCTTAATGTTGACAGCTTAATGTTGACAGCTTAATGTTGACAGCTTAATGTTGTTGACAGCTTAATGTTGACAGCTTAATGTTGACAGCTTAATGTTGACAGCTTATTGTTGACAGCTTAATGTGGACAGCTTAGTGTTGACAGCCTAATGTTGACAGCCTAATGTTGACAGCTTAATGTTGACAGCTTAATGTTGACAGCTTAATGTTGACAGCTTAATGTTGACAGCCTATTGTTGACAGCTTAATGTTGTTGAAAGCTTAATGTTGACAGCTTTATGTTGACAGCTTAATGTTGACAGCTTAATGTTGTTAACTGTTAATGTTGTTAACTGTTAATGTTGTTAACTGTTAATGTTGTAAACTGTTAATGTTGTTAACTGTTAATGTTGTTAACTGTTAATGTTGTTAACTGTTAATGTTGCCAGCTTAATGTTGTTGCCAGCTTAATGTTGTTGACAGCTTAATGTTGACAGCCTAATGTTGTTGACGGTTAATTTTGACAACTTAATTTTCACAACTTAATGTTGACAGCTCAATGTTGACAGCTTAATGTTGTTGACAGCTTAATGTTGTTGACAGCTTAATGTTGTTGACAGCTTAATGTTGTTGACAGCTTAATGTTGTTGATAGCTTAATGTTGTTGATAGCTTAATGTTGTTGATAGCTTAATGTTGACAGCTTAATGTTGACAGCTTAATGTTGACAGCTTAATGTTGACAGCTTAATGTTGACAGCTTAATGTTGACAGCTTATTGTTGACAGCTTATTGTTGACAGCTTAATGTTGTTAACTGTTAATGTTGTTAACTGTTAATGTTGTTAACTGTTAATGTTGTTAACTGTTAATGTTGTTAACTGTTAATGTTGTTAACTGTTAATGTTGTTAACTGTTAATGTTGTTAACTGTTAATGTTGTTAACTGTTAATGTTGTTAACTGTTAATGTTGCCAGCTTAATGTTGTTGCCAGCTTAATGTTGTTGACAGCTTAATGTTGACGTCCTAATGTTGTTGACGGGTAATTTTGACAACTTAATTTTCTCAACTTAATGTTGACAGCTTAATGTTGACAGCTTAATGTTGACAGCTTAATGTTGTTGACAGCTTAATGTTGTTGATAGCTTAATGTTGTTGATAGCTTAATGTTGACAGCTTAATGTTGACAGCTTAATGTTGACAGCTTAATGTTGTTGACAGCTTAATGTTGACAGCTTAATGTTGACAGCTTAATGTTGACAGCTTATTGTTGACAGCTTATTGTTGACAGCTTAATGTTGACAGCTTAATGTTGACAGCTTAATGTTGACAGCCTAATGTTGACAGCCTAAGGTTGACAGCTTAATGTTGACAGCTTAATGTTGACAGCTTAATGTTGACAACTTAATGTTGACAGCTTAATGTTGACAGCTTAATGTTGACAGCTTAATGTTGTTAACTGTTAATGTTGTTAACTGCTAATGTCGTAAACTGTTAATGTTGCCAGCTTATTGTTGTTGACAGCTTAATGTTGACAGCTTAATGTTGTTGACAGCCTAATTTTGTTGACAGCTTAATGTTGACAGCTTAATGTTGACAGCTTAATGTTGACAGCTTAATGTTGACAGCTTAATGTTGTAAGCTTAATGTTGACAGCTTAATGTTGACAGCTTAATGTTGTTAACTGTTAATGTTGTTAACTGTTAATGTTGTTAACTGTTAATGTTGTTAACTGTTAATGTTGTTAACTGTTAATGTTGTTAACTGTTAATGTTGTTAACTGTTAATGTTGTTAACTGTTAATGTTGTTAACTGTTAATGTTGTTAACTGTTAATGTTGTTAACTGTTAATGTTGCCAGCTTAATGTTGTTGCCAGCTTAATGTTGTTGACAGCTTAATGTTGACATCCTAATATTGTTGACGGTTAATTTTGACAACTTAATTTTCTCAACTTAATGTTGACAGCTTAATGTTGACAGCTTAATGTTGTTGACAGCTTAATGTTGTTGATAGCTTAATGTTGTTGATAGCTTAATGTTGACAGCTTAATGTTGACAGCTTAATGTTGTTGATAGCTTAATGTTGACAGCTTAATGTTGTTGATAGCTTAATGTTGACAGCTTAATGTTGACAGCTTAATGTTGACAGCTTAATGTTGTTGACAGCTTAATGTTGACAGCTTAATGTTGACAGCTTAATGTTGACAGCTTAATGTTGACAGCTTATTGTTGACAGCTTATTGTTGACAGCTTAATGTTGACAGCTTAATGTTGACAGCTTAATGTTGACAGCCTAATGTTGACAGCCTAAGGTTGACAGCTTAATGTTGACAGCTTAATGTTGACAGCTTAATGTTGACAACTTAATGTTGACAGCTTAATGTTGACAGCTTAATGTTGACAGCTTAATGTTGTTAACTGTTAATGTTGTTAACTGTTAATGTCGTAAACTGTTAATGTTGCCAGCTTATTGTTGTTGACAGCTTAATGTTGTTGACAGCTTAATTTTGTTGACAGCTTAATGTTGACAGCTTAATGTTGACAGCTTAATGTTGACAGCTTATTGTTGACAGCTTATTGTTGACAGCTTAATGTTGACAGCTTAGTGTTGACAGCCTAATGTTGACAGCCTAATGTTGACAGCTTAATGTTGACAGCTTAATGTTGACAGCTTAATGTTGACAGCTTAATGTTGACAGCCTATTGTTGACAGCTTAATGTTGTTGAAAGCTTAATGTTGACAGCTTAATGTTGACAGCTTAATGTTGACAGCTTAATGTTGTTAACTGTTAATGTTGTTAACTGTTAATGTTGTTAACTGTTAATGTTGTTAACTGTTAATGTTGTAAACTGTTAATGTTGTTAACTGTTAATGTTGTTAACTGTTAATGTTGTTAACTGTTAATGTTGCCAGCCTAATGTTGTTGCCAGCTTAATGTTGTTGACAGCTTAATGTTGACAGCCTAATGTTGTTGACGGTTAATTTTGACAACTTAATTTTCTCAACTTAATGTTGACAGCTTAATGTTGACAGCTTAATGTTGTTGACAGCTTAATGTTGTTGATAGCTTAATGTTGTTGATAGCTTAATGTTGACAGCTTAATGTTGACAGCTTAATGTTGACAGCTTAATGTTGTTGACAGCTTAATGTTGACAGCTTAATGTTGACAACTTATTGTTGACAGCTTATTGTTGACAGCTTAATGTTGACAGCTTAGTGTTGACAGCCTAATGTTGACAGCCTAATGTTGACAGCTTAATGTTGACAGCTTAATGTTGACAGCTTAATGTTGACAGCTTAATGTTGACAGCCTATTGTTGACAGCTTAATGTTGTTGAAAGCTTAATGTTGACAGCTTTATGTTGACAGCTTAATGTTGACAGCTTAATGTTGTTAACTGTTAATGTTGTTAACTGTTAATGTTGTTAACTGTTAATGTTGTAAACTGTTAATGTTGTTAACTGTTAATGTTGTTAACTGTTAATGTTGTTAACTGTTAATGTTGCCAGCTTAATGTTGTTGCCAGCTTAATGTTGTTGACAGCTTAATGTTGACAGCCTAATGTTGTTGACGGTTAATTTTGACAACTTAATTTTCACAACTTAATGTTGACAGCTCAATGTTGACAGCTTAATGTTGTTGACAGCTTAATGTTGTTGACAGCTTAATGTTGTTGACAGCTTAATGTTGTTGACAGCTTAATGTTGTTGACAGCTTAATGTTGTTGATAGCTTAATGTTGTTGATAGCTTAATGTTGTTGATAGCTTAATGTTGACAGCTTAATGTTGACAGCTTAATGTTGACAGCTTAATGTTGACAGCTTAATGTTGACAGCTTAATGTTGACAGCTTATTGTTGACAGCTTATTGTTGACAGCTTAATGTTGTTAACTGTTAATGTTGTTAACTGTTAATGTTGTTAACTGTTAATGTTGTTAACTGTTAATGTTGTTAACTGTTAATGTTGTTAACTGTTAATGTTGTTAACTGTTAATGTTGTTAACTGTTAATGTCGTTAACTGTTAATGTTGTTAACTGTTAATGTTGTTAACTGTTAATGTTGTTAACTGTTAATGTTGCCAGCTTAATGTTGTTGCCAGCTTAATGTTGTTGACAGCTTAATGTTGACATCCTAATGTTGTTGACGGGTAATTTTGACAACTTAATTTTCTCAACTTAATGTTGACAGCTTAATGTTGACAGCTTAATGTTGACAGCTTAATGTTGTTGACAGCTTAATGTTGTTGATAGCTTAATGTTGTTGATAGCTTAATGTTGACAGCTTAATGTTGACAGCTTAATGTTGACAGCTTAATGTTGTTGACAGCTTAATGTTGACAGCTTAATGTTGACAGCTTAATGTTGACAGCTTATTGTTGACAGCTTATTGTTGACAGCTTAATGTTGACAGCTTAATGTTGACAGCTTAATGTTGACAGCCTAATGTTGACAGCCTAAGGTTGACAGCTTAATGTTGACAGCTTAATGTTGACAGCTTAATGTTGACAACTTAATGTTGACAGCTTAATGTTGACAGCTTAATGTTGACAGCTTAATGTTGTTAACTGTTAATGTTGTTAACTGCTAATGTCGTAAACTGTTAATGTTGCCAGCTTATTGTTGTTGACAGCTTAATGTTGACAGCTTAATGTTGTTGACAGCCTAATTTTGTTGACAGCTTAATGTTGACAGCTTAATGTTGACAGCTTAATGTTGACAGCTTAATGTTGACAGCTTAATGTTGTAAGCTTAATGTTGACAGCTTAATGTTGACAGCTTAATGTTGTTAACTGTTAATGTTGTTAACTGTTAATGTTGTTAACTGTTAATGTTGTTAACTGTTAATGTTGTTAACTGTTAATGTTGTTAACTGTTAATGTTGTTAACTGTTAATGTTGTTAACTGTTAATGTTGTTAACTGTTAATGTTGTTAACTGTTAATGTTGTTAACTGTTAATGTTGCCAGCTTAATGTTGTTGCCAGCTTAATGTTGTTGACAGCTTAATGTTGACATCCTAATATTGTTGACGGTTAATTTTGACAACTTAATTTTCTCAACTTAATGTTGACAGCTTAATGTTGACAGCTTAATGTTGTTGACAGCTTAATGTTGTTGATAGCTTAATGTTGTTGATAGCTTAATGTTGACAGCTTAATGTTGACAGCTTAATGTTGTTGACAGCTTAATGTTGACAGCTTAATGTTGACAGCTTAATGTTGACAGCTTAATGTTGACAGCTTATTGTTGACAGCTTATTGTTGACAGCTTAATGTTGACAGCTTAATGTTGACAGCTTAATGTTGACAGCCTAATGTTGACAGCCTAAGGTTGACAGCTTAATGTTGACAGCTTAATGTTGACAGCTTAATGTTGACAACTTAATGTTGACAGCTTAATGTTGACAGCTTAATGTTGACAGCTTAATGTTGTTAACTGTTAATGTTGTTAACTGTTAATGTCGTAAACTGTTAATGTTGCCAGCTTATTGTTGTTGACAGCTTAATGTTGTTGACAGCTTAATTTTGTTGACAGCTTAATGTTGACAGCTTAATGTTGACAGCTTAATGTTGACAGCTTATTGTTGACAGCTTATTGTTGACAGCTTAATGTTGACAGCTTAGTGTTGACAGCCTAATGTTGACAGCCTAATGTTGACAGCTTAATGTTGACAGCTTAATGTTGACAGCTTAATGTTGACAGCTTAATGTTGACAGCCTATTGTTGACAGCTTAATGTTGACAGCTTAATGTTGACAGCTTAATGTTGACAGCTTAATGTTGTTAACTGTTAATGTTGTTAACTGTTAATGTTGTTAACTGTTAATGTTGTTAACTGTTAATGTTGTTAACTGTTAATGTTGTTAACTGTTAATGTTGTAAACTGTTAATGTTGTTAACTGTTAATGTTGTTAACTGTTAATGTTGTTAACTGTTAATGTTGCCAGCCTAATGTTGTTGCCAGCCTAATGTTGTTGCCAGCTTAATGTTGTTGACAGCTTAATGTTGACAGCCTAATGTTGTTGACGGTTAATTTTGACAACTTAATTTTCTCAACTTAATGTTGACAGCTTAATGTTGACAGCTTAATGTTGTTGACAGCTTAATGTTGTTGATAGCTTAATGTTGTTGATAGCTTAATGTTGACAGCTTAATGTTGACAGCTTAATGTTGACAGCTTAATGTTGTTGACAGCTTAATGTTGACAGCTTAATGTTGACAGCTTAATGTTGACAGCTTAATGTTGACAGCTTATTGTTGACAGCTTATTGTTGACAGCTTAATGTTGACAGCTTAATGTTGACAGCTTAATGTTGACAGCCTAATGTTGACAGCCTAAGGTTGACAGCTTAATGTTGACAGCTTAATGTTGACAGCTTAATGTTGACAACTTAATGTTGACAGCTTAATGTTGACAGCTTAATGTTGACAGCTTTATGTTGTTAACTGTTAATGTCGTAAACTGTTAATGTTGCCAGCTTATTGTTGTTGACAGCTTAATGTTGTTGACAGCTTAATTTTGTTGACAGCTTAATGTTGACAGCTTAATGTTGACAGCTTAATGTTGACAGCTTATTGTTGACAGCTTATTGTTGACAGCTTAATGTTGACAGCTTAGTGTTGACAGCCTAATGTTGACAGCCTAATGTTGACAGCTTAATGTTGACAGCTTAATGTTGACAGCTTAATGTTGACAGCCTATTGTTGACAGCTTAATGTTGTTGAAAGCTTAATGTTGACAGCTTAATGTTGACAGCTTAATGTTGACAGCTTAATGTTGTTAACTGTTAATGTTGTTAACTGTTAATGTTGTTAACTGTTAATGTTGTTAACTGTTAATGTTGTAAACTGTTAATGTTGTTAACTGTTAATGTTGTTAACTGTTAATGTTGTTAACTGTTAATGTTGCCAGCTTAATGTTGTTGCCAGCTTAATGTTGTTGACAGCTTAATGTTGACAGCCTAATGTTGTTGACGGTTAATTTTGACAACTTAATTTTCACAACTTAATGTTGACAGCTCAATGTTGACAGCTTAATGTTGTTGACAGCTTAATGTTGTTGACAGCTTAATGTTGTTGACAGCTTAATGTTGTTGACAGCTTAATGTTGTTGACAGCTTAATGTTGTTGACAGCTTAATGTTGTTGACAGCTTAATGTTGTTGATAGCTTAATGTTGTTGATAGCTTAATGTTGTTGATAGCTTAATGTTGACAGCTTAATGTTGACAGCTTAATGTTGACAGCTTAATGCTGACAGCTTAATGTTGACAACTTAATGTTGACAGCTTAATGTTGACAGCTTATTGTTGACAGCTTATTGTTGACAGCTTAATGTTGTTAACTGTTAATGTTGTTAACTGTTAATGTTGTTAACTGTTAATGTTGTTAACTGTTAATGTTGTTAACTGTTAATGTCGTAAACTGTTAATGTTGCCAGCTTATTGTTGTTGACAGCTTAATGTTGTTGATAGCTTAATGTTGACAGCTTAATGTTGTTGACAGCCTAATTTTGTTGACAGCTTAATGTTGACAGCTTAATGTTGACAGCTTAATGTTGACAGCTTAATGTTGACAGCTTAATGTTGACAGCTTAATGTTGACAGCTTAATGTTGACAGCTTAATGTTGTTAATTGTTAATGTTGTTAACTGTTAATGTTGTAAACTGCTAATGTTGCCAGCTTATTGTTGTTGACAGCTTAATGTTGTTGATAGCTTAATGTTGACAGCTTAATGTTGTTGACAGCTTAATTTTGTTGACAGCTTAATGTTGACAGCTTAATGTTGACAACTTATTGTTGACAGCTTATTGTTGACAGCTTAATGTTGACAGCTTAGTGTTGACAGCCTAATGTTGACAGCCTAATGTTGACAGCTTAATGTTGACAGCTTAATGTTGACAGCTTAATGTTGACAGCTTAATGTTGACAGCCTATTGTTGACAGCTTAATGTTGTTGAAAGCTTAATGTTGACAGCTTAATGTTGACAGCTTAATGTTGTTAACTGTTAATGTTGTTAACTGTTAATGTTGTTAACTGTTAATGTTGTAAACTGTTAATGTTGTTAACTGTTAATGTTGTTAACTGTTAATGTTGTTAACTGTTAATGTTGTTAACTGTTAATGTTGCCAGCTTAATGTTGTTGCCAGCTTAATGTTGTTGACAGCTTAATGTTGACAGCCTAATGTTGTTGACGGTTAATTTTGACAACTTAATTTTGACAACTTAATTTTCACAACTTAATGTTGACAGCTTAATGTTGTTGACAGCTTAATGTTGTTGACAGCTTAATGTTGTTGACAGCTTAATGTTGTTGACAGCTTAATGTTGTTGATAGCTTAATGTTGTTGATAGCTTAATGTTGTTGATAGCTTAATGTTGACAGCTTAATGTTGACAGCTTAATGTTGACAGCTTAATGTTGACAGCTTAATGTTGACAGCCTATTGTTGACAGCTTAATGTTGTTGAAAGCTTAATGTTGACAGCTTAATGTTGACAGCTTAATGTTGACAGCTTAATGTTGTTAACTGTTAATGTTGTTAACTGTTAATGTTGTTAACTGTTAATGTTGTTAACTGTTAATGTTGTTAACTGTTAATGTTGTTAACTGTTAATGTTGTTAACTGTTAATGTTGTAAACTGTTAATGTTGTTAACTGTTAATGTTGTTAACTGTTAATGTTGTTAACTGTTAATGTTGCCAGCCTAATGTTGTTGCCAGCTTAATGTTGTTGACAGCTTAATGTTGACAGCCTAATGTTGTTGACGGTTAATTTTGACAACTTAATTTTCTCAACTTAATGTTGACAGCTTAATGTTGACAGCTTAATGTTGTTGACAGCTTAATGTTGTTGATAGCTTAATGTTGTTGATAGCTTAATGTTGACAGCTTAATGTTGACAGCTTAATGTTGACAGCTTAATGTTGTTGACAGCTTAATGTTGACAGCTTAATGTTGACAGCTTAATGTTGACAGCTTAATGTTGACAGCTTATTGTTGACAGCTTATTGTTGACAGCTTAATGTTGTTAACTGTTAATGTTGTTAACTGTTAATGTTGTTAACTGTTAATGTTGTTAACTGTTAATGTTGTTAACTGTTAATGTTGTTAACTGTTAATGTCGTAAACTGTTAATGTTGCCAGCTTATTGTTGTTGACAGCTTAATGTTGTTGATAGCTTAATGTTGACAGCTTAATGTTGTTGACAGCCTAATTTTGTTGACAGCTTAATGTTGACAGCTTAATGTTGACAGCTTAATGTTGACAGCTTAATGTTGACAGCTTAATGTTGACAGCTTAATGTTGACAGCTTAATGTTGTTGACAGCTTAATGTTGTTGATAGCTTAATGTTGTTGATAGCTTAATGTTGACAGCTTAATGTTGACAGCTTAATGTTGACAGCTTAATGTTGTTGACAGCTTAATGTTGACAGCTTAATGTTGACAGCTTAATGTTGACAGCTTAATGTTGACAGCTTATTGTTGACAGCTTATTGTTGACAGCTTAATGTTGACAGCTTAATGTTGACAGCTTAATGTTGACAGCCTAATGTTGACAGCCTAAGGTTGACAGCTTAATGTTGACAGCTTAATGTTGACAGCTTAATGTTGACAACTTAATGTTGACAGCTTAATGTTGACAGCTTAATGTTGACAGCTTAATGTTGTTAACTGTTAATGTTGTTAACTGTTAATGTCGTAAACTGTTAATGTTGCCAGCTTATTGTTGTTGACAGCTTAATGTTGTTGACAGCTTAATTTTGTTGACAGCTTAATGTTGACAGCTTAATGTTGACAGCTTAATGTTGACAGCTTATTGTTGACAGCTTATTGTTGACAGCTTAATGTTGACAGCTTAGTGTTGACAGCCTAATGTTGACAGCCTAATGTTGACAGCTTAATGTTGACAGCTTAATGTTGACAGCTTAATGTTGACAGCTTAATGTTGACAGCCTATTGTTGACAGCTTAATGTTGTTGAAAGCTTAATGTTGACAGCTTAATGTTGACAGCTTAATGTTGACAGCTTAATGTTGTTAACTGTTAATGTTGTTAACTGTTAATGTTGTTAACTGTTAATGTTGTTAACTGTTAATGTTGTTAACTGTTAATGTTGTAAACTGTTAATGTTGTTAACTGTTAATGTTGTTAACTGTTAATGTTGTTAACTGTTAATGTTGCCAGCCTAATGTTGTTGCCAGCTTAATGTTGTTGACAGCTTAATGTTGACAGCCTAATGTTGTTGACGGTTAATTTTGACAACTTAATTTTCTCAACTTAATGTTGACAGCTTAATGTTGACAGCTTAATGTTGTTGACAGCTTAATGTTGTTGATAGCTTAATGTTGTTGATAGCTTAATGTTGACAGCTTAATGTTGACAGCTTAATGTTGACAGCTTAATGTTGTTGACAGCTTAATGTTGACAGCTTAATGTTGACAGCTTAATGTTGACAGCTTAATGTTGACAGCTTATTGTTGACAGCTTATTGTTGACAGCTTAATGTTGACAGCTTAATGTTGACAGCTTAATGTTGACAGCCTAATGTTGACAGCCTAAGGTTGACAGCTTAATGTTGACAGCTTAATGTTGACAGCTTAATGTTGACAACTTAATGTTGACAGCTTAATGTTGACAGCTTAATGTTGACAGCTTAATGTTGTTAACTGTTAATGTTGTTAACTGTTAATGTCGTAAACTGTTAATGTTGCCAGCTTATTGTTGTTGACAGCTTAATGTTGTTGACAGCTTAATTTTGTTGACAGCTTAATGTTGACAGCTTAATGTTGACAGCTTAATGTTGACAGCTTATTGTTGACAGCTTATTGTTGACAGCTTAATGTTGACAGCTTAGTGTTGACAGCCTAATGTTGACAGCCTAATGTTGACAGCTTAATGTTGACAGCTTAATGTTGACAGCTTAATGTTGACAGCCTATTGTTGACAGCTTAATGTTGTTGAAAGCTTAATGTTGACAGCTTAATGTTGACAGCTTAATGTTGACAGCTTAATGTTGTTAACTGTTAATGTTGTTAACTGTTAATGTTGTTAACTGTTAATGTTGTTAACTGTTAATGTTGTAAACTGTTAATGTTGTTAACTGTTAATGTTGTTAACTGTTAATGTTGTTAACTGTTAATGTTGCCAGCTTAATGTTGTTGCCAGCTTAATGTTGTTGCCAGCTTAATGTTGTTGACAGCTTAATGTTGACAGCCTAATGTTGTTGACGGTTAATTTTGACAACTTAATTTTCACAACTTAATGTTGACAGCTCAATGTTGACAGCTTAATGTTGTTGACAGCTTAATGTTGTTGACAGCTTAATGTTGTTGACAGCTTAATGTTGTTGACAGCTTAATGTTGTTGACAGCTTAATGTTGTTGATAGCTTAATGTTGTTGATAGCTTAATGTTGTTGATAGCTTAATGTTGACAGCTTAATGTTGACAGCTTAATGTTGACAGCTTAATGTTGACAGCTTAATGTTGACAACTTAATGTTGACAGCTTAATGTTGACAGCTTATTGTTGACAGCTTATTGTTGACAGCTTAATGTTGTTAACTGTTAATGTTGTTAACTGTTAATGTTGTTAACTGTTAATGTTGTTAACTGTTAATGTTGTTAACTGTTAATGTCGTAAACTGTTAATGTTGCCAGCTTATTGTTGTTGACAGCTTAATGTTGTTGACAGCTTAATGTTGACAGCTTAATGTTGACAGCTTAATGTTGACAGCTTAATGTTGACAGCTTAATGTTGACAGCTTAATGTTGACAGCTCAATGTTGACAGCTTAATGTTGACAGCTTAATGTTGACAGCTTAATGTTGACAGCTTAATGTTGTTAATTGTTAATGTTGTTAACTGTTAATGTTGTAAACTGCTAATGTTGCCAGCTTATTGTTGTTGACAGCTTAATGTTGTTGATAGCTTAATGTTGACAGCTTAATGTTGTTGACAGCTTAATTTTGTTGACAGCTTAATGTTGACAGCTTAATGTTGACAGCCTATTGTTGACAGCTTAATGTTGTTGAAAGCTTAATGTTGAAAGCTTAATGTTGACAGCTTAATGTTGACAGCTTAATGTTGACAGCTTAATGTTGTTAACTGTTAATGTTGTTAACTGTTAATGTTGTTAACTGTTAATGTTGTAAACTGTTAATGTTGTTAACTGTTAATGTTGTTAACTGTTAATGTTGTTAACTGTTAATGTTGTTAACTGTTAATGTTGCCAGCTTAATGTTGTTGCCAGCTTAATGTTGTTGACAGCTTAATGTTGACAGCCTAATGTTGTTGACGGTTAATTTTGACAACTTAATTTTGACAACTTAATTTTCACAACTTAATGTTGACAGCTTAATGTTGTTGACAGCTTAATGTTGTTGACAGCTTAATGTTGTTGACAGCTTAATGTTGTTGACAGCTTAATGTTGTTGATAGCTTAATGTTGTTGATAGCTTAATGTTGTTGATAGCTTAATGTTGACAGCTTAATGTTGACAGCTTAATGTTGACAGCTTAATGTTGACAGCTTAATGTTGACAGCCTATTGTTGACAGCTTAATGTTGTTGAAAGCTTAATGTTGACAGCTTAATGTTGACAGCTTAATGTTGACAGCTTAATGTTGTTAACTGTTAATGTTGTTAACTGTTAATGTTGTTAACTGTTAATGTTGTTAACTGTTAATGTTGTTAACTGTTAATGTTGTTAACTGTTAATGTTGTAAACTGTTAATGTTGTTAACTGTTAATGTTGTTAACTGTTAATGTTGTTAACTGTTAATGTTGCCAGCTTAATGTTGTTGCCAGCTTAATGTTGTTGACAGCTTAATGTTGACAGCCTAATGTTGTTGACGGTTAATTTTGACAACTTAATTTTCACAACTTAATGTTGACAGCTCAATGTTGACAGCTTAATGTTGTTGACAGCTTAATGTTGTTGACAGCTTAATGTTGTTGACAGCTTAATGTTGTTGACAGCTTAATGTTGTTGACAGCTTAATGTTGTTGACAGCTTAATGTTGTTGATAGCTTAATGTTGTTGATAGCTTAATGTTGTTGATAGCTTAATGTTGACAGCTTAATGTTGACAGCTTAATGTTGACAGCTTAATGTTGACAGCTTAATGTTGACAACTTAATGTTGACAGCTTAATGTTGACAGCTTATTGTTGACAGCTTATTGTTGACAGCTTAATGTTGTTAACTGTTAATGTTGTTAACTGTTAATGTTGTTAACTGTTAATGTTGTTAACTGTTAATGTCGTAAACTGTTAATGTTGCCAGCTTATTGTTGTTGACAGCTTAATGTTGTTGATAGCTTAATGTTGACAGCTTAATGTTGTTGACAGCCTAATTTTGTTGACAGCTTAATGTTGACAGCTTAATGTTGACAGCTTAATGTTGACAGCTTAATGTTGACAGCTTAATGTTGACAGCTTAATGTTGACAGCTCAATGTTGACAGCTTAATGTTGACAGCTTAATGTTGACAGCTTAATGTTGACAGCTTAATGTTGTTAATTGTTAATGTTGTTAACTGTTAATGTTGTAAACTGCTAATGTTGCCAGCTTATTGTTGTTGACAGCTTAATGTTGTTGATAGCTTAATGTTGACAGCTTAATGTTGTTGACAGCTTAATTTTGTTGACAGCTTAATGTTGACAGCTTAATGTTGACAGCCTATTGTTGACAGCTTAATGTTGTTGAAAGCTTAATGTTGAAAGCTTAATGTTGACAGCTTAATGTTGACAGCTTAATGTTGACAGCTTAATGTTGTTAACTGTTAATGTTGTTAACTGTTAATGTTGTTAACTGTTAATGTTGTAAACTGTTAATGTTGTTAACTGTTAATGTTGTTAACTGTTAATGTTGTTAACTGTTAATGTTGTTAACTGTTAATGTTGCCAGCTTAATGTTGTTGCCAGCTTAATGTTGTTGACAGCTTAATGTTGACAGCCTAATGTTGTTGACGGTTAATTTTGACAACTTAATTTTGACAACTTAATTTTCACAACTTAATGTTGACAGCTTAATGTTGTTGACAGCTTAATGTTGTTGACAGCTTAATGTTGTTGACAGCTTAATGTTGTTGACAGCTTAATGTTGTTGACAGCTTAATGTTGTTGATAGCTTAATGTTGTTGATAGCTTAATGTTGTTGATAGCTTAATGTTGACAGCTTAATGTTGACAGCTTAATGTTGACAGCTTAATGTTGACAGCTTAATGTTGACAGCCTATTGTTGACAGCTTAATGTTGTTGAAAGCTTAATGTTGACAGCTTAATGTTGACAGCTTAATGTTGACAGCTTAATGTTGTTAACTGTTAATGTTGTTAACTGTTAATGTTGTTAACTGTTAATGTTGTTAACTGTTAATGTTGTTAACTGTTAATGTTGTTAACTGTTAATGTTGTTAACTGTTAATGTTGTAAACTGTTAATGTTGTTAACTGTTAATGTTGTTAACTGTTAATGTTGTTAACTGTTAATGTTGCCAGCCTAATGTTGTTGCCAGCTTAATGTTGTTGACAGCTTAATGTTGACAGCCTAATGTTGTTGACGGTTAATTTTGACAACTTAATTTTCTCAACTTAATGTTGACAGCTTAATGTTGACAGCTTAATGTTGTTGACAGCTTAATGTTGTTGATAGCTTAATGTTGTTGATAGCTTAATGTTGACAGCTTAATGTTGACAGCTTAATGTTGACAGCTTAATGTTGTTGACAGCTTAATGTTGACAGCTTAATGTTGACAGCTTAATGTTGACAGCTTAATGTTGACAGCTTATTGTTGACAGCTTATTGTTGACAGCTTAATGTTGTTAACTGTTAATGTTGTTAACTGTTAATGTTGTTAACTGTTAATGTTGTTAACTGTTAATGTTGTTAACTGTTAATGTCGTAAACTGTTAATGTTGCCAGCTTATTGTTGTTGACAGCTTAATGTTGTTGATAGCTTAATGTTGACAGCTTAATGTTGTTGACAGCCTAATTTTGTTGACAGCTTAATGTTGACAGCTTAATGTTGACAGCTTAATGTTGACAGCTTAATGTTGACAGCTTAATGTTGACAGCTTAATGTTGACAGCTTAATGTTGTTGACAGCTTAATGTTGTTGATAGCTTAATGTTGTTGATAGCTTAATGTTGACAGCTTAATGTTGACAGCTTAATGTTGACAGCTTAATGTTGTTGACAGCTTAATGTTGACAGCTTAATGTTGACAGCTTAATGTTGACAGCTTAATGTTGACAGCTTATTGTTGACAGCTTATTGTTGACAGCTTAATGTTGACAGCTTAATGTTGACAGCTTAATGTTGACAGCCTAATGTTGACAGCCTAAGGTTGACAGCTTAATGTTGACAGCTTAATGTTGACAGCTTAATGTTGACAACTTAATGTTGACAGCTTAATGTTGACAGCTTAATGTTGACAGCTTAATGTTGTTAACTGTTAATGTTGTTAACTGTTAATGTCGTAAACTGTTAATGTTGCCAGCTTATTGTTGTTGACAGCTTAATGTTGTTGACAGCTTAATTTTGTTGACAGCTTAATGTTGACAGCTTAATGTTGACAGCTTAATGTTGACAGCTTATTGTTGACAGCTTATTGTTGACAGCTTAATGTTGACAGCTTAGTGTTGACAGCCTAATGTTGACAGCCTAATGTTGACAGCTTAATGTTGACAGCTTAATGTTGACAGCTTAATGTTGACAGCTTAATGTTGACAGCCTATTGTTGACAGCTTAATGTTGTTGAAAGCTTAATGTTGACAGCTTAATGTTGACAGCTTAATGTTGACAGCTTAATGTTGTTAACTGTTAATGTTGTTAACTGTTAATGTTGTAAACTGTTAATGTTGTTAACTGTTAATGTTGTTAACTGTTAATGTTGTTAACTGTTAATGTTGCCAGCCTAATGTTGTTGCCAGCTTAATGTTGTTGACAGCTTAATGTTGACAGCCTAATGTTGTTGACGGTTAATTTTGACAACTTAATTTTCTCAACTTAATGTTGACAGCTTAATGTTGACAGCTTAATGTTGTTGACAGCTTAATGTTGTTGATAGCTTAATGTTGTTGATAGCTTAATGTTGACAGCTTAATGTTGACAGCTTAATGTTGACAGCTTAATGTTGTTGACAGCTTAATGTTGACAGCTTAATGTTGACAGCTTAATGTTGACAGCTTAATGTTGACAGCTTATTGTTGACAGCTTATTGTTGACAGCTTAATGTTGACAGCTTAATGTTGACAGCTTAATGTTGACAGCCTAATGTTGACAGCCTAAGGTTGACAGCTTAATGTTGACAGCTTAATGTTGACAGCTTAATGTTGACAACTTAATGTTGACAGCTTAATGTTGACAGCTTAATGTTGACAGCTTAATGTTGTTAACTGTTAATGTTGTTAACTGTTAATGTCGTAAACTGTTAATGTTGCCAGCTTATTGTTGTTGACAGCTTAATGTTGTTGACAGCTTAATTTTGTTGACAGCTTAATGTTGACAGCTTAATGTTGACAGCTTATTGTTGACAGCTTATTGTTGACAGCTTAATGTTGACAGCTTAGTGTTGACAGCCTAATGTTGACAGCCTAATGTTGACAGCTTAATGTTGACAGCTTAATGTTGACAGCTTAATGTTGACAGCTTAATGTTGACAGCCTATTGTTGACAGCTTAATGTTGTTGAAAGCTTAATGTTGACAGCTTAATGTTGACAGCTTAATGTTGACAGCTTAATGTTGTTAACTGTTAATGTTGTTAACTGTTAATGTTGTTAACTGTTAATGTTGTTAACTGTTAATGTTGTAAACTGTTAATGTTGTTAACTGTTAATGTTGTTAACTGTTAATGTTGTTAACTGTTAATGTTGCCAGCTTAATGTTGTTGCCAGCTTAATGTTGTTGACAGCTTAATGTTGACAGCCTAATGTTGTTGACGGTTAATTTTGACAACTTAATTTTGACAACTTAATGTTGACAGCTCAATGTTGACAGCTTAATGTTGTTGACAGCTTAATGTTGTTGACAGCTTAATGTTGTTGACAGCTTAATGTTGTTGACAGCTTAATGTTGTTGACAGCTTAATGTTGTTGATAGCTTAATGTTGTTGATAGCTTAATGTTGTTGATAGCTTAATGTTGACAGCTTAATGTTGACAGCTTAATGTTGACAGCTTAATGTTGACAGCTTAATGTTGACAACTTAATGTTGACAGCTTAATGTTGACAGCTTATTGTTGACAGCTTATTGTTGACAGCTTAATGTTGTTAACTGTTAATGTTGTTAACTGTTAATGTTGTTAACTGTTAATGTTGTTAACTGTTAATGTTGTTAACTGTTAATGTCGTAAACTGTTAATGTTGCCAGCTTATTGTTGTTGACAGCTTAATGTTGTTGATAGCTTAATGTTGACAGCTTAATGTTGTTGACAGCCTAATTTTGTTGACAGCTTAATGTTGACAGCTTAATGTTGACAGCTTAATGTTGACAGCTTAATGTTGACAGCTTAATGTTGACAGCTTAATGTTGACAGCTCAATGTTGACAGCTTAATGTTGACAGCTTAATGTTGACAGCTTAATGTTGACAGCTTAATGTTGTTAATTGTTAATGTTGTTAACTGTTAATGTTGTAAACTGCTAATGTTGCCAGCTTATTGTTGTTGACAGCTTAATGTTGTTGATAGCTTAATGTTGACAGCTTAATGTTGTTGACAGCTTAATTTTGTTGACAGCTTAATGTTGACAGCTTAATGTTGACAACTTATTGTTGACAGCTTATTGTTGACAGCTTAATGTTGACAGCTTAGTGTTGACAGCCTAATGTTGACAGCCTAATGTTGACAGCTTAATGTTGACAGCTTAATGTTGACAGCTTTAAGTTGACAGCTTAATGTTGACAGCCTATTGTTGACAGCTTAATGTTGTTGAAAGCTTAATGTTGACAGCTTAATGTTGACAGCTTAATGTTGACGGCTTAATGTTGTTAACTGTTAATGTTGTTAACTGTTAATGTTGTTAACTGTTAATGTTGTAAACTGTTAATGTTGTTAACTGTTAATGTTGTTAACTGTTAATGTTGTTAACTGTTAATGTTGCCAGCTTAATGTTGTTGCCAGCTTAATGTTGTTGACAGCTTAATGTTGACAGCCTAATGTTGTTGACGGTTAATTTTGACAACTTAATTTTGACAACTTAATTTTCACAACTTAATGTTGACAGCTTAATGTTGTTGACAGCTTAATGTTGTTGACAGCTTAATGTTGTTGACAGCTTAATGTTGTTGACAGCTTAATGTTGTTGACAGCTTAATGTTGTCGATAGCTTAATGTTGTTGATAGCTTAATGTTGTTGATAGCTTAATGTTGACAGCTTAATGTTGACAGCTTAATGTTGACAGCTTAATGTTGACAGCTTAATGTTGACAGCTTAATGTTGACAGCTTATTGTTGACAGCTTATTGTTGACAGCTTAATGTTGTTAACTGTTAATGTTGTTAACTGTTAATGTTGTTAACTGTTAATGTTGTTAAGTGTTAATGTTGTTAACTGTTAATGTTGTTAACTGTTAATGTTGTTAACTGTTAATGTTGTTAACTGTTAATGTTGTTAACTGTTAATGTCGTAAACTGTTAATGTTGCCAGCTTATTGTTGTTGACAGCTTAATGTTGTTGATAGCTTAATGTTGACAGCTTAATGTTGTTGACAGCCTAATTTTGTTGACAGCTTAATGTTGACAGCTTAATGTTGACAGCTTAATGTTGACAGCTTAATGTTGACAGCTTAATGTTGACAGCTTAATGTTGACAGCTTAATGTTGACAGCTTAATGTTGACAGCTTAATGTTGTTAACTGTTAATGTTGTTAACTGTTAATGTTGTAAACTGCTAATGTTGCCAGCTTATTGTTGTTGACAGCTTAATGTTGTTGATAGCTTAATGTTGACAGCTTAATGTTGTTGACAGCTTAATTTTGTTGACAGCTTAATGTTGACAGCTTAATGTTGACAGCTTAATGTTGACAGCTTATTGTTGACAGCTTATTGTTGACAGCTTAATGTTGACAGCTTAGTGTTGACAGCCTAATGTTGACAGCCTAATGTTGACAGCTTAATGTTGACAGCTTAATGTTGACAGCTTAATGTTGACAGCTTAATGTTGACAGCCTATTGTTGACAGCTTAATGTTGTTGAAAGCTTAATGTTGACAGCTTAATGTTGACAGCTTAATGTTGACAGCTTAATGTTGTTAACTGTTAATGTTGTTAACTGTTAATGTTGTTAACTGTTAATGTTGTTAACTGTTAATGTTGTTAACTGTTAATGTTGTTAACTGTTAATGTTGTAAACTGTTAATGTTGTTAACTGTTAATGTTGTTAACTGTTAATGTTGCCAGCTTAATGTTGTTGCCAGCTTAATGTTGTTGACAGCTTAATGTTGACAGCCTAATGTTGTTGACGGTTAATTTTGACAACTTAATTTTCACAACTTAATGTTGACAGCTCAATGTTGACAGCTTAATGTTGTTGACAGCTTAATGTTGTTGACAGCTTAATGTTGTTGACAGCTTAATGTTGTTGATAGCTTAATGTTGTTGATAGCTTAATGTTGTTGATAGCTTAATGTTGACAGCTTAATGTTGACAGCTTAATGTTGACAGCTTAATGTTGACAGCTTAATGTTGACAGCTTAATGTTGACAGCTTAATGTTGACAGCTTATTGTTGACAGCTTATTGTTGACAGCTTATTGTTGACAGCTTAATGTTGTTAACTGTTAATGTTGTTAACTGTTAATGTTGTTAACTGTTAATGTTGTTAACTGTTAATGTTGTTAACTGTTAATGTTGTTAACTGTTAATGTTGTTAACTGTTAATGTTGTTAACTGTTAATGTTGTTAACTGTTAATGTCGTAAACTGTTAATGTTGCCAGCTTATTGTTGTTGACAGCTTAATGTTGTTGATAGCTTAATGTTGACAGCTTAATGTTGTTGACAGCCTAATTTTGTTGACAGCTTAATGTTGACAGCTTAATGTTGACAGCTTAATGTTGACAGCTTAATGTTGACAGCTTAATGTTGACAGCTTAATGTTGACAGCTTAATGTTGACAGCTTAATGTTGTTAACTGTTAATGTTGTTAACTGTTAATGTTGTAAACTGCTAATGTTGCCAGCTTATTGTTGTTGACAGCTTAATGTTGTTGATAGCTTAATGTTGACAGCTTAATGTTGACAACTTATTGTTGACAGCTTAATGTTGACAGCTTAATGTTGACAGCCTAATGTTGACAGGCTAATGTTGACAGCTTAATGTTGACAGCTTAATGTTGACAGCTTAATGTTGACAGCTTAATGTTGACAACTTATTGTTGACAGCTTAATGTTGACAGACTAATGTTGACAGGCTAATGTTGACAGCTTAATGTTGACAGCTTAATGTTGACAGCTTAATGTTGACAGCTTAATGTTGACAGCTTAATGTTGACAGCTTAATGTTGTTAACTGTTAATGTTGTTAACTGTTAATGTTGTAAACTGTTAATGTTGCCAGCTTATTGTTGTTGACAGCTTAATGTTGTTGATAGCTTAATGTTGACAGCTTAATGTTGACAGCTTAATGTTGACAACTTATTGTTGACAGCTTAATGTTGACAGCCTATTGTTGACAGCCTATTGTTGACAGCTTAATGTTGTTGAAAGCTTAATGTTGACAGCTTAATGTTGACAGCTTAATGTTGACAGCTTAATGTTGTTAACTGTTAATGTTGTTAACTGTTAATGTTATTAACTGTGAATGTTGTTAACTGTTAATGTTGTTAACTGTTAATGTTGTTAACTGTTAATGTTGTTAACTGTTAATGTTGTTAACTGTTAATGTTGTTAACTGTTAATGTTGTTAACTGTTAATGTTGTTAACTGTTAATGTTGCCAGCTTAATGTTGTTGCCAGCTTAATGTTGTTGACAGCTTAATGTTGACAGCCTAATGTTGTTGACGGTTAATTTTGACAACTTAATTTTCACAACTTAATGTTGACAGCTCAATGTTGACAGCTTAATGTTGTTGACAGCTTAATGTTGTTGACAGCTTAATGTTGTTGACAGCTTAATGTTGTTGACAGCTTAATGTTGTTGACAGCTTAATGTTGTTGACAGCTTAATGTTGTTGACAGCTTAATGTTGTTGATAGCTTAATGTTGTTGATAGCTTAATGTTGTTGATAGCTTAATGTTGACAGCTTAATGTTGACAGCTTAATGTTGACAGCTTAATGTTGACAGCTTAATGTTGACAACTTAATGTTGACAGCTTAATGTTGACAGCTTATTGTTGACAGCTTATTGTTGACAGCTTAATGTTGTTAACTGTTAATGTTGTTAACTGTTAATGTTGTTAACTGTTAATGTTGTTAACTGTTAATGTTGTTAACTGTTAATGTTGTTAACTGTTAATGTTGTTAACTGTTAATGTCGTAAACTGTTAATGTCGTAAACTGTTAATGTTGCCAGCTTATTGTTGTTGACAGCTTAATGTTGTTGATAGCTTAATGTTGACAGCTTAATGTTGTTGACAGCCTAATTTTGTTGACAGCTTAATGTTGACAGCTTAATGTTGACAGCTTAATGTTGACAGCTTATTGTTGACAGCTTATTGTTGACAGCTTAATGTTGTTAACTGTTAATGTTGTTAACTGTTAATGTTGTTAACTGTTAATGTTGTTAACTGTTAATGTTGTTAACTGTTAATGTTGTTAACTGTTAATGTTGTTAACTGTTAATGTTGTTAACTGTTAATGTTGTTAACTGTTAATGTTGTTAACTGTTAATGTTGTTAACTGTTAATGTCGTAAACTGTTAATGTTGCCAGCTTATTGTTGTTGACAGCTTAATGTTGTTGATAGCTTAATGTTGACAACTTAATGTTGTTGACAGCCTAATTTTGTTGACAGCTTAATGTTGACAGCTTAATGTTGACAGCTTAATGTTGACAGCTTAATGTTGACAGCTTAATGTTGACAGCTTAATGTTGACAGCTTAATGTTGTTAACTGTTAATGTTGTTAACTGTTAATGTTGTAAACTGCTAATGTTGCCAGCTTATTGTTGTTGACAGCTTAATGTTGTTGATAGCTTAATGTTGACAGCTTAATGTTGTTGACAGCTTAATTTTGTTGACAGCTTAATGTTGACAGCTTAATGTTGACAGCTTAATGTTGACAGCTTATTGTTGACAGCTTATTGTTGACAGCTTATTGTTGACAGCTTAATGTTGACAGCTTAGTGTTGACAGCCTAATGTTGACAGCCTAATGTTGACAGCTTAATGTTGACAGCTTAATGTTGACAGCTTAATGTTGACAGCCTATTGTTGACAGCTTAATGTTGTTGAAAGCTTAATGTTGACAGCTTAATGTTGACAGCTTAATGTTGACAGCTTAATGTTGTTAACTGTTAATGTTGTTAACTGTTAATGTTGTTAACTGTTAATGTTGTTAACTGTTAATGTTGTTAACTGTTAATGTTGTAAACTGTTAATGTTGTTAACTGTTAATGTTGTTAACTGTTAATGTTGTTAACTGTTAATGTTGCCAGCTTAATGTTGTTGCCAGCTTAATGTTGTTGACAGCTTAATGTTGACAGCCTAATGTTGTTGACGGTTAATTTTGACAACTTAATTTTCACAACTTAATGTTGACAGCTCAATGTTGACAGCTTAATGTTGTTGACAGCTTAATGTTGTTGACAGCTTAATGTTGTTGACAGCTTAATGTTGTTGATAGCTTAATGTTGTTGATAGCTTAATGTTGTTGACAGCTTAATGTTGACAGCTTAATGTTGACAGCTTAATGTTGACAGCTTAATGTTGACAGCTTAATGTTGACAGCTTAATGTTGACAGCTTAATGTTGACAGCTTATTGTTGACAGCTTATTGTTGACAGCTTAATGTTGTTAACTGTTAATGTTGTTAACTGTTAATGTTGTTAACTGTTAATGTTGTTAACTGTTAATGTTGTTAACTGTTAATGTTGTTAACTGTTAATGTTGTTAACTGTTAATGTTGTTAACTGTTAATGTCGTAAACTGTTAATGTTGCCAGCTTATTGTTGTTGACAGCTTAATGTTGTTGATAGCTTAATGTTGACAGCTTAATGTTGTTGACAGCCTAATTTTGTTGACAGCTTAATGTTGACAGCTTAATGTTGACAGCTTAATGTTGACAGCTTAATGTTGACAGCTTAATGTTGACAGCTTAATGTTGACAGCTTAATGTTGACAGCTTAATGTTGTTAACTGTTAATGTTGTTAACTGTTAATGTTGTAAACTGCTAATGTTGCCAGCTTATTGTTGTTGACAGCTTAATGTTGTTGATAGCTTAATGTTGACAGCTTAATGTTGACAACTTATTGTTGACAGCTTAATATTGACAGCTTAATGTTGACAGACTAATGTTGACAGGCTAATGTTGACAGCTTAATGTTGACAGCTTAATGTTGACAGCTTAATGTTGACAGCTTAATGTTGACAGCTTAATGTTGTTAACTGTTAATGTTGTTAACTGTTAATGTTGTAAACTGTTAATGTTGCCAGCTTATTGTTGTTGACAGCTTAATGTTGTTGATAGCTTAATGTTGACAGCTTAATGTTGACAGCTTAATGTTGACAACTTATTGTTGACAGCTTAATGTTGACAGCCTATTGTTGACAGCCTATTGTTGACAGCTTAATGTTGTTGAAAGCTTAATGTTGACAGCTTAATGTTGACAGCTTAATGTTGACAGCTTAATGTTGTTAACTGTTAATGTTGTTAACTGTTAATGTTGTTAACTGTTAATGTTGTTAACTGTTAATGTTGTTAACTGTTAATGTTGTTAACTGTTAATGTTGTTAACTGTTAATGTTGTTAACTGTTAATGTTGTTAACTGTTAATGTTGTTAACTGTTAATGTTGCCAGCTTAATGTTGTTGCCAGCTTAATGTTGTTGACAGCTTAATGTTGACATCCTAATATTGTTGACGGTTAATTTTGACAACTTAATTTTCTCAACTTAATGTTGACAGCTTAATGTTGACAGCTTAATGTTGTTGACAGCTTAATGTTGTTGATAGCTTAATGTTGTTGATAGCTTAATGTTGACAGCTTAATGTTGACAGCTTAATGTTGACAGCTTAATGTTGTTGACAGCTTAATGTTGACAGCTTAATGTTGACAGCTTAATGTTGACAGCTTAATGTTGACAGCTTAATGTTGACAGCCTAATGTTGACAGCCTAAGGTTGACAGCCTAAGGTTGACAGCTTAATGTTGACAGCTTAATGTTGACAGCTTAATGTTGACAACTTAATGTTGACAGCTTAATGTTGACAGCTTAATGTTGACAGCTTAATGTTGTTAACTGTTAATGTTGTTAACTGTTAATGTCGTAAACTGTTAATGTTGCCAGCTTATTGTTGTTGACAGCTTAATGTTGTTGACAGCTTAATTTTGTTGACAGCTTAATGTTGACAGCTTAATGTTGACAGCTTAATGTTGACAGCTTATTGTTGACAGCTTATTGTTGACAGCTTAATGTTGACAGCTTAGTGTTGACAGCCTAATGTTGACAGCCTAATGTTGACAGCTTAATGTTGACAGCTTAATGTTGACAGCTTAATGTTGACAGCTTAATGTTGACAGCCTATTGTTGACAGCTTAATGTTGTTGAAAGCTTAATGTTGACAGCTTAATGTTGACAGCTTAATGTTGACAGCTTAATGTTGTTAACTGTTAATGTAGTTAACTGTTAATGTTGTTAACTGTTAATGTTGTTAACTGTTAATGTTGTTAACTGTTAATGTTGTAAACTGTTAATGTTGTTAACTGTTAATGTTGTTAACTGTTAATGTTGTTAACTGTTAATGTTGCCAGCTTAATGTTGTTGCCAGCTTAATGTTGTTGACAGCTTAATGTTGACAGCCTAATGTTGTTGACGGTTAATTTTGACAACTTAATTTTCACAACTTAATGTTGACAGCTCAATGTTGACAGCTTAATGTTGTTGACAGCTTAATGTTGTTGACAGCTTAATGTTGTTGACAGCTTAATGTTGTTGACAGCTTAATGTTGTTGACAGCTTAATGTTGTTGACAGCTTAATGTTGTTGACAGCTTAATGTTGTTGATAGCTTAATGTTGTTGATAGCTTAATGTTGTTGATAGCTTAATGTTGACAGCTTAATGTTGACAGCTTAATGTTGACAGCTTAATGTTGACAGCTTAATGTTGACAACTTAATGTTGACAGCTTAATGTTGACAGCTTATTGTTGACAGCTTATTGTTGACAGCTTAATGTTGTTAACTGTTAATGTTGTTAACTGTTAATGTTGTTAACTGTTAATGTTGTTAACTGTTAATGTTGTTAACTGTTAATGTTGTTAACTGTTAATGTTGTTAACTGTTAATGTCGTAAACTGTTAATGTTGCCAGCTTATTGTTGTTGACAGCTTAATGTTGTTGATAGCTTAATGTTGACAGCTTAATGTTGTTGACAGCCTAATTTTGTTGACAGCTTAATGTTGACAGCTTAATGTTGACAGCTTAATGTTGACAGCTTAATGTTGACAGCTTAATGTTGACAGCTTAATGTTGACAGCTTAATGTTGTTAACTGTTAATGTTGTTAACTGTTAATGTTGTAAACTGCTAATGTTGCCAGCTTATTGTTGTTGACAGCTTAATGTTGTTGATAGCTTAATGTTGACAGCTTAATGTTGTTGACAGCTTAATTTTGTTGACAGCTTAATGTTGACAGCTTAATGTTGACAACTTATTGTTGACAGCTTATTGTTGACAGCTTAATGTTGACAGCTTAGTGTTGACAGCCTAATGTTGACAGCCTAATGTTGACAGCTTAATGTTGACAGCTTAATGTTGACAGCTTAATGTTGACAGCTTAATGTTGACAGCCTATTGTTGACAGCTTAATGTTGTTGAAAGCTTAATGTTGACAGCTTTATGTTGACAGCTTAATGTTGACAGCTTAATGTTGTTAACTGTTAATGTTGTTAACTGTTAATGTTGTTAACTGTTAATGTTGTAAACTGTTAATGTTGTTAACTGTTAATGTTGTTAACTGTTAATGTTGTTAACTGTTAATGTTGCCAGCTTAATGTTGTTGCCAGCTTAATGTTGTTGACAGCTTAATGTTGACAGCCTAATGTTGTTGACGGTTAATTTTGACAACTTAATTTTCACAACTTAATGTTGACAGCTCAATGTTGACAGCTTAATGTTGTTGACAGCTTAATGTTGTTGACAGCTTAATGTTGTTGACAGCTTAATGTTGTTGACAGCTTAATGTTGTTGATAGCTTAATGTTGTTGATAGCTTAATGTTGTTGATAGCTTAATGTTGACAGCTTAATGTTGACAGCTTAATGTTGACAGCTTAATGTTGACAGCTTAATGTTGACAGCTTAATGTTGACAGCTTATTGTTGACAGCTTATTGTTGACAGCTTAATGTTGTTAACTGTTAATGTTGTTAACTGTTAATGTTGTTAACTGTTAATGTTGTTAACTGTTAATGTTGTTAACTGTTAATGTTGTTAACTGTTAATGTTGTTAACTGTTAATGTTGTTAACTGTTAATGTTGTTAACTGTTAATGTTGCCAGCTTAATGTTGTTGCCAGCTTAATGTTGTTGACAGCTTAATGTTGACATCCTAATGTTGTTGACGGGTAATTTTGACAACTTAATTTTCTCAACTTAATGTTGACAGCTTAATGTTGACAGCTTAATGTTGACAGCTTAATGTTGTTGACAGCTTAATGTTGTTGATAGCTTAATGTTGTTGATAGCTTAATGTTGACAGCTTAATGTTGACAGCTTAATGTTGACAGCTTAATGTTGTTGACAGCTTTATGTTGACAGCTTAATGTTGACAGCTTAATGTTGACAGCTTATTGTTGACAGCTTATTGTTGACAGCTTAATGTTGACAGCTTAATGTTGACAGCTTAATGTTGACAGCCTAATGTTGACAGCCTAAGGTTGACAGCTTAATGTTGACAGCTTAATGTTGACAGCTTAATGTTGACAACTTAATGTTGACAGCTTAATGTTGACAGCTTAATGTTGACAGCTTAATGTTGTTAACTGTTAATGTTGTTAACTGCTAATGTCGTAAACTGTTAATGTTGCCAGCTTATTGTTGTTGACAGCTTAATGTTGACAGCTTAATGTTGTTGACAGCCTAATTTTGTTGACAGCTTAATGTTGACAGCTTAATGTTGACAGCTTAATGTTGACAGCTTAATGTTGACAGCTTAATGTTGTCAGCTTAATGTTGACAGCTTAATGTTGACAGCTTAATGTTGACAGCTTAATGTTGTTAACTGTTAATGTTGTTAACTGTTAATGTTGTTAACTGTTAATGTTGTTAACTGTTAATGTTGTTAACTGTTAATGTTGTTAACTGTTAATGTTGTTAACTGTTAATGTTGTTAACTGTTAATGTTGTTAACTGTTAATGTTGTTAACTGTTAATGTTGTTAACTGTTAATGTTGTTAACTGTTAATGTTGCCAGCTTAATGTTGTTGCCAGCTTAATGTTGTTGACAGCTTAATGTTGACATCCTAATATTGTTGACGGTTAATTTTGACAACTTAATTTTCTCAACTTAATGTTGACAGCTTAATGTTGACAGCTTAATGTTGTTGACAGCTTAATGTTGTTGATAGCTTAATGTTGTTGATAGCTTAATGTTGACAGCTTAATGTTGACAGCTTAATGTTGACAGCTTAATGTTGTTGACAGCTTAATGTTGACAGCTTAATGTTGACAGCTTAATGTTGACAGCTTAATGTTGACAGCTTATTGTTGACAGCCTATTGTTGACAGCTTAATGTTGACAGCTTAATGTTGACAGCTTAATGTTGACAGCCTAATGTTGACAGCCTAAGGTTGACAGCTTAACGTTGACAGCTTAATGTTGACAGCTTAATGTTGACAACTTAATGTTGACAGCTTAATGTTGACAGCTTAATGTTGACAGCTTAATGTTGTTAACTGTTAATGTTGTTAACTGTTAATGTCGTAAACTGTTAATGTTGCCAGCTTATTGTTGTTGACAGCTTAATGTTGTTGACAGCTTAATTTTGTTGACAGCTTAATGTTGACAGCTTAATGTTGACAGCTTAATGTTGACAGCTTAATGTTGACAGCTTATTGTTGACAGCTTATTGTTGACAGCTTAATGTTGACAGCTTAGTGTTGACAGCCTAATGTTGACAGCCTAATGTTGACAGCTTAATGTTGACAGCTTAATGTTGACAGCTTAATGTTGACAGCTTAATGTTGACAGCCTATTGTTGACAGCTTAATGTTGTTGAAAGCTTAATGTTGACAGCTTAATGTTGACAGCTTAATGTTGTTAACTGTTAATGTTGTTAACTGTTAATGTTGTTAACTGTTAATGTTGTTAACTGTTAATGTTGTTAACTGTTAATGTTGTTAACTGTTAATGTTGTTAACTGTTAATGTTGTTAACTGTTAATGTTGTTAACTGTTAATGTTGTTAACTGTTAATGTTGTTAACTGTTAATGTTGTTAACTGTTAATGTTGTTAACTGTTAATGTTGTTAACTGTTAATGTTGTCAACTGTTAATGTTGTTAACTGTTAATGTTGCCAGCTTAATGTTGTTGCCAGCTTAATGTTGTTGACAGCTTAATGTTGACATCCTAATGTTGTTGACGGGTAATTTTGACAACTTAATTTTCTCAACTAAATGTTGACAGCTTAATGTTGACAGCTTAATGTTGACAGCTTAATGTTGTTGACAGCTTAATGTTGTTGATAGCTTAATGTTGTTGATAGCTTAATGTTGACAGCTTAATGTTGACAGCTTAATGTTGACAGCTTAATGTTGTTGACAGCTTAATGTTGACAGCTTAATGTTGACAGCTTAATGTTGACAGCTTATTGTTGACAGCTTATTGTTGACAGCTTAATGTTGACAGCTTAATGTTGACAGCCTAATGTTGACAGCCTAAGGTTGACAGCTTAATGTTGACAGCTTAATGTTGACAGCTTAATGTTGACAACTTAATGTTGACAGCTTAATGTTGACAGCTTAATGTTGACAGCTTAATGTTGTTAACTGTTAATGTTGTTAACTGCTAATGTCGTAAACTGTTAATGTTGCCAGCTTATTGTTGTTGACAGCTTAATGTTGACAGCTTAATGTTGTTGACAGCCTAATTTTGTTGACAGCTTAATGTTGACAGCTTAATGTTGACAGCTTAATGTTGACAGCTTAATGTTGTCAGCTTAATGTTGACAGCTTAATGTTGACAGCTTAATGTTGTTAACTGTTAATGTTGTTAACTGTTAATGTTGTTAACTGTTAATGTTGTTAACTGTTAATGTTGTTAACTGTTAATGTTGTTAACTGTTAATGTTGTTAACTGTTAATGTTGTTAACTGTTAATGTTGTTAACTGTTAATGTTGTTAACTGTTAATGTTGTTAACTGTTAATGTTGTTAACTGTTAATGTTGCCAGCTTAATGTTGTTGCCAGCTTAATGTTGTTGACAGCTTAATGTTGACATCCTAATATTGTTGACGGTTAATTTTGACAACTTAATTTTCTCAACTTAATGTTGACAGCTTAATGTTGACAGCTTAATGTTGTTGACAGCTTAATGTTGTTGATAGCTTAATGTTGTTGATAGCTTAATGTTGACAGCTTAATGTTGACAGCTTAATGTTGACAGCTTAATGTTGTTGACAGCTTAATGTTGACAGCTTAATGTTGACAGCTTAATGTTGACAGCTTAATGTTGACAGCTTAATGTTGACAGCCTAATGTTGACAGCCTAAGGTTGACAGCCTAAGGTTGACAGCTTAATGTTGACAGCTTAATGTTGACAGCTTAATGTTGACAACTTAATGTTGACAGCTTAATGTTGACAGCTTAATGTTGACAGCTTAATGTTGTTAACTGTTAATGTTGTTAACTGTTAATGTCGTAAACTGTTAATGTTGCCAGCTTATTGTTGTTGACAGCTTAATGTTGTTGACAGCTTAATTTTGTTGACAGCTTAATGTTGACAGCTTAATGTTGACAGCTTAATGTTGACAGCTTATTGTTGACAGCTTATTGTTGACAGCTTAATGTTGACAGCTTAGTGTTGACAGCCTAATGTTGACAGCCTAATGTTGACAGCTTAATGTTGACAGCTTAATGTTGACAGCTTAATGTTGACAGCTTAATGTTGACAGCCTATTGTTGACAGCTTAATGTTGTTGAAAGCTTAATGTTGACAGCTTAATGTTGACAGCTTAATGTTGACAGCTTAATGTTGTTAACTGTTAATGTAGTTAACTGTTAATGTTGTTAACTGTTAATGTTGTTAACTGTTAATGTTGTTAACTGTTAATGTTGTAAACTGTTAATGTTGTTAACTGTTAATGTTGTTAACTGTTAATGTTGTTAACTGTTAATGTTGCCAGCTTAATGTTGTTGCCAGCTTAATGTTGTTGACAGCTTAATGTTGACAGCCTAATGTTGTTGACGGTTAATTTTGACAACTTAATTTTCACAACTTAATGTTGACAGCTCAATGTTGACAGCTTAATGTTGTTGACAGCTTAATGTTGTTGACAGCTTAATGTTGTTGACAGCTTAATGTTGTTGACAGCTTAATGTTGTTGACAGCTTAATGTTGTTGACAGCTTAATGTTGTTGATAGCTTAATGTTGTTGATAGCTTAATGTTGTTGATAGCTTAATGTTGACAGCTTAATGTTGACAGCTTAATGTTGACAGCTTAATGTTGACAGCTTAATGTTGACAACTTAATGTTGACAGCTTAATGTTGACAGCTTATTGTTGACAGCTTATTGTTGACAGCTTAATGTTGTTAACTGTTAATGTTGTTAACTGTTAATGTTGTTAACTGTTAATGTTGTTAACTGTTAATGTTGTTAACTGTTAATGTTGTTAACTGTTAATGTCGTAAACTGTTAATGTTGCCAGCTTATTGTTGTTGACAGCTTAATGTTGTTGATAGCTTAATGTTGACAGCTTAATGTTGTTGACAGCCTAATTTTGTTGACAGCTTAATGTTGACAGCTTAATGTTGACAGCTTAATGTTGACAGCTTAATGTTGACAGCTTAATGTTGACAGCTTAATGTTGACAGCTTAATGTTGTTAACTGTTAATGTTGTTAACTGTTAATGTTGTAAACTGCTAATGTTGCCAGCTTATTGTTGTTGACAGCTTAATGTTGTTGATAGCTTAATGTTGACAGCTTAATGTTGTTGACAGCTTAATTTTGTTGACAGCTTAATGTTGACAGCTTAATGTTGACAACTTATTGTTGACAGCTTATTGTTGACAGCTTAATGTTGACAGCTTAGTGTTGACAGCCTAATGTTGACAGCCTAATGTTGACAGCTTAATGTTGACAGCTTAATGTTGACAGCTTAATGTTGACAGCTTAATGTTGACAGCCTATTGTTGACAGCTTAATGTTGTTGAAAGCTTAATGTTGACAGCTTTATGTTGACAGCTTAATGTTGACAGCTTAATGTTGTTAACTGTTAATGTTGTTAACTGTTAATGTTGTTAACTGTTAATGTTGTAAACTGTTAATGTTGTTAACTGTTAATGTTGTTAACTGTTAATGTTGTTAACTGTTAATGTTGCCAGCTTAATGTTGTTGCCAGCTTAATGTTGTTGACAGCTTAATGTTGACAGCCTAATGTTGTTGACGGTTAATTTTGACAACTTAATTTTCACAACTTAATGTTGACAGCTCAATGTTGACAGCTTAATGTTGTTGACAGCTTAATGTTGTTGACAGCTTAATGTTGTTGACAGCTTAATGTTGTTGACAGCTTAATGTTGTTGATAGCTTAATGTTGTTGATAGCTTAATGTTGTTGATAGCTTAATGTTGACAGCTTAATGTTGACAGCTTAATGTTGACAGCTTAATGTTGACAGCTTAATGTTGACAGCTTAATGTTGACAGCTTATTGTTGACAGCTTATTGTTGACAGCTTAATGTTGTTAACTGTTAATGTTGTTAACTGTTAATGTTGTTAACTGTTAATGTTGTTAACTGTTAATGTTGTTAACTGTTAATGTTGTTAACTGTTAATGTTGTTAACTGTTAATGTTGTTAACTGTTAATGTTGTTAACTGTTAATGTTGTTAACTGTTAATGTTGTTAACTGTTAATGTTGCCAGCTTAATGTTGTTGCCAGCTTAATGTTGTTGACAGCTTAATGTTGACATCCTAATGTTGTTGACGGGTAATTTTGACAACTTAATTTTCTCAACTTAATGTTGACAGCTTAATGTTGACAGCTTAATGTTGACAGCTTAATGTTGTTGACAGCTTAATGTTGTTGATAGCTTAATGTTGTTGATAGCTTAATGTTGACAGCTTAATGTTGACAGCTTAATGTTGACAGCTTAATGTTGTTGACAGCTTTATGTTGACAGCTTAATGTTGACAGCTTAATGTTGACAGCTTATTGTTGACAGCTTATTGTTGACAGCTTAATGTTGACAGCTTAATGTTGACAGCTTAATGTTGACAGCCTAATGTTGACAGCCTAAGGTTGACAGCTTAATGTTGACAGCTTAATGTTGACAGCTTAATGTTGACAACTTAATGTTGACAGCTTAATGTTGACAGCTTAATGTTGACAGCTTAATGTTGTTAACTGTTAATGTTGTTAACTGCTAATGTCGTAAACTGTTAATGTTGCCAGCTTATTGTTGTTGACAGCTTAATGTTGACAGCTTAATGTTGTTGACAGCCTAATTTTGTTGACAGCTTAATGTTGACAGCTTAATGTTGACAGCTTAATGTTGACAGCTTAATGTTGACAGCTTAATGTTGTCAGCTTAATGTTGACAGCTTAATGTTGACAGCTTAATGTTGACAGCTTAATGTTGTTAACTGTTAATGTTGTTAACTGTTAATGTTGTTAACTGTTAATGTTGTTAACTGTTAATGTTGTTAACTGTTAATGTTGTTAACTGTTAATGTTGTTAACTGTTAATGTTGTTAACTGTTAATGTTGTTAACTGTTAATGTTGTTAACTGTTAATGTTGTTAACTGTTAATGTTGTTAACTGTTAATGTTGCCAGCTTAATGTTGTTGCCAGCTTAATGTTGTTGACAGCTTAATGTTGACATCCTAATATTGTTGACGGTTAATTTTGACAACTTAATTTTCTCAACTTAATGTTGACAGCTTAATGTTGACAGCTTAATGTTGTTGACAGCTTAATGTTGTTGATAGCTTAATGTTGTTGATAGCTTAATGTTGACAGCTTAATGTTGACAGCTTAATGTTGACAGCTTAATGTTGTTGACAGCTTAATGTTGACAGCTTAATGTTGACAGCTTAATGTTGACAGCTTAATGTTGACAGCTTATTGTTGACAGCTTATTGTTGACAGCTTAATGTTGACAGCTTAATGTTGACAGCTTAATGTTGACAGCCTAATGTTGACAGCCTAAGGTTGACAGCTTAACGTTGACAGCTTAATGTTGACAGCTTAATGTTGACAACTTAATGTTGACAGCTTAATGTTGACAGCTTAATGTTGACAGCTTAATGTTGTTAACTGTTAATGTTGTTAACTGTTAATGTCGTAAACTGTTAATGTTGCCAGCTTATTGTTGTTGACAGCTTAATGTTGTTGACAGCTTAATTTTGTTGACAGCTTAATGTTGACAGCTTAATGTTGACAGCTTAATGTTGACAGCTTATTGTTGACAGCTTATTGTTGACAGCTTAATGTTGACAGCTTAGTGTTGACAGCCTAATGTTGACACCCTAATGTTGACAGCTTAATGTTGACAGCTTAATGTTGACAGCTTAATGTTGACAGCTTAATGTTGACAGCCTATTGTTGACAGCTTAATGTTGTTGAAAGCTTAATGTTGACAGCTTAATGTTGACAGCTTAATGTTGACAGCTTAATGTTGTTAACTGTTAATGTTGTTAACTGTTAATGTTGTTAACTGTTAATGTTGTTAACTGTTAATGTTGTAAACTGTTAATGTTGTTAACTGTTAATGTTGTTAACTGTTAATGTTGTTAACTGTTAATGTTGTTAACTGTTAATGTTGTTAACTGTTAATGTTGTTAACTGTTAATGTTGTTAACTGTTAATGTTGTTAACTGTTAATGTTGTCAACTGTTAATGTTGTTAACTGTTAATGTTGCCAGCTTAATGTTGTTGCCAGCTTAATGTTGTTGACAGCTTAATGTTGACATCCTAATGTTGTTGACGGGTAATTTTGACAACTTAATTTTCTCAACTTAATGTTGACAGCTTAATGTTGACAGCTTAATGTTGACAGCTTAATGTTGTTGACAGCTTAATGTTGTTGATAGCTTAATGTTGTTGATAGCTTAATGTTGACAGCTTAATGTTGACAGCTTAATGTTGACAGCTTAATGTTGTTGACAGCTTAATGTTGACAGCTTAATGTTGACAGCTTAATGTTGACAGCTTATTGTTGACAGCTTATTGTTGACAGCTTAATGTTGACAGCTTAATGTTGACAGCTTAATGTTGACAGCCTAATGTTGACAGCCTAAGGTTGACAGCTTAATGTTGACAGCTTAATGTTGACAGCTTAATGTTGACAACTTAATGTTGACAGCTTAATGTTGACAGCTTAATGTTGACAGCTTAATGTTGTTAACTGTTAATGTTGTTAACTGCTAATGTCGTAAACTGTTAATGTTGCCAGCTTATTGTTGTTGACAGCTTAATGTTGACAGCTTAATGTTGTTGACAGCCTAATTTTGTTGACAGCTTAATGTTGACAGCTTAATGTTGACAGCTTAATGTTGACAGCTTAATGTTGACAGCTTAATGTTGTCAGCTTAATGTTGACAGCTTAATGTTGACAGCTTAATGTTGTTAACTGTTAATGTTGTTAACTGTTAATGTTGTTAACTGTTAATGTTGTTAACTGTTAATGTTGTTAACTGTTAATGTTGTTAACTGTTAATGTTGTTAACTGTTAATGTTGTTAACTGTTAATGTTGTTAACTGTTAATGTTGTTAACTGTTAATGTTGTTAACTGTTAATGTTGTTAACTGTTAATGTTGCCAGCTTAATGTTGTTGCCAGCTTAATGTTGTTGACAGCTTAATGTTGACATCCTAATATTGTTGACGGTTAATTTTGACAACTTAATTTTCTCAACTTAATGTTGACAGCTTAATGTTGACAGCTTAATGTTGTTGACAGCTTAATGTTGTTGATAGCTTAATGTTGTTGATAGCTTAATGTTGACAGCTTAATGTTGACAGCTTAATGTTGACAGCTTAATGTTGTTGACAGCTTAATGTTGACAGCTTAATGTTGACAGCTTAATGTTGACAGCTTAATGTTGACAGCTTATTGTTGACAGCTTATTGTTGACAGCTTAATGTTGACAGCTTAATGTTGACAGCTTAATGTTGACAGCCTAATGTTGACAGCCTAAGGTTGACAGCTTAATGTTGACAGCTTAATGTTGACAGCTTAATGTTGACAACTTAATGTTGACAGCTTAATGTTGACAGCTTAATGTTGACAGCTTAATGTTGTTAACTGTTAATGTTGTTAACTGTTAATGTCGTAAACTGTTAATGTTGCCAGCTTATTGTTGTTGACAGCTTAATGTTGTTGACAGCTTAATTTTGTTGACAGCTTAATGTTGACAGCTTAATGTTGACAGCTTAATGTTGACAGCTTATTGTTGACAGCTTATTGTTGACAGCTTAATGTTGACAGCTTAGTGTTGACAGCCTAATGTTGACAGCCTAATGTTGACAGCTTAATGTTGACAGCTTAATGTTGACAGCTTAATGTTGACAGCTTAATGTTGACAGCCTATTGTTGACAGCTTAATGTTGTTGAAAGCTTAATGTTGACAGCTTAATGTTGACAGCTTAATGTTGACAGCTTAATGTTGTTAACTGTTAATGTTGTTAACTGTTAATGTTGTTAACTGTTAATGTTGTTAACTGTTAATGTTGTAAACTGTTAATGTTGTTAACTGTTAATGTTGTTAACTGTTAATGTTGTTAACTGTTAATGTTGCCAGCCTAATGTTGTTGCCAGCTTAATGTTGTTGACAGCTTAATGTTGACAGCCTAATGTTGTTGACGGTTAATTTTGACAACTTAATTTTCTCAACTTAATGTTGACAGCTTAATGTTGACAGCTTAATGTTGTTGACAGCTTAATGTTGTTGATAGCTTAATGTTGTTGATAGCTTAATGTTGACAGCTTAATGTTGACAGCTTAATGTTGACAGCTTAATGTTGTTGACAGCTTAATGTTGACAGCTTAATGTTGACAACTTATTGTTGACAGCTTATTGTTGACAGCTTAATGTGGACAGCTTAGTGTTGACAGCCTAATGTTGACAGCCTAATGTTGACAGCTTAATGTTGACAGCTTAATGTTGACAGCTTAATGTTGACAGCTTAATGTTGACAGCCTATTGTTGACAGCTTAATGTTGTTGAAAGCTTAATGTTGACAGCTTTATGTTGACAGCTTAATGTTGACAGCTTAATGTTGTTAACTGTTAATGTTGTTAACTGTTAATGTTGTTAACTGTTAATGTTGTAAACTGTTAATGTTGTTAACTGTTAATGTTGTTAACTGTTAATGTTGTTAACTGTTAATGTTGCCAGCTTAATGTTGTTGCCAGCTTAATGTTGTTGACAGCTTAATGTTGACAGCCTAATGTTGTTGACGGTTAATTTTGACAACTTAATTTTCACAACTTAATGTTGACAGCTCAATGTTGACAGCTTAATGTTGTTGACAGCTTAATGTTGTTGACAGCTTAATGTTGTTGACAGCTTAATGTTGTTGACAGCTTAATGTTGTTGATAGCTTAATGTTGTTGATAGCTTAATGTTGTTGATAGCTTAATGTTGACAGCTTAATGTTGACAGCTTAATGTTGACAGCTTAATGTTGACAGCTTAATGTTGACAGCTTAATGTTGACAGCTTATTGTTGACAGCTTATTGTTGACAGCTTAATGTTGTTAACTGTTAATGTTGTTAACTGTTAATGTTGTTAACTGTTAATGTTGTTAACTGTTAATGTTGTTAACTGTTAATGTTGTTAACTGTTAATGTTGTTAACTGTTAATGTTGTTAACTGTTAATGTTGTTAACTGTTAATGTTGTTAACTGTTAATGTTGTTAACTGTTAATGTTGCCAGCTTAATGTTGTTGCCAGCTTAATGTTGTTGACAGCTTAATGTTGACGTCCTAATGTTGTTGACGGGTAATTTTGACAACTTAATTTTCTCAACTTAATGTTGACAGCTTAATGTTGACAGCTTAATGTTGACAGCTTAATGTTGTTGACAGCTTAATGTTGTTGATAGCTTAATGTTGTTGATAGCTTAATGTTGACAGCTTAATGTTGTTGATAGCTTAATGTTGACAGCTTAATGTTGTTGATAGCTTAATGTTGACAGCTTAATGTTGACAGCTTAATGTTGACAGCTTAATGTTGTTGACAGCTTAATGTTGACAGCTTAATGTTGACAGCTTAATGTTGACAGCTTAATGTTGACAGCTTATTGTTGACAGCTTATTGTTGACAGCTTAATGTTGACAGCTTAATGTTGACAGCTTAATGTTGACAGCCTAATGTTGACAGCCTAAGGTTGACAGCTTAATGTTGACAGCTTAATGTTGACAGCTTAATGTTGACAACTTAATGTTGACAGCTTAATGTTGACAGCTTAATGTTGACAGCTTAATGTTGTTAACTGTTAATGTTGTTAACTGTTAATGTCGTAAACTGTTAATGTTGCCAGCTTATTGTTGTTGACAGCTTAATGTTGTTGACAGCTTAATTTTGTTGACAGCTTAATGTTGACAGCTTAATGTTGACAGCTTAATGTTGACAGCTTATTGTTGACAGCTTATTGTTGACAGCTTAATGTTGACAGCTTAGTGTTGACAGCCTAATGTTGACAGCCTAATGTTGACAGCTTAATGTTGACAGCTTAATGTTGACAGCTTAATGTTGACAGCTTAATGTTGACAGCCTATTGTTGACAGCTTAATGTTGTTGAAAGCTTAATGTTGACAGCTTAATGTTGACAGCTTAATGTTGACAGCTTAATGTTGTTAACTGTTAATGTTGTTAACTGTTAATGTTGTTAACTGTTAATGTTGTTAACTGTTAATGTTGTAAACTGTTAATGTTGTTAACTGTTAATGTTGTTAACTGTTAATGTTGTTAACTGTTAATGTTGCCAGCCTAATGTTGTTGCCAGCTTAATGTTGTTGACAGCTTAATGTTGACAGCCTAATGTTGTTGACGGTTAATTTTGACAACTTAATTTTCTCAACTTAATGTTGACAGCTTAATGTTGACAGCTTAATGTTGTTGACAGCTTAATGTTGTTGATAGCTTAATGTTGTTGATAGCTTAATGTTGACAGCTTAATGTTGACAGCTTAATGTTGACAGCTTAATGTTGTTGACAGCTTAATGTTGACAGCTTAATGTTGACAACTTATTGTTGACAGCTTATTGTTGACAGCTTAATGTTGACAGCTTAGTGTTGACAGCCTAATGTTGACAGCCTAATGTTGACAGCTTAATGTTGACAGCTTAATGTTGACAGCTTAATGTTGACAGCTTAATGTTGACAGCCTATTGTTGACAGCTTAATGTTGTTGAAAGCTTAATGTTGACAGCTTTATGTTGACAGCTTAATGTTGACAGCTTAATGTTGTTAACTGTTAATGTTGTTAACTGTTAATGTTGTTAACTGTTAATGTTGTAAACTGTTAATGTTGTTAACTGTTAATGTTGTTAACTGTTAATGTTGTTAACTGTTAATGTTGCCAGCTTAATGTTGTTGCCAGCTTAATGTTGTTGACAGCTTAATGTTGACAGCCTAATGTTGTTGACGGTTAATTTTGACAACTTAATTTTCACAACTTAATGTTGACAGCTCAATGTTGACAGCTTAATGTTGTTGACAGCTTAATGTTGTTGACAGCTTAATGTTGTTGACAGCTTAATGTTGTTGACAGCTTAATGTTGTTGACAGCTTAATGTTGTTGATAGCTTAATGTTGTTGATAGCTTAATGTTGTTGATAGCTTAATGTTGACAGCTTAATGTTGACAGCTTAATGTTGACAGCTTAATGTTGACAGCTTAATGTTGACAGCTTAATGTTGACAGCTTATTGTTGACAGCTTATTGTTGACAGCTTAATGTTGTTAACTGTTAATGTTGTTAACTGTTAATGTTGTTAACTGTTAATGTTGTTAACTGTTAATGTTGTTAACTGTTAATGTTGTTAACTGTTAATGTTGTTAACTGTTAATGTTGTTAACTGTTAATGTCGTTAACTGTTAATGTTGTTAACTGTTAATGTTGTTAACTGTTAATGATGTTAACTGTTAATGTTGCCAGCTTAATGTTGTTGCCAGCTTAATGTTGTTGACAGCTTAATGTTGACATCCTAATGTTGTTGACGGGTAATTTTGACAACTTAATTTTCTCAACTTAATGTTGACAGCTTAATGTTGACAGCTTAATGTTGACAGCTTAATGTTGTTGACAGCTTAATGTTGTTGATAGCTTAATGTTGTTGATAGCTTAATGTTGACAGCTTAATGTTGACAGCTTAATGTTGACAGCTTAATGTTGTTGACAGCTTAATGTTGACAGCTTAATGTTGACAGCTTAATGTTGACAGCTTATTGTTGACAGCTTATTGTTGACAGCTTAATGTTGACAGCTTAATGTTGACAGCTTAATGTTGACAGCCTAATGTTGACAGCCTAAGGTTGACAGCTTGATGTTGACAGCTTAATGTTGACAGCTTAATGTTGACAACTTAATGTTGACAGCTTAATGTTGACAGCTTAATGTTGACAGCTTAATGTTGTTAACTGTTAATGTTGTTAACTGCTAATGTCGTAAACTGTTAATGTTGCCAGCTTATTGTTGTTGACAGCTTAATGTTGACAGCTTAATGTTGTTGACAGCCTAATTTTGTTGACAGCTTAATGTTGACAGCTTAATGTTGACAGCTTAATGTTGACAGCTTAATGTTGACAGCTTAATGTTGTAAGCTTAATGTTGACAGCTTAATGTTGACAGCTTAATGTTGTTAACTGTTAATGTTGTTAACTGTTAATGTTGTTAACTGTTAATGTTGTTAACTGTTAATGTTGTTAACTGTTAATGTTGTTAACTGTTAATGTTGTTAACTGTTAATGTTGTTAACTGTTAATGTTGTTAACTGTTAATGTTGTTAACTGTTAATGTTGTTAACTGTTAATGTTGCCAGCTTAATGTTGTTGCCAGCTTAATGTTGTTGACAGCTTAATGTTGACATCCTAATATTGTTGACGGTTAATTTTGACAACTTAATTTTCTCAACTTAATGTTGACAGCTTAATGTTGACAGCTTAATGTTGTTGACAGCTTAATGTTGTTGATAGCTTAATGTTGTTGATAGCTTAATGTTGACAGCTTAATGTTGACAGCTTAATGTTGTTGACAGCTTAATGTTGACAGCTTAATGTTGACAGCTTAATGTTGACAGCTTAATGTTGACAGCTTATTGTTGACAGCTTATTGTTGACAGCTTAATGTTGACAGCTTAATGTTGACAGCTTAATGTTGACAGCCTAATGTTGACAGCCTAAGGTTGACAGCTTAATGTTGACAGCTTAATGTTGACAGCTTAATGTTGACAACTTAATGTTGACAGCTTAATGTTGACAGCTTAATGTTGACAGCTTAATGTTGTTAACTGTTAATGTTGTTAACTGTTAATGTCGTAAACTGTTAATGTTGCCAGCTTATTGTTGTTGACAGCTTAATGTTGTTGACAGCTTAATTTTGTTGACAGCTTAATGTTGACAGCTTAATGTTGACAGCTTAATGTTGACAGCTTATTGTTGACAGCTTATTGTTGACAGCTTAATGTTGACAGCTTAGTGTTGACAGCCTAATGTTGACAGCCTAATGTTGACAGCTTAATGTTGACAGCTTAATGTTGACAGCTTAATGTTGACAGCTTAATGTTGACAGCCTATTGTTGACAGCTTAATGTTGTTGAAAGCTTAATGTTGACAGCTTAATGTTGACAGCTTAATGTTGACAGCTTAATGTTGTTAACTGTTAATGTTGTTAACTGTTAATGTTGTTAACTGTTAATGTTGTTAACTGTTAATGTTGTTAACTGTTAATGTTGTAAACTGTTAATGTTGTTAACTGTTAATGTTGTTAACTGTTAATGTTGTTAACTGTTAATGTTGCCAGCCTAATGTTGTTGCCAGCTTAATGTTGTTGACAGCTTAATGTTGACAGCCTAATGTTGTTGACGGTTAATTTTGACAACTTAATTTTCACAACTTAATGTTGACAGCTCAATGTTGACAGCTTAATGTTGTTGACAGCTTAATGTTGTTGACAGCTTAATGTTGTTGACAGCTTAATGTTGTTGACAGCTTAATGTTGTTGACAGCTTAATGTTGTTGATAGCTTAATGTTGTTGATAGCTTAATGTTGTTGATAGCTTAATGTTGACAGCTTAATGTTGACAGCTTAATGTTGACAGCTTAATGTTGACAGCTTAATGTTGACAACTTAATGTTGACAGCTTAATGTTGACAGCTTATTGTTGACAGCTTATTGTTGACAGCTTAATGTTGTTAACTGTTAATGTTGTTAACTGTTAATGTTGTTAACTGTTAATGTTGTTAACTGTTAATGTTGTTAACTGTTAATGTCGTAAACTGTTAATGTTGCCAGCTTATTGTTGTTGACAGCTTAATGTTGTTGATAGCTTAATGTTGACAGCTTAATGTTGTTGACAGCCTAATTTTGTTGACAGCTTAATGTTGACAGCTTAATGTTGACAGCTTAATGTTGACAGCTTAATGTTGACAGCTTAATGTTGACAGCTTAATGTTGACAGCTTAATGTTGACAGCTTAATGTTGACAGCTTAATGTTGACAGCTTAATGTTGTTAATTGTTAATGTTGTTAACTGTTAATGTTGTAAACTGCTAATGTTGCCAGCTTATTGTTGTTGACAGCTTAATGTTGTTGATAGCTTAATGTTGACAGCTTAATGTTGTTGACAGCTTAATTTTGTTGACAGCTTAATGTTGACAGCTTAATGTTGACAACTTATTGTTGACAGCTTATTGTTGACAGCTTAATGTTGACAGCTTAGTGTTGACAGCCTAATGTTGACAGCCTAATGTTGACAGCTTAATGTTGACAGCTTAATGTTGACAGCTTAATGTTGACAGCTTAATGTTGACAGCCTATTGTTGACAGCTTAATGTTGTTGAAAGCTTAATGTTGACAGCTTAATGTTGACAGCTTAATGTTGACAGCTTAATGTTGTTAACTGTTAATGTTGTTAACTGTTAATGTTGTTAACTGTTAATGTTGTAAACTGTTAATGTTGTTAACTGTTAATGTTGTTAACTGTTAATGTTGTTAACTGTTAATGTTGTTAACTGTTAATGTTGCCAGCTTAATGTTGTTGCCAGCTTAATGTTGTTGACAGCTTAATGTTGACAGCCTAATGTTGTTGACGGTTAATTTTGACAACTTAATTTTGACAACTTAATTTTCACAACTTAATGTTGACAGCTTAATGTTGTTGACAGCTTAATGTTGTTGACAGCTTAATGTTGTTGACAGCTTAATGTTGTTGACAGCTTAATGTTGTTGATAGCTTAATGTTGTTGATAGCTTAATGTTGTTGATAGCTTAATGTTGACAGCTTAATGTTGACAGCTTAATGTTGACAGCTTAATGTTGACAGCTTAATGTTGACAGCCTATTGTTGACAGCTTAATGTTGTTGAAAGCTTAATGTTGACAGCTTAATGTTGACAGCTTAATGTTGACAGCTTAATGTTGTTAACTGTTAATGTTGTTAACTGTTAATGTTGTTAACTGTTAATGTTGTTAACTGTTAATGTTGTTAACTGTTAATGTTGTTAACTGTTAATGTTGTTAACTGTTAATGTTGTAAACTGTTAATGTTGTTAACTGTTAATGTTGTTAACTGTTAATGTTGTTAACTGTTAATGTTGCCAGCCTAATGTTGTTGCCAGCTTAATGTTGTTGACAGCTTAATGTTGACAGCCTAATGTTGTTGACGGTTAATTTTGACAACTTAATTTTCTCAACTTAATGTTGACAGCTTAATGTTGACAGCTTAATGTTGTTGACAGCTTAATGTTGTTGATAGCTTAATGTTGTTGATAGCTTAATGTTGACAGCTTAATGTTGACAGCTTAATGTTGACAGCTTAATGTTGTTGACAGCTTAATGTTGACAGCTTAATGTTGACAGCTTAATGTTGACAGCTTAATGTTGACAGCTTAATGTTGACAGCTTATTGTTGACAGCTTATTGTTGACAGCTTAATGTTGTTAACTGTTAATGTTGTTAACTGTTAATGTTGTTAACTGTTAATGTTGTTAACTGTTAATGTTGTTAACTGTTAATGTCGTAAACTGTTAATGTTGCCAGCTTATTGTTGTTGACAGCTTAATGTTGTTGATAGCTTAATGTTGACAGCTTAATGTTGTTGACAGCCTAATTTTGTTGACAGCTTAATGTTGACAGCTTAATGTTGACAGCTTAATGTTGACAGCTTAATGTTGACAGCTTAATGTTGACAGCTTAATGTTGACAGCTTAATGTTGTTGACAGCTTAATGTTGTTGATAGCTTAATGTTGTTGATAGCTTAATGTTGACAGCTTAATGTTGACAGCTTAATGTTGACAGCTTAATGTTGTTGACAGCTTAATGTTGACAGCTTAATGTTGACAGCTTAATGTTGACAGCTTATTGTTGACAGCTTAATGTGGACAGCTTAGTGTTGACAGCCTAATGTTGACAGCCTAATGTTGACAGCTTAATGTTGACAGCTTAATGTTGACAGCTTAATGTTGACAGCTTAATGTTGACAGCCTATTGTTGACAGCTTAATGTTGTTGAAAGCTTAATGTTGACAGCTTTATGTTGACAGCTTAATGTTGACAGCTTAATGTTGTTAACTGTTAATGTTGTTAACTGTTAATGTTGTTAACTGTTAATGTTGTAAACTGTTAATGTTGTTAACTGTTAATGTTGTTAACTGTTAATGTTGTTAACTGTTAATGTTGCCAGCTTAATGTTGTTGCCAGCTTAATGTTGTTGACAGCTTAATGTTGACAGCCTAATGTTGTTGACGGTTAATTTTGACAACTTAATTTTCACAACTTAATGTTGACAGCTCAATGTTGACAGCTTAATGTTGTTGACAGCTTAATGTTGTTGACAGCTTAATGTTGTTGACAGCTTAATGTTGTTGACAGCTTAATGTTGTTGATAGCTTAATGTTGTTGATAGCTTAATGTTGTTGATAGCTTAATGTTGACAGCTTAATGTTGACAGCTTAATGTTGACAGCTTAATGTTGACAGCTTAATGTTGACAGCTTATTGTTGACAGCTTATTGTTGACAGCTTAATGTTGTTAACTGTTAATGTTGTTAACTGTTAATGTTGTTAACTGTTAATGTTGTTAACTGTTAATGTTGTTAACTGTTAATGTTGTTAACTGTTAATGTTGTTAACTGTTAATGTTGTTAACTGTTAATGTTGTTAACTGTTAATGTTGCCAGCTTAATGTTGTTGCCAGCTTAATGTTGTTGACAGCTTAATGTTGACGTCCTAATGTTGTTGACGGGTAATTTTGACAATTTAATTTTCTCAACTTAATGTTGACAGCTTAATGTTGACAGCTTAATGTTGACAGCTTAATGTTGTTGAGAGCTTAATGTTGTTGATAGCTTAATGTTGTTGATAGCTTAATGTTGACAGCTTAATGTTGACAGCTTAATGTTGACAGCTTAATGTTGTTGACAGCTTAATGTTGACAGCTTAATGTTGACAGCTTAATGTTGACAGCTTATTGTTGACAGCTTATTGTTGACAGCTTAATGTTGACAGCTTAATGTTGACAGCTTAATGTTGACAGCCTAATGTTGACAGCCTAAGGTTGACAGCTTAATGTTGACAGCTTAATGTTGACAGCTTAATGTTGACAACTTAATGTTGACAGCTTAATGTTGACAGCTTAATGTTGACAGCTTAATGTTGTTAACTGTTAATGTTGTTAACTGCTAATGTCGTAAACTGTTAATGTTGCCAGCTTATTGTTGTTGACAGCTTAATGTTGACAGCTTAATGTTGTTGACAGCCTAATTTTGTTGACAGCTTAATGTTGACAGCTTAATGTTGACAGCTTAATGTTGACAGCTTAATGTTGACAGCTTAATGTTGACAGCTTAATGTTGTAAGCTTAATGTTGACAGCTTAATGTTGTTAACTGTTAATGTTGTTAACTGTTAATGTTGTTAACTGTTAATGTTGTTAACTGTTAATGTTGTTAACTGTTAATGTTGTTAACTGTTAATGTTGTTAACTGTTAATGTTGTTAACTGTTAATGTTGTTAACTGTTAATGTTGTTAACTGTTAATGTTGTTAACTGTTAATGTTGTTAACTGTTAATGTTGCCAGCTTAATGTTGTTGCCAGCTTAATGTTGTTGACAGCTTAATGTTGACATCCTAATATTGTTGACGGTTAATTTTGACAACTTAATTTTCTCAACTTAATGTTGACAGCTTAATGTTGACAGCTTAATGTTGTTGACAGCTTAATGTTGTTGATAGCTTAATGTTGTTGATAGCTTAATGTTGACAGCTTAATGTTGACAGCTTAATGTTGTTGATAGCTTAATGTTGACAGCTTAATGTTGTTGATAGCTTAATGTTGACAGCTTAATGTTGACAGCTTAATGTTGACAGCTTAATGTTGTTGACAGCTTAATGTTGACAGCTTAATGTTGACAGCTTAATGTTGACAGCTTAATGTTGACAGCTTATTGTTGACAGCTTATTGTTGACAGCTTAATGTTGACAGCTTAATGTTGACAGCTTAATGTTGACAGCCTAATGTTGACAGCCTAAGGTTGACAGCTTAATGTTGACAGCTTAATGTTGACAGCTTAATGTTGACAACTTAATGTTGACAGCTTAATGTTGACAGCTTAATGTTGACAGCTTAATGTTGTTAACTGTTAATGTTGTTAACTGTTAATGTCGTAAACTGTTAATGTTGCCAGCTTATTGTTGTTGACAGCTTAATGTTGTTGACAGCTTAATTTTGTTGACAGCTTAATGTTGACAGCTTAATGTTGACAGCTTAATGTTGACAGCTTATTGTTGACAGCTTATTGTTGACAGCTTAATGTTGACAGCTTAGTGTTGACAGCCTAATGTTGACAGCCTAATGTTGACAGCTTAATGTTGACAGCTTAATGTTGACAGCTTAATGTTGACAGCTTAATGTTGACAGCCTATTGTTGACAGCTTAATGTTGTTGAAAGCTTAATGTTGACAGCTTAATGTTGACAGCTTAATGTTGACAGCTTAATGTTGTTAACTGTTAATGTTGTTAACTGTTAATGTTGTTAACTGTTAATGTTGTTAACTGTTAATGTTGTAAACTGTTAATGTTGTTAACTGTTAATGTTGTTAACTGTTAATGTTGTTAACTGTTAATGTTGCCAGCCTAATGTTGTTGCCAGCTTAATGTTGTTGACAGCTTAATGTTGACAGCCTAATGTTGTTGACGGTTAATTTTGACAACTTAATTTTCTCAACTTAATGTTGACAGCTTAATGTTGACAGCTTAATGTTGTTGACAGCTTAATGTTGTTGATAGCTTAATGTTGTTGATAGCTTAATGTTGACAGCTTAATGTTGACAGCTTAATGTTGACAGCTTAATGTTGTTGACAGCTTAATGTTGACAGCTTAATGTTGACAACTTATTGTTGACAGCTTATTGTTGACAGCTTAATGTTGACAGCTTAGTGTTGACAGCCTAATGTTGACAGCCTAATGTTGACAGCTTAATGTTGACAGCTTAATGTTGACAGCTTAATGTTGACAGCTTAATGTTGACAGCCTATTGTTGACAGCTTAATGTTGTTGAAAGCTTAATGTTGACAGCTTTATGTTGACAGCTTAATGTTGACAGCTTAATGTTGTTAACTGTTAATGTTGTTAACTGTTAATGTTGTTAACTGTTAATGTTGTAAACTGTTAATGTTGTTAACTGTTAATGTTGTTAACTGTTAATGTTGTTAACTGTTAATGTTGCCAGCTTAATGTTGTTGCCAGCTTAATGTTGTTGACAGCTTAATGTTGACAGCCTAATGTTGTTGACGGTTAATTTTGACAACTTAATTTTCACAACTTAATGTTGACAGCTCAATGTTGACAGCTTAATGTTGTTGACAGCTTAATGTTGTTGACAGCTTAATGTTGTTGACAGCTTAATGTTGTTGACAGCTTAATGTTGTTGACAGCTTAATGTTGTTGATAGCTTAATGTTGTTGATAGCTTAATGTTGTTGATAGCTTAATGTTGACAGCTTAATGTTGACAGCTTAATGTTGACAGCTTAATGTTGACAGCTTAATGTTGACAGCTTAATGTTGACAGCTTATTGTTGACAGCTTATTGTTGACAGCTTAATGTTGTTAACTGTTAATGTTGTTAACTGTTAATGTTGTTAACTGTTAATGTTGTTAACTGTTAATGTTGTTAACTGTTAATGTTGTTAACTGTTAATGTTGTTAACTGTTAATGTTGTTAACTGTTAATGTCGTTAACTGTTAATGTTGTTAACTGTTAATGTTGTTAACTGTTAATGTTGTTAACTGTTAATGTTGCCAGCTTAATGTTGTTGCCAGCTTAATGTTGTTGACAGCTTAATGTTGACATCCTAATGTTGTTGACGGGTAATTTTGACAACTTAATTTTCTCAACTTAATGTTGACAGCTTAATGTTGACAGCTTAATGTTGACAGCTTAATGTTGTTGACAGCTTAATGTTGTTGATAGCTTAATGTTGTTGATAGCTTAATGTTGACAGCTTAATGTTGACAGCTTAATGTTGACAGCTTAATGTTGTTGACAGCTTAATGTTGACAGCTTAATGTTGACAGCTTAATGTTGACAGCTTATTGTTGACAGCTTATTGTTGACAGCTTAATGTTGACAGCTTAATGTTGACAGCTTAATGTTGACAGCCTAATGTTGACAGCCTAAGGTTGACAGCTTAATGTTGACAGCTTAATGTTGACAGCTTAATGTTGACAACTTAATGTTGACAGCTTAATGTTGACAGCTTAATGTTGACAGCTTAATGTTGTTAACTGTTAATGTTGTTAACTGCTAATGTCGTAAACTGTTAATGTTGCCAGCTTATTGTTGTTGACAGCTTAATGTTGACAGCTTAATGTTGTTGACAGCCTAATTTTGTTGACAGCTTAATGTTGACAGCTTAATGTTGACAGCTTAATGTTGACAGCTTAATGTTGACAGCTTAATGTTGTAAGCTTAATGTTGACAGCTTAATGTTGACAGCTTAATGTTGTTAACTGTTAATGTTGTTAACTGTTAATGTTGTTAACTGTTAATGTTGTTAACTGTTAATGTTGTTAACTGTTAATGTTGTTAACTGTTAATGTTGTTAACTGTTAATGTTGTTAACTGTTAATGTTGTTAACTGTTAATGTTGTTAACTGTTAATGTTGCCAGCTTAATGTTGTTGCCAGCTTAATGTTGTTGACAGCTTAATGTTGACATCCTAATATTGTTGACGGTTAATTTTGACAACTTAATTTTCTCAACTTAATGTTGACAGCTTAATGTTGACAGCTTAATGTTGTTGACAGCTTAATGTTGTTGATAGCTTAATGTTGTTGATAGCTTAATGTTGACAGCTTAATGTTGACAGCTTAATGTTGTTGACAGCTTAATGTTGACAGCTTAATGTTGACAGCTTAATGTTGACAGCTTAATGTTGACAGCTTATTGTTGACAGCTTATTGTTGACAGCTTAATGTTGACAGCTTAATGTTGACAGCTTAATGTTGACAGCCTAATGTTGACAGCCTAAGGTTGACAGCTTAATGTTGACAGCTTAATGTTGACAGCTTAATGTTGACAACTTAATGTTGACAGCTTAATGTTGACAGCTTAATGTTGACAGCTTAATGTTGTTAACTGTTAATGTTGTTAACTGTTAATGTCGTAAACTGTTAATGTTGCCAGCTTATTGTTGTTGACAGCTTAATGTTGTTGACAGCTTAATTTTGTTGACAGCTTAATGTTGACAGCTTAATGTTGACAGCTTAATGTTGACAGCTTATTGTTGACAGCTTATTGTTGACAGCTTAATGTTGACAGCTTAGTGTTGACAGCCTAATGTTGACAGCCTAATGTTGACAGCTTAATGTTGACAGCTTAATGTTGACAGCTTAATGTTGACAGCTTAATGTTGACAGCCTATTGTTGACAGCTTAATGTTGTTGAAAGCTTAATGTTGACAGCTTAATGTTGACAGCTTAATGTTGACAGCTTAATGTTGTTAACTGTTAATGTTGTTAACTGTTAATGTTGTTAACTGTTAATGTTGTTAACTGTTAATGTTGTTAACTGTTAATGTTGTTAACTGTTAATGTTGTAAACTGTTAATGTTGTTAACTGTTAATGTTGTTAACTGTTAATGTTGTTAACTGTTAATGTTGCCAGCCTAATGTTGTTGCCAGCTTAATGTTGTTGACAGCTTAATGTTGACAGCCTAATGTTGTTGACGGTTAATTTTGACAACTTAATTTTCTCAACTTAATGTTGACAGCTTAATGTTGACAGCTTAATGTTGTTGACAGCTTAATGTTGTTGATAGCTTAATGTTGTTGATAGCTTAATGTTGACAGCTTAATGTTGACAGCTTAATGTTGACAGCTTAATGTTGTTGACAGCTTAATGTTGACAGCTTAATGTTGACAGCTTAATGTTGACAGCTTAATGTTGACAGCTTATTGTTGACAGCTTATTGTTGACAGCTTAATGTTGACAGCTTAATGTTGACAGCTTAATGTTGACAGCCTAATGTTGACAGCCTAAGGTTGACAGCTTAATGTTGACAGCTTAATGTTGACAGCTTAATGTTGACAACTTAATGTTGACAGCTTAATGTTGACAGCTTAATGTTGACAGCTTTATGTTGTTAACTGTTAATGTCGTAAACTGTTAATGTTGCCAGCTTATTGTTGTTGACAGCTTAATGTTGTTGACAGCTTAATTTTGTTGACAGCTTAATGTTGACAGCTTAATGTTGACAGCTTAATGTTGACAGCTTATTGTTGACAGCTTATTGTTGACAGCTTAATGTTGACAGCTTAGTGTTGACAGCCTAATGTTGACAGCCTAATGTTGACAGCTTAATGTTGACAGCTTAATGTTGACAGCTTAATGTTGACAGCCTATTGTTGACAGCTTAATGTTGTTGAAAGCTTAATGTTGACAGCTTAATGTTGACAGCTTAATGTTGACAGCTTAATGTTGACAGCTTAATGTTGTTAACTGTTAATGTTGTTAACTGTTAATGTTGTTAACTGTTAATGTTGTTAACTGTTAATGTTGTAAACTGTTAATGTTGTTAACTGTTAATGTTGTTAACTGTTAATGTTGTTAACTGTTAATGTTGCCAGCTTAATGTTGTTGCCAGCTTAATGTTGTTGACAGCTTAATGTTGACAGCCTAATGTTGTTGACGGTTAATTTTGACAACTTAATTTTCACAACTTAATGTTGACAGCTCAATGTTGACAGCTTAATGTTGTTGACAGCTTAATGTTGTTGACAGCTTAATGTTGTTGACAGCTTAATGTTGTTGACAGCTTAATGTTGTTGACAGCTTAATGTTGTTGACAGCTTAATGTTGTTGATAGCTTAATGTTGTTGATAGCTTAATGTTGTTGATAGCTTAATGTTGACAGCTTAATGTTGACAGCTTAATGTTGACAGCTTAATGTTGACAGCTTAATGTTGACAACTTAATGTTGACAGCTTAATGTTGACAGCTTATTGTTGACAGCTTATTGTTGACAGCTTAATGTTGTTAACTGTTAATGTTGTTAACTGTTAATGTTGTTAACTGTTAATGTTGTTAACTGTTAATGTTGTTAACTGTTAATGTTGTTAACTGTTAATGTCGTAAACTGTTAATGTTGCCAGCTTATTGTTGTTGACAGCTTAATGTTGTTGATAGCTTAATGTTGACAGCTTAATGTTGTTGACAGCCTAATTTTGTTGACAGCTTAATGTTGACAGCTTAATGTTGACAGCTTAATGTTGACAGCTTAATGTTGACAGCTTAATGTTGACAGCTTAATGTTGACAGCTTAATGTTGACAGCTTAATGTTGACAGCTTAATGTTGACAGCTTAATGTTGTTAATTGTTAATGTTGTTAACTGTTAATGTTGTAAACTGCTAATGTTGCCAGCTTATTGTTGTTGACAGCTTAATGTTGTTGATAGCTTAATGTTGACAGCTTAATGTTGTTGACAGCTTAATTTTGTTGACAGCTTAATGTTGACAGCTTAATGTTGACAACTTATTGTTGACAGCTTATTGTTGACAGCTTAATGTTGACAGCTTAGTGTTGACAGCCTAATGTTGACAGCCTAATGTTGACAGCTTAATGTTGACAGCTTAATGTTGACAGCTTAATGTTGACAGCTTAATGTTGACAGCCTATTGTTGACAGCTTAATGTTGTTGAAAGCTTAATGTTGACAGCTTAATGTTGACAGCTTAATGTTGACAGCTTAATGTTGTTAACTGTTAATGTTGTTAACTGTTAATGTTGTTAACTGTTAATGTTGTAAACTGTTAATGTTGTTAACTGTTAATGTTGTTAACTGTTAATGTTGTTAACTGTTAATGTTGTTAACTGTTAATGTTGCCAGCTTAATGTTGTTGCCAGCTTAATGTTGTTGACAGCTTAATGTTGACAGCCTAATGTTGTTGACGGTTAATTTTGACAACTTAATTTTGACAACTTAATTTTCACAACTTAATGTTGACAGCTTAATGTTGTTGACAGCTTAATGTTGTTGACAGCTTAATGTTGTTGACAGCTTAATGTTGTTGACAGCTTAATGTTGTTGACAGCTTAATGTTGTTGATAGCTTAATGTTGTTGATAGCTTAATGTTGTTGATAGCTTAATGTTGACAGCTTAATGTTGACAGCTTAATGTTGACAGCTTAATGTTGACAGCTTAATGTTGACAGCCTATTGTTGACAGCTTAATGTTGTTGAAAGCTTAATGTTGACAGCTTAATGTTGACAGCTTAATGTTGACAGCTTAATGTTGTTAACTGTTAATGTTGTTAACTGTTAATGTTGTTAACTGTTAATGTTGTTAACTGTTAATGTTGTTAACTGTTAATGTTGTTAACTGTTAATGTTGTTAACTGTTAATGTTGTAAACTGTTAATGTTGTTAACTGTTAATGTTGTTAACTGTTAATGTTGTTAACTGTTAATGTTGCCAGCCTAATGTTGTTGCCAGCTTAATGTTGTTGACAGCTTAATGTTGACAGCCTAATGTTGTTGACGGTTAATTTTGACAACTTAATTTTCTCAACTTAATGTTGACAGCTTAATGTTGACAGCTTAATGTTGTTGACAGCTTAATGTTGTTGATAGCTTAATGTTGTTGATAGCTTAATGTTGACAGCTTAATGTTGACAGCTTAATGTTGACAGCTTAATGTTGTTGACAGCTTAATGTTGACAGCTTAATGTTGACAGCTTAATGTTGACAGCTTAATGTTGACAGCTTATTGTTGACAGCTTATTGTTGACAGCTTAATGTTGTTAACTGTTAATGTTGTTAACTGTTAATGTTGTTAACTGTTAATGTTGTTAACTGTTAATGTTGTTAACTGTTAATGTTGTTAACTGTTAATGTCGTAAACTGTTAATGTTGCCAGCTTATTGTTGTTGACAGCTTAATGTTGTTGATAGCTTAATGTTGACAGCTTAATGTTGTTGACAGCCTAATTTTGTTGACAGCTTAATGTTGACAGCTTAATGTTGACAGCTTAATGTTGACAGCTTAATGTTGACAGCTTAATGTTGACAGCTTAATGTTGACAGCTTAATGTTGTTGACAGCTTAATGTTGTTGATAGCTTAATGTTGTTGATAGCTTAATGTTGACAGCTTAATGTTGACAGCTTAATGTTGACAGCTTAATGTTGTTGACAGCTTAATGTTGACAGCTTAATGTTGACAGCTTAATGTTGACAGCTTAATGTTGACAGCTTATTGTTGACAGCTTATTGTTGACAGCTTAATGTTGACAGCTTAATGTTGACAGCTTAATGTTGACAGCCTAATGTTGACAGCCTAAGGTTGACAGCTTAATGTTGACAGCTTAATGTTGACAGCTTAATGTTGACAACTTAATGTTGACAGCTTAATGTTGACAGCTTAATGTTGACAGCTTAATGTTGTTAACTGTTAATGTTGTTAACTGTTAATGTCGTAAACTGTTAATGTTGCCAGCTTATTGTTGTTGACAGCTTAATGTTGTTGACAGCTTAATTTTGTTGACAGCTTAATGTTGACAGCTTAATGTTGACAGCTTAATGTTGACAGCTTATTGTTGACAGCTTATTGTTGACAGCTTAATGTTGACAGCTTAGTGTTGACAGCCTAATGTTGACAGCCTAATGTTGACAGCTTAATGTTGACAGCTTAATGTTGACAGCTTAATGTTGACAGCTTAATGTTGACAGCCTATTGTTGACAGCTTAATGTTGTTGAAAGCTTAATGTTGACAGCTTAATGTTGACAGCTTAATGTTGACAGCTTAATGTTGTTAACTGTTAATGTTGTTAACTGTTAATGTTGTTAACTGTTAATGTTGTTAACTGTTAATGTTGTTAACTGTTAATGTTGTAAACTGTTAATGTTGTTAACTGTTAATGTTGTTAACTGTTAATGTTGTTAACTGTTAATGTTGCCAGCCTAATGTTGTTGCCAGCTTAATGTTGTTGACAGCTTAATGTTGACAGCCTAATGTTGTTGACGGTTAATTTTGACAACTTAATTTTCTCAACTTAATGTTGACAGCTTAATGTTGACAGCTTAATGTTGTTGACAGCTTAATGTTGTTGATAGCTTAATGTTGTTGATAGCTTAATGTTGACAGCTTAATGTTGACAGCTTAATGTTGACAGCTTAATGTTGTTGACAGCTTAATGTTGACAGCTTAATGTTGACAGCTTAATGTTGACAGCTTAATGTTGACAGCTTATTGTTGACAGCTTATTGTTGACAGCTTAATGTTGACAGCTTAATGTTGACAGCTTAATGTTGACAGCCTAATGTTGACAGCCTAAGGTTGACAGCTTAATGTTGACAGCTTAATGTTGACAGCTTAATGTTGACAACTTAATGTTGACAGCTTAATGTTGACAGCTTAATGTTGACAGCTTAATGTTGTTAACTGTTAATGTTGTTAACTGTTAATGTCGTAAACTGTTAATGTTGCCAGCTTATTGTTGTTGACAGCTTAATGTTGTTGACAGCTTAATTTTGTTGACAGCTTAATGTTGACAGCTTAATGTTGACAGCTTAATGTTGACAGCTTATTGTTGACAGCTTATTGTTGACAGCTTAATGTTGACAGCTTAGTGTTGACAGCCTAATGTTGACAGCCTAATGTTGACAGCTTAATGTTGACAGCTTAATGTTGACAGCTTAATGTTGACAGCTTAATGTTGACAGCCTATTGTTGACAGCTTAATGTTGTTGAAAGCTTAATGTTGACAGCTTAATGTTGACAGCTTAATGTTGACAGCTTAATGTTGTTAACTGTTAATGTTGTTAACTGTTAATGTTGTTAACTGTTAATGTTGTTAACTGTTAATGTTGTAAACTGTTAATGTTGTTAACTGTTAATGTTGTTAACTGTTAATGTTGTTAACTGTTAATGTTGCCAGCTTAATGTTGTTGCCAGCTTAATGTTGTTGCCAGCTTAATGTTGTTGACAGCTTAATGTTGACAGCCTAATGTTGTTGACGGTTAATTTTGACAACTTAATTTTCACAACTTAATGTTGACAGCTCAATGTTGACAGCTTAATGTTGTTGACAGCTTAATGTTGTTGACAGCTTAATGTTGTTGACAGCTTAATGTTGTTGACAGCTTAATGTTGTTGACAGCTTAATGTTGTTGATAGCTTAATGTTGTTGATAGCTTAATGTTGTTGATAGCTTAATGTTGACAGCTTAATGTTGACAGCTTAATGTTGACAGCTTAATGTTGACAGCTTAATGTTGACAACTTAATGTTGACAGCTTAATGTTGACAGCTTATTGTTGACAGCTTATTGTTGACAGCTTAATGTTGTTAACTGTTAATGTTGTTAACTGTTAATGTTGTTAACTGTTAATGTTGTTAACTGTTAATGTTGTTAACTGTTAATGTCGTAAACTGTTAATGTTGCCAGCTTATTGTTGTTGACAGCTTAATGTTGTTGATAGCTTAATGTTGACAGCTTAATGTTGTTGACAGCCTAATTTTGTTGACAGCTTAATGTTGACAGCTTAATGTTGACAGCTTAATGTTGACAGCTTAATGTTGACAGCTTAATGTTGACAGCTTAATGTTGACAGCTCAATGTTGACAGCTTAATGTTGACAGCTTAATGTTGACAGCTTAATGTTGACAGCTTAATGTTGTTAATTGTTAATGTTGTTAACTGTTAATGTTGTAAACTGCTAATGTTGCCAGCTTATTGTTGTTGACAGCTTAATGTTGTTGATAGCTTAATGTTGACAGCTTAATGTTGTTGACAGCTTAATTTTGTTGACAGCTTAATGTTGACAGCTTAATGTTGACAGCCTATTGTTGACAGCTTAATGTTGTTGAAAGCTTAATGTTGAAAGCTTAATGTTGACAGCTTAATGTTGACAGCTTAATGTTGACAGCTTAATGTTGTTAACTGTTAATGTTGTTAACTGTTAATGTTGTTAACTGTTAATGTTGTAAACTGTTAATGTTGTTAACTGTTAATGTTGTTAACTGTTAATGTTGTTAACTGTTAATGTTGTTAACTGTTAATGTTGCCAGCTTAATGTTGTTGCCAGCTTAATGTTGTTGACAGCTTAATGTTGACAGCCTAATGTTGTTGACGGTTAATTTTGACAACTTAATTTTGACAACTTAATTTTCACAACTTAATGTTGACAGCTTAATGTTGTTGACAGCTTAATGTTGTTGACAGCTTAATGTTGTTGACAGCTTAATGTTGTTGACAGCTTAATGTTGTTGATAGCTTAATGTTGTTGATAGCTTAATGTTGTTGATAGCTTAATGTTGACAGCTTAATGTTGACAGCTTAATGTTGACAGCTTAATGTTGACAGCTTAATGTTGACAGCCTATTGTTGACAGCTTAATGTTGTTGAAAGCTTAATGTTGACAGCTTAATGTTGACAGCTTAATGTTGACAGCTTAATGTTGTTAACTGTTAATGTTGTTAACTGTTAATGTTGTTAACTGTTAATGTTGTTAACTGTTAATGTTGTTAACTGTTAATGTTGTTAACTGTTAATGTTGTAAACTGTTAATGTTGTTAACTGTTAATGTTGTTAACTGTTAATGTTGTTAACTGTTAATGTTGCCAGCTTAATGTTGTTGCCAGCTTAATGTTGTTGACAGCTTAATGTTGACAGCCTAATGTTGTTGACGGTTAATTTTGACAACTTAATTTTCACAACTTAATGTTGACAGCTCAATGTTGACAGCTTAATGTTGTTGACAGCTTAATGTTGTTGACAGCTTAATGTTGTTGACAGCTTAATGTTGTTGACAGCTTAATGTTGTTGACAGCTTAATGTTGTTGACAGCTTAATGTTGTTGATAGCTTAATGTTGTTGATAGCTTAATGTTGTTGATAGCTTAATGTTGACAGCTTAATGTTGACAGCTTAATGTTGACAGCTTAATGTTGACAGCTTAATGTTGACAACTTAATGTTGACAGCTTAATGTTGACAGCTTATTGTTGACAGCTTATTGTTGACAGCTTAATGTTGTTAACTGTTAATGTTGTTAACTGTTAATGTTGTTAACTGTTAATGTTGTTAACTGTTAATGTCGTAAACTGTTAATGTTGCCAGCTTATTGTTGTTGACAGCTTAATGTTGTTGATAGCTTAATGTTGACAGCTTAATGTTGTTGACAGCCTAATTTTGTTGACAGCTTAATGTTGACAGCTTAATGTTGACAGCTTAATGTTGACAGCTTAATGTTGACAGCTTAATGTTGACAGCTTAATGTTGACAGCTCAATGTTGACAGCTTAATGTTGACAGCTTAATGTTGACAGCTTAATGTTGACAGCTTAATGTTGTTAATTGTTAATGTTGTTAACTGTTAATGTTGTAAACTGCTAATGTTGCCAGCTTATTGTTGTTGACAGCTTAATGTTGTTGATAGCTTAATGTTGACAGCTTAATGTTGTTGACAGCTTAATTTTGTTGACAGCTTAATGTTGACAGCTTAATGTTGACAGCCTATTGTTGACAGCTTAATGTTGTTGAAAGCTTAATGTTGAAAGCTTAATGTTGACAGCTTAATGTTGACAGCTTAATGTTGACAGCTTAATGTTGTTAACTGTTAATGTTGTTAACTGTTAATGTTGTTAACTGTTAATGTTGTAAACTGTTAATGTTGTTAACTGTTAATGTTGTTAACTGTTAATGTTGTTAACTGTTAATGTTGTTAACTGTTAATGTTGCCAGCTTAATGTTGTTGCCAGCTTAATGTTGTTGACAGCTTAATGTTGACAGCCTAATGTTGTTGACGGTTAATTTTGACAACTTAATTTTGACAACTTAATTTTCACAACTTAATGTTGACAGCTTAATGTTGTTGACAGCTTAATGTTGTTGACAGCTTAATGTTGTTGACAGCTTAATGTTGTTGACAGCTTAATGTTGTTGACAGCTTAATGTTGTTGATAGCTTAATGTTGTTGATAGCTTAATGTTGTTGATAGCTTAATGTTGACAGCTTAATGTTGACAGCTTAATGTTGACAGCTTAATGTTGACAGCTTAATGTTGACAGCCTATTGTTGACAGCTTAATGTTGTTGAAAGCTTAATGTTGACAGCTTAATGTTGACAGCTTAATGTTGACAGCTTAATGTTGTTAACTGTTAATGTTGTTAACTGTTAATGTTGTTAACTGTTAATGTTGTTAACTGTTAATGTTGTTAACTGTTAATGTTGTTAACTGTTAATGTTGTTAACTGTTAATGTTGTAAACTGTTAATGTTGTTAACTGTTAATGTTGTTAACTGTTAATGTTGTTAACTGTTAATGTTGCCAGCCTAATGTTGTTGCCAGCTTAATGTTGTTGACAGCTTAATGTTGACAGCCTAATGTTGTTGACGGTTAATTTTGACAACTTAATTTTCTCAACTTAATGTTGACAGCTTAATGTTGACAGCTTAATGTTGTTGACAGCTTAATGTTGTTGATAGCTTAATGTTGTTGATAGCTTAATGTTGACAGCTTAATGTTGACAGCTTAATGTTGACAGCTTAATGTTGTTGACAGCTTAATGTTGACAGCTTAATGTTGACAGCTTAATGTTGACAGCTTAATGTTGACAGCTTATTGTTGACAGCTTATTGTTGACAGCTTAATGTTGTTAACTGTTAATGTTGTTAACTGTTAATGTTGTTAACTGTTAATGTTGTTAACTGTTAATGTTGTTAACTGTTAATGTCGTAAACTGTTAATGTTGCCAGCTTATTGTTGTTGACAGCTTAATGTTGTTGATAGCTTAATGTTGACAGCTTAATGTTGTTGACAGCCTAATTTTGTTGACAGCTTAATGTTGACAGCTTAATGTTGACAGCTTAATGTTGACAGCTTAATGTTGACAGCTTAATGTTGACAGCTTAATGTTGACAGCTTAATGTTGTTGACAGCTTAATGTTGTTGATAGCTTAATGTTGTTGATAGCTTAATGTTGACAGCTTAATGTTGACAGCTTAATGTTGACAGCTTAATGTTGTTGACAGCTTAATGTTGACAGCTTAATGTTGACAGCTTAATGTTGACAGCTTAATGTTGACAGCTTATTGTTGACAGCTTATTGTTGACAGCTTAATGTTGACAGCTTAATGTTGACAGCTTAATGTTGACAGCCTAATGTTGACAGCCTAAGGTTGACAGCTTAATGTTGACAGCTTAATGTTGACAGCTTAATGTTGACAACTTAATGTTGACAGCTTAATGTTGACAGCTTAATGTTGACAGCTTAATGTTGTTAACTGTTAATGTTGTTAACTGTTAATGTCGTAAACTGTTAATGTTGCCAGCTTATTGTTGTTGACAGCTTAATGTTGTTGACAGCTTAATTTTGTTGACAGCTTAATGTTGACAGCTTAATGTTGACAGCTTAATGTTGACAGCTTATTGTTGACAGCTTATTGTTGACAGCTTAATGTTGACAGCTTAGTGTTGACAGCCTAATGTTGACAGCCTAATGTTGACAGCTTAATGTTGACAGCTTAATGTTGACAGCTTAATGTTGACAGCTTAATGTTGACAGCCTATTGTTGACAGCTTAATGTTGTTGAAAGCTTAATGTTGACAGCTTAATGTTGACAGCTTAATGTTGACAGCTTAATGTTGTTAACTGTTAATGTTGTTAACTGTTAATGTTGTAAACTGTTAATGTTGTTAACTGTTAATGTTGTTAACTGTTAATGTTGTTAACTGTTAATGTTGCCAGCCTAATGTTGTTGCCAGCTTAATGTTGTTGACAGCTTAATGTTGACAGCCTAATGTTGTTGACGGTTAATTTTGACAACTTAATTTTCTCAACTTAATGTTGACAGCTTAATGTTGACAGCTTAATGTTGTTGACAGCTTAATGTTGTTGATAGCTTAATGTTGTTGATAGCTTAATGTTGACAGCTTAATGTTGACAGCTTAATGTTGACAGCTTAATGTTGTTGACAGCTTAATGTTGACAGCTTAATGTTGACAGCTTAATGTTGACAGCTTAATGTTGACAGCTTATTGTTGACAGCTTATTGTTGACAGCTTAATGTTGACAGCTTAATGTTGACAGCTTAATGTTGACAGCCTAATGTTGACAGCCTAAGGTTGACAGCTTAATGTTGACAGCTTAATGTTGACAGCTTAATGTTGACAACTTAATGTTGACAGCTTAATGTTGACAGCTTAATGTTGACAGCTTAATGTTGTTAACTGTTAATGTTGTTAACTGTTAATGTCGTAAACTGTTAATGTTGCCAGCTTATTGTTGTTGACAGCTTAATGTTGTTGACAGCTTAATTTTGTTGACAGCTTAATGTTGACAGCTTAATGTTGACAGCTTAATGTTGACAGCTTATTGTTGACAGCTTATTGTTGACAGCTTAATGTTGACAGCTTAGTGTTGACAGCCTAATGTTGACAGCCTAATGTTGACAGCTTAATGTTGACAGCTTAATGTTGACAGCTTAATGTTGACAGCTTAATGTTGACAGCCTATTGTTGACAGCTTAATGTTGTTGAAAGCTTAATGTTGACAGCTTAATGTTGACAGCTTAATGTTGACAGCTTAATGTTGTTAACTGTTAATGTTGTTAACTGTTAATGTTGTTAACTGTTAATGTTGTTAACTGTTAATGTTGTAAACTGTTAATGTTGTTAACTGTTAATGTTGTTAACTGTTAATGTTGTTAACTGTTAATGTTGCCAGCTTAATGTTGTTGCCAGCTTAATGTTGTTGACAGCTTAATGTTGACAGCCTAATGTTGTTGACGGTTAATTTTGACAACTTAATTTTCACAACTTAATGTTGACAGCTCAATGTTGACAGCTTAATGTTGTTGACAGCTTAATGTTGTTGACAGCTTAATGTTGTTGACAGCTTAATGTTGTTGACAGCTTAATGTTGTTGATAGCTTAATGTTGTTGATAGCTTAATGTTGTTGATAGCTTAATGTTGACAGCTTAATGTTGACAGCTTAATGTTGACAGCTTAATGTTGACAGCTTAATGTTGACAACTTAATGTTGACAGCTTAATGTTGACAGCTTATTGTTGACAGCTTATTGTTGACAGCTTAATGTTGTTAACTGTTAATGTTGTTAACTGTTAATGTTGTTAACTGTTAATGTTGTTAACTGTTAATGTTGTTAACTGTTAATGTCGTAAACTGTTAATGTTGCCAGCTTATTGTTGTTGACAGCTTAATGTTGTTGATAGCTTAATGTTGACAGCTTAATGTTGTTGACAGCCTAATTTTGTTGACAGCTTAATGTTGACAGCTTAATGTTGACAGCTTAATGTTGACAGCTTAATGTTGACAGCTTAATGTTGACAGCTTAATGTTGACAGCTCAATGTTGACAGCTTAATGTTGACAGCTTAATGTTGACAGCTTAATGTTGACAGCTTAATGTTGTTAATTGTTAATGTTGTTAACTGTTAATGTTGTAAACTGCTAATGTTGCCAGCTTATTGTTGTTGACAGCTTAATGTTGTTGATAGCTTAATGTTGACAGCTTAATGTTGTTGACAGCTTAATTTTGTTGACAGCTTAATGTTGACAGCTTAATGTTGACAACTTATTGTTGACAGCTTATTGTTGACAGCTTAATGTTGACAGCTTAGTGTTGACAGCCTAATGTTGACAGCCTAATGTTGACAGCTTAATGTTGACAGCTTAATGTTGACAGCTTAATGTTGACAGCTTAATGTTGACAGCCTATTGTTGACAGCTTAATGTTGTTGAAAGCTTAATGTTGACAGCTTAATGTTGACAGCTTAATGTTGACGGCTTAATGTTGTTAACTGTTAATGTTGTTAACTGTTAATGTTGTTAACTGTTAATGTTGTAAACTGTTAATGTTGTTAACTGTTAATGTTGTTAACTGTTAATGTTGTTAACTGTTAATGTTGCCAGCTTAATGTTGTTGCCAGCTTAATGTTGTTGACAGCTTAATGTTGACAGCCTAATGTTGTTGACGGTTAATTTTGACAACTTAATTTTGACAACTTAATTTTCACAACTTAATGTTGACAGCTTAATGTTGTTGACAGCTTAATGTTGTTGACAGCTTAATGTTGTTGACAGCTTAATGTTGTTGACAGCTTAATGTTGTTGATAGCTTAATGTTGTTGATAGCTTAATGTTGTTGATAGCTTAATGTTGACAGCTTAATGTTGACAGCTTAATGTTGACAGCTTAATGTTGACAGCTTAATGTTGACAGCTTAATGTTGACAGCTTATTGTTGACAGCTTATTGTTGACAGCTTAATGTTGTTAACTGTTAATGTTGTTAACTGTTAATGTTGTTAACTGTTAATGTTGTTAAGTGTTAATGTTGTTAACTGTTAATGTTGTTAACTGTTAATGTTGTTAACTGTTAATGTTGTTAACTGTTAATGTTGTTAACTGTTAATGTCGTAAACTGTTAATGTTGCCAGCTTATTGTTGTTGACAGCTTAATGTTGTTGATAGCTTAATGTTGACAGCTTAATGTTGTTGACAGCCTAATTTTGTTGACAGCTTAATGTTGACAGCTTAATGTTGACAGCTTAATGTTGACAGCTTAATGTTGACAGCTTAATGTTGACAGCTTAATGTTGACAGCTTAATGTTGACAGCTTAATGTTGTTAACTGTTAATGTTGTTAACTGTTAATGTTGTAAACTGCTAATGTTGCCAGCTTATTGTTGTTGACAGCTTAATGTTGTTGATAGCTTAATGTTGACAGCTTAATGTTGTTGACAGCTTAATTTTGTTGACAGCTTAATGTTGACAGCTTAATGTTGACAGCTTAATGTTGACAGCTTATTGTTGACAGCTTATTGTTGACAGCTTAATGTTGACAGCTTAGTGTTGACAGCCTAATGTTGACAGCCTAATGTTGACAGCTTAATGTTGACAGCTTAATGTTGACAGCTTAATGTTGACAGCTTAATGTTGACAGCCTATTGTTGACAGCTTAATGTTGTTGAAAGCTTAATGTTGACAGCTTAATGTTGACAGCTTAATGTTGACAGCTTAATGTTGTTAACTGTTAATGTTGTTAACTGTTAATGTTGTTAACTGTTAATGTTGTTAACTGTTAATGTTGTTAACTGTTAATGTTGTTAACTGTTAATGTTGTTAACTGTTAATGTTGTAAACTGTTAATGTTGTTAACTGTTAATGTTGTTAACTGTTAATGTTGCCAGCTTAATGTTGTTGCCAGCTTAATGTTGTTGACAGCTTAATGTTGACAGCCTAATGTTGTTGACGGTTAATTTTGACAACTTAATTTTCACAACTTAATGTTGACAGCTCAATGTTGACAGCTTAATGTTGTTGACAGCTTAATGTTGTTGACAGCTTAATGTTGTTGACAGCTTAATGTTGTTGATAGCTTAATGTTGTTGATAGCTTAATGTTGTTGATAGCTTAATGTTGACAGCTTAATGTTGACAGCTTAATGTTGACAGCTTAATGTTGACAGCTTAATGTTGACAGCTTAATGTTGACAGCTTAATGTTGACAGCTTATTGTTGACAGCTTATTGTTGACAGCTTATTGTTGACAGCTTAATGTTGTTAACTGTTAATGTTGTTAACTGTTAATGTTGTTAACTGTTAATGTTGTTAACTGTTAATGTTGTTAACTGTTAATGTTGTTAACTGTTAATGTTGTTAACTGTTAATGTTGTTAACTGTTAATGTTGTTAACTGTTAATGTTGTTAACTGTTAATGTCGTAAACTGTTAATGTTGCCAGCTTATTGTTGTTGACAGCTTAATGTTGTTGATAGCTTAATGTTGACAGCTTAATGTTGTTGACAGCCTAATTTTGTTGACAGCTTAATGTTGACAGCTTAATGTTGACAGCTTAATGTTGACAGCTTAATGTTGACAGCTTAATGTTGACAGCTTAATGTTGACAGCTTAATGTTGACAGCTTAATGTTGTTAACTGTTAATGTTGTTAACTGTTAATGTTGTAAACTGCTAATGTTGCCAGCTTATTGTTGTTGACAGCTTAATGTTGTTGATAGCTTAATGTTGACAGCTTAATGTTGACAACTTATTGTTGACAGCTTAATGTTGACAGCTTAATGTTGACAGCCTAATGTTGACAGGCTAATGTTGACAGCTTAATGTTGACAGCTTAATGTTGACAGCTTAATGTTGACAGCTTAATGTTGACAACTTATTGTTGACAGCTTAATGTTGACAGACTAATGTTGACAGGCTAATGTTGACAGCTTAATGTTGACAGCTTAATGTTGACAGCTTAATGTTGACAGCTTAATGTTGACAGCTTAATGTTGTTAACTGTTAATGTTGTTAACTGTTAATGTTGTAAACTGTTAATGTTGCCAGCTTATTGTTGTTGACAGCTTAATGTTGTTGATAGCTTAATGTTGACAGCTTAATGTTGACAGCTTAATGTTGACAACTTATTGTTGACAGCTTAATGTTGACAGCCTATTGTTGACAGCCTATTGTTGACAGCTTAATGTTGTTGAAAGCTTAATGTTGACAGCTTAATGTTGACAGCTTAATGTTGACAGCTTAATGTTGTTAACTGTTAATGTTGTTAACTGTTAATGTTATTAACTGTGAATGTTGTTAACTGTTAATGTTGTTAACTGTTAATGTTGTTAACTGTTAATGTTGTTAACTGTTAATGTTGTTAACTGTTAATGTTGTTAACTGTTAATGTTGTTAACTGTTAATGTTGTTAACTGTTAATGTTGCCAGCTTAATGTTGTTGCCAGCTTAATGTTGTTGACAGCTTAATGTTGACAGCCTAATGTTGTTGACGGTTAATTTTGACAACTTAATTTTCACAACTTAATGTTGACAGCTCAATGTTGACAGCTTAATGTTGTTGACAGCTTAATGTTGTTGACAGCTTAATGTTGTTGACAGCTTAATGTTGTTGACAGCTTAATGTTGTTGACAGCTTAATGTTGTTGACAGCTTAATGTTGTTGATAGCTTAATGTTGTTGATAGCTTAATGTTGTTGATAGCTTAATGTTGACAGCTTAATGTTGACAGCTTAATGTTGACAGCTTAATGTTGACAGCTTAATGTTGACAACTTAATGTTGACAGCTTAATGTTGACAGCTTATTGTTGACAGCTTATTGTTGACAGCTTAATGTTGTTAACTGTTAATGTTGTTAACTGTTAATGTTGTTAACTGTTAATGTTGTTAACTGTTAATGTTGTTAACTGTTAATGTTGTTAACTGTTAATGTTGTTAACTGTTAATGTCGTAAACTGTTAATGTCGTAAACTGTTAATGTTGCCAGCTTATTGTTGTTGACAGCTTAATGTTGTTGATAGCTTAATGTTGACAGCTTAATGTTGTTGACAGCCTAATTTTGTTGACAGCTTAATGTTGACAGCTTAATGTTGACAGCTTAATGTTGACAGCTTATTGTTGACAGCTTATTGTTGACAGCTTAATGTTGTTAACTGTTAATGTTGTTAACTGTTAATGTTGTTAACTGTTAATGTTGTTAACTGTTAATGTTGTTAACTGTTAATGTTGTTAACTGTTAATGTTGTTAACTGTTAATGTTGTTAACTGTTAATGTTGTTAACTGTTAATGTTGTTAACTGTTAATGTTGTTAACTGTTAATGTTGTTAACTGTTAATGTCGTAAACTGTTAATGTTGCCAGCTTATTGTTGTTGACAGCTTAATGTTGTTGATAGCTTAATGTTGACAACTTAATGTTGTTGACAGCCTAATTTTGTTGACAGCTTAATGTTGACAGCTTAATGTTGACAGCTTAATGTTGACAGCTTAATGTTGACAGCTTAATGTTGACAGCTTAATGTTGACAGCTTAATGTTGTTAACTGTTAATGTTGTTAACTGTTAATGTTGTAAACTGCTAATGTTGCCAGCTTATTGTTGTTGACAGCTTAATGTTGTTGATAGCTTAATGTTGACAGCTTAATGTTGTTGACAGCTTAATTTTGTTGACAGCTTAATGTTGACAGCTTAATGTTGACAGCTTAATGTTGACAGCTTATTGTTGACAGCTTATTGTTGACAGCTTATTGTTGACAGCTTAATGTTGACAGCTTAGTGTTGACAGCCTAATGTTGACAGCCTAATGTTGACAGCTTAATGTTGACAGCTTAATGTTGACAGCTTAATGTTGACAGCCTATTGTTGACAGCTTAATGTTGTTGAAAGCTTAATGTTGACAGCTTAATGTTGACAGCTTAATGTTGACAGCTTAATGTTGTTAACTGTTAATGTTGTTAACTGTTAATGTTGTTAACTGTTAATGTTGTTAACTGTTAATGTTGTTAACTGTTAATGTTGTAAACTGTTAATGTTGTTAACTGTTAATGTTGTTAACTGTTAATGTTGTTAACTGTTAATGTTGCCAGCTTAATGTTGTTGCCAGCTTAATGTTGTTGACAGCTTAATGTTGACAGCCTAATGTTGTTGACGGTTAATTTTGACAACTTAATTTTCACAACTTAATGTTGACAGCTCAATGTTGACAGCTTAATGTTGTTGACAGCTTAATGTTGTTGACAGCTTAATGTTGTTGACAGCTTAATGTTGTTGATAGCTTAATGTTGTTGATAGCTTAATGTTGTTGACAGCTTAATGTTGACAGCTTAATGTTGACAGCTTAATGTTGACAGCTTAATGTTGACAGCTTAATGTTGACAGCTTAATGTTGACAGCTTAATGTTGACAGCTTATTGTTGACAGCTTATTGTTGACAGCTTAATGTTGTTAACTGTTAATGTTGTTAACTGTTAATGTTGTTAACTGTTAATGTTGTTAACTGTTAATGTTGTTAACTGTTAATGTTGTTAACTGTTAATGTTGTTAACTGTTAATGTTGTTAACTGTTAATGTTGTTAACTGTTAATGTTGTTAACTGTTAATGTTGTTAACTGTTAATGTCGTAAACTGTTAATGTTGCCAGCTTATTGTTGTTGACAGCTTAATGTTGTTGATAGCTTAATGTTGACAGCTTAATGTTGTTGACAGCCTAATTTTGTTGACAGCTTAATGTTGACAGCTTAATGTTGACAGCTTAATGTTGACAGCTTAATGTTGACAGCTTAATGTTGACAGCTTAATGTTGACAGCTTAATGTTGACAGCTTAATGTTGTTAACTGTTAATGTTGTTAACTGTTAATGTTGTAAACTGCTAATGTTGCCAGCTTATTGTTGTTGACAGCTTAATGTTGTTGATAGCTTAATGTTGACAGCTTAATGTTGACAACTTATTGTTGACAGCTTAATATTGACAGCTTAATGTTGACAGACTAATGTTGACAGGCTAATGTTGACAGCTTAATGTTGACAGCTTAATGTTGACAGCTTAATGTTGACAGCTTAATGTTGACAGCTTAATGTTGTTAACTGTTAATGTTGTTAACTGTTAATGTTGTAAACTGTTAATGTTGCCAGCTTATTGTTGTTGACAGCTTAATGTTGTTGATAGCTTAATGTTGACAGCTTAATGTTGACAGCTTAATGTTGACAACTTATTGTTGACAGCTTAATGTTGACAGCCTATTGTTGACAGCCTATTGTTGACAGCTTAATGTTGTTGAAAGCTTAATGTTGACAGCTTAATGTTGACAGCTTAATGTTGACAGCTTAATGTTGTTAACTGTTAATGTTGTTAACTGTTAATGTTGTTAACTGTTAATGTTGTTAACTGTTAATGTTGTTAACTGTTAATGTTGTTAACTGTTAATGTTGTTAACTGTTAATGTTGTTAACTGTTAATGTTGTTAACTGTTAATGTTGTTAACTGTTAATGTTGTTAACTGTTAATGTTGTTAACTGTTAATGTTGTTAACTGTTAATGTTGTTAACTGTTAATGTTGCCAGCTTAATGTTGTTGCCAGCTTAATGTTGTTGACAGCTTAATGTTGACATCCTAATATTGTTGACGGTTAATTTTGACAACTTAATTTTCTCAACTTAATGTTGACAGCTTAATGTTGACAGCTTAATGTTGTTGACAGCTTAATGTTGTTGATAGCTTAATGTTGTTGATAGCTTAATGTTGACAGCTTAATGTTGACAGCTTAATGTTGACAGCTTAATGTTGTTGACAGCTTAATGTTGACAGCTTAATGTTGACAGCTTAATGTTGACAGCTTAATGTTGACAGCTTATTGTTGACAGCTTATTGTTGACAGCTTAATGTTGACAGCTTAATGTTGACAGCTTAATGTTGACAGCCTAATGTTGACAGCCTAAGGTTGACAGCTTAATGTTGACAGCTTAATGTTGACAGCTTAATGTTGACAACTTAATGTTGACAGCTTAATGTTGACAGCTTAATGTTGACAGCTTAATGTTGTTAACTGTTAATGTTGTTAACTGTTAATGTCGTAAACTGTTAATGTTGCCAGCTTATTGTTGTTGACAGCTTAATGTTGTTGACAGCTTAATTTTGTTGACAGCTTAATGTTGACAGCTTAATGTTGACAGCTTAATGTTGACAGCTTATTGTTGACAGCTTATTGTTGACAGCTTAATGTTGACAGCTTAGTGTTGACAGCCTAATGTTGACAGCCTAATGTTGACAGCTTAATGTTGACAGCTTAATGTTGACAGCTTAATGTTGACAGCTTAATGTTGACAGCCTATTGTTGACAGCTTAATGTTGTTGAAAGCTTAATGTTGACAGCTTAATGTTGACAGCTTAATGTTGACAGCTTAATGTTGACAGCTTAATGTTGTTAACTGTTAATGTAGTTAACTGTTAATGTTGTTAACTGTTAATGTTGTTAACTGTTAATGTTGTTAACTGTTAATGTTGTAAACTGTTAATGTTGTTAACTGTTAATGTTGTTAACTGTTAATGTTGTTAACTGTTAATGTTGCCAGCTTAATGTTGTTGCCAGCTTAATGTTGTTGACAGCTTAATGTTGACACCCTAATGTTGTTGACGGTTAATTTTGACAACTTAATTTTCACAACTTAATGTTGACAGCTCAATGTTGACAGCTTAATGTTGTTGACAGCTTAATGTTGTTGACAGCTTAATGTTGTTGACAGCTTAATGTTGTTGACAGCTTAATGTTGTTGACAGCTTAATGTTGTTGACAGCTTAATGTTGTTGATAGCTTAATGTTGTTGATAGCTTAATGTTGTTGATAGCTTAATGTTGACAGCTTAATGTTGACAGCTTAATGTTGACAGCTTAATGTTGACAGCTTAATGTTGACAACTTAATGTTGACAGCTTAATGTTGACAGCTTATTGTTGACAGCTTATTGTTGACAGCTTATTGTTGACAGCTTAATGTTGTTAACTGTTAATGTTGTTAACTGTTAATGTTGTTAACTGTTAATGTTGTTAACTGTTAATGTTGTTAACTGTTAATGTTGTTAACTGTTAATGTCGTAAACTGTTAATGTTGCCAGCTTATTGTTGTTGACAGCTTAATGTTGTTGATAGCTTAATGTTGACAGCTTAATGTTGTTGACAGCCTAATTTTGTTGACAGCTTAATGTTGACAGCTTAATGTTGACAGCTTAATGTTGACAGCTTAATGTTGACAGCTTAATGTTGACAGCTTAATGTTGACAGCTTAATGTTGACAGCTTAATGTTGTTAATTGTTAATGTTGTTAACTGTTAATGTTGTAAACTGCTAATGTTGCCAGCTTATTGTTGTTGACAGCTTAATGTTGTTGATAGCTTAATGTTGACAGCTTAATGTTGTTGACAGCTTAATTTTGTTGACAGCTTAATGTTGACAGCTTAATGTTGACAACTTATTGTTGACAGCTTATTGTTGACAGCTTAATGTTGACAGCTTAGTGTTGACAGCCTAATGTTGACAGCCTAATGTTGACAGCTTAATGTTGACAGCTTAATGTTGACAGCTTAATGTTGACAGCTTAATGTTGACAGCCTATTGTTGACAGCTTAATGTTGTTGAAAGCTTAATGTTGACAGCTTAATGTTGACAGCTTAATGTTGACAGCTTAATGTTGTTAACTGTTAATGTTGTTAACTGTTAATGTTGTTAACTGTTAATGTTGTAAACTGTTAATGTTGTTAACTGTTAATGTTGTTAACTGTTAATGTTGTTAACTGTTAATGTTGCCAGCTTAATGTTGTTGCCAGCTTAATGTTGTTGACAGCTTAATGTTGACAGCCTAATGTTGTTGACGGTTAATTTTGACAACTTAATTTTGACAACTTAATTTTCACAACTTAATGTTGACAGCTTAATGTTGTTGACAGCTTAATGTTGTTGACAGCTTAATGTTGTTGACAGCTTAATGTTGTTGACAGCTTAATGTTGTTGATAGCTTAATGTTGTTGATAGCTTAATGTTGTTGATAGCTTAATGTTGACAGCTTAATGTTGACAGCTTAATGTTGACAGCTTAATGTTGACAGCTTAATGTTGACAGCTTAATGTTGACAGCTTATTGTTGACAGCTTATTGTTGACAGCTTAATGTTGTTAACTGTTAATGTTGTTAACTGTTAATGTTGTTAACTGTTAATGTTGTTAACTGTTAATGTTGTTAACTGTTAATGTTGTTAACTGTTAATGTTGTTAACTGTTAATGTTGTTAACTGTTAATGTCGTAAACTGTTAATGTTGCCAGCTTATTGTTGTTGACAGCTTAATGTTGTTGATAGCTTAATGTTGACAGCTTAATGTTGTTGACAGCCTAATTTTGTTGACAGCTTAATGTTGACAGCTTAATGTTGACAGCTTAATGTTGACAGCTTAATGTTGACAGCTTAATGTTGACAGCTTAATGTTGACAGCTTAATGTTGTTAACTGTTAATGTTGTTAACTGTTAATGTTGTAAACTGCTAATGTTGCCAGCTTATTGTTGTTGACAGCTTAATGTTGTTGATAGCTTAATGTTGACAGCTTAATGTTGTTGACAGCTTAATTTTGTTGACAGCTTAATGTTGACAGCTTAATGTTGACAGCTTAATGTTGACAGCTTATTGTTGACAGCTTATTGTTGACAGCTTAATGTTGACAGCTTAGTGTTGACAGCCTAATGTTGACAGCCTAATGTTGACAGCTTAATGTTGACAGCTTAATGTTGACAGCTTAATGTTGACAGCTTAATGTTGACAGCCTATTGTTGACAGCTTAATGTTGTTGAAAGCTTAATGTTGACAGCTTAATGTTGACAGCTTAATGTTGACAGCTTAATGTTGTTAACTGTTAATGTTGTTAACTGTTAATGTTGTTAACTGTTAATGTTGTTAACTGTTAATGTTGTAAACTGTTAATGTTGTTAACTGTTAATGTTGTTAACTGTTAATGTTGCCAGCTTAATGTTGTTGCCAGCTTAATGTTGTTGACAGCTTAATGTTGACAGCCTAATGTTGTTGACGGTTAATTTTGACAACTTAATTTTCACAACTTAATGTTGACAGCTCAATGTTGACAGCTTAATGTTGTTGACAGCTTAATGTTGTTGACAGCTTAATGTTGTTGACAGCTTAATGTTGTTGACAGCTTAATGTTGTTGATAGCTTAATGTTGTTGATAGCTTAATGTTGTTGATAGCTTAATGTTGACAGCTTAATGTTGACAGCTTAATGTTGACAGCTTAATGTTGACAGCTTAATGTTGACAGCTTAATGTTGACAGCTTAATGTTGACAGCTTAATGTTGACAGCTTATTGTTGACAGCTTATTGTTGACAGCTTATTGTTGACAGCTTAATGTTGTTAACTGTTAATGTTGTTAACTGTTAATGTTGTTAACTGTTAATGTTGTTAACTGTTAATGTTGTTAACTGTTAATGTTGTTAACTGTTAATGTTGTTAACTGTTAATGTTGTTAACTGTTAATGTTGTTAACTGTTAATGTTGTTAACTGTTAATGTCGTAAACTGTTAATGTTGCCAGCTTATTGTTGTTGACAGCTTAATGTTGTTGATAGCTTAATGTTGACAGCTTAATGTTGTTGACAGCCTAATTTTGTTGACAGCTTAATGTTGACAGCTTAATGTTGACAGCTTAATGTTGACAGCTTAATGTTGACAGCTTAATGTTGACAGCTTAATGTTGACAGCTTAATGTTGACAGCTTAATGTTGTTAACTGTTAATGTTGTTAACTGTTAATGTTGTAAACTGCTAATGTTGCCAGCTTATTGTTGTTGACAGCTTAATGTTGTTGATAGCTTAATGTTGACAGCTTAATGTTGACAACTTATTGTTGACAGCTTAATGTTGACAGCTTAATGTTGACAGCCTAATGTTGACAGGCTAATGTTGACAGCTTAATGTTGACAGCTTAATGTTGACAGCTTAATGTTGACAGCTTAATGTTGACAGCTTAATGTTGACAACTTATTGTTGACAGCTTAATGTTGACAGACTAATGTTGACAGGCTAATGTTGACAGCTTAATGTTGACAGCTTAATGTTGACAGCTTAATGTTGACAGCTTAATGTTGACAGCTTAATGTTGTTAACTGTTAATGTTGTTAACTGTTAATGTTGTAAACTGTTAATGTTGCCAGCTTATTGTTGTTGACAGCTTAATGTTGTTGATAGCTTAATGTTGACAGCTTAATGTTGACAGCTTAATGTTGACAACTTATTGTTGACAGCTTAATGTTGACAGCCTATTGTTGACAGCCTATTGTTGACAGCTTAATGTTGTTGAAAGCTTAATGTTGACAGCTTAATGTTGACAGCTTAATGTTGACAGCTTAATGTTGTTAACTGTTAATGTTGTTAACTGTTAATGTTATTAACTGTGAATGTTGTTAACTGTTAATGTTGTTAACTGTTAATGTTGTTAACTGTTAATGTTGTTAACTGTTAATGTTGTTAACTGTTAATGTTGTTAACTGTTAATGTTGTTAACTGTTAATGTTGTTAACTGTTAATGTCGTAAACTGTTAATGTTGCCAGCTTATTGTTGTTGACAGCTTAATGTTGTTGATAGCTTAATGTTGACAGCTTAATGTTGTTGACAGCCTAATTTTGTTGACAGCTTAATGTTGACAGCTTAATGTTGACAGCTTAATGTTGACAGCTTAATGTTGACAGCTTAATGTTGACAGCTTAATGTTGACAGCTTAATGTTGTTAACTGTTAATGTTGTTAACTGTTAATGTTGTAAACTGCTAATGTTGCCAGCTTATTGTTGTTGACAGCTTAATGTTGTTGATAGCTTAATGTTGACAGCTTAATGTTGTTGACAGCTTAATTTTGTTGACAGCTTAATGTTGACAGCTTAATGTTGACAGCTTAATGTTGACAGCTTAATGTTGACAGCTTATTGTTGACAGCTTATTGTTGACAGCTTAATGTTGACAGCTTAGTGTTGACAGCCTAATGTTGACAGCCTAATGTTGACAGCTTAATGTTGACAGCTTAATGTTGACAGCTTAATGTTGACAGCTTAATGTTGACAGCCTATTGTTGACAGCTTAATGTTGTTGAAAGCTTAATGTTGACAGCTTAATGTTGACAGCTTAATGTTGACAGCTTAATGTTGTTAACTGTTAATGTTGTTAACTGTTAATGTTGTTAACTGTTAATGTTGTTAACTGTTAATGTTGTTAACTGTTAATGTTGTAAACTGTTAATGTTGTTAACTGTTAATGTTGTTAACTGTTAATGTTGTTAACTGTTAATGTTGCCAGCTTAATGTTGTTGCCAGCTTAATGTTGTTGACAGCTTAATGTTGACAGCCTAATGTTGTTGACGGTTAATTTTGACAACTTAATTTTCACAACTTAATGTTGACAGCTCAATGTTGACAGCTTAATGTTGTTGACAGCTTAATGTTGTTGACAGCTTAATGTTGTTGACAGCTTAATGTTGTTGACAGCTTAATGTTGTTGACAGCTTAATGTTGTTGATAGCTTAATGTTGTTGATAGCTTAATGTTGTTGATAGCTTAATGTTGACAGCTTAATGTTGACAGCTTAATGTTGACAGCTTAATGTTGACAGCTTAATGTTGACAGCTTAATGTTGACAGCTTAATGTTGACAGCTTATTGTTGACAGCTTATTGTTGACAGCTTATTGTTGACAGCTTAATGTTGTTAACTGTTAATGTTGTTAACTGTTAATGTTGTTAACTGTTAATGTTGTTAACTGTTAATGTTGTTAACTGTTAATGTTGTTAACTGTTAATGTTGTTAACTGTTAATGTTGTTAACTGTTAATGTCGTAAACTGTTAATGTTGCCAGCTTATTGTTGTTGACAGCTTAATGTTGTTGATAGCTTAATGTTGACAGCTTAATGTTGTTGACAGCCTAATTTTGTTGACAGCTTAATGTTGACAGCTTAATGTTGACAGCTTAATGTTGACAGCTTAATGTTGACAGCTTAATGTTGACAGCTTAATGTTGACAGCTTAATGTTGACAGCTTAATGTTGACAGCTTAATGTTGACAGCTTAATGTTGACAGCTTAATGTTGCTAACTGTTAATGTTGTTAACTGTTAATGTTGTAAACTGCTAATGTTGCCAGCTTATTGTTGTTGACAGCTTAATGTTGTTGATAGCTTAATGTTGACAGCTTAATGTTGACAACTTATTGTTGACAGCTTAATGTTGACAGCTTAATGTTGACAGCCTAATGTTGACAGGCTAATGTTGACAGCTTAATGTTGACAGCTTAATGTTGACAGCTTAATGTTGACAGCTTAATGTTGACAGCTTAATGTTGACAACTTATTGTTGACAGCTTAATGTTGACAGACTAATGTTGACAGGCTAATGTTGACAGCTTAATGTTGACAGCTTAATGTTGACAGCTTAATGTTGACAGCTTAATGTTGACAGCTTAATGTTGACAGCTTAATGTTGTTAACTGTTAATGTTGTTAACTGTTAATGTTGTAAACTGTTAATGTTGCCAGCTTATTGTTGTTGACAGCTTAATGTTGTTGATAGCTTAATGTTGACAGCTTAATGTTGACAGCTTAATGTTGACAACTTATTGTTGACAGCTTAATGTTGACAGCCTATTGTTGACAGCCTATTGTTGACAGCTTAATGTTGTTGAAAGCTTAATGTTGACAGCTTAATGTTGACAGCTTAATGTTGACAGCTTAATGTTGTTAACTGTTAATGTTGTTAACTGTTAATGTTATTAACTGTGAATGTTGTTAACTGTTAATGTTGTTAACTGTTAATGTTGTTAACTGTTAATGTTGTTAACTGTTAATGTTGTTAACTGTTAATGTTGTTAACTGTTAATGTTGTTAACTGTTAATGTTGCCAGCTTAATGTTGTTGCCAGCTTAATGTTGTTGACAGCTTAATGTTGACAGCCTAATGTTGTTGACGGTTAATTTTGACAACTTAATTTTCACAACTTAATGTTGACAGCTCAATGTTGACAGCTTAATGTTGTTGACAGCTTAATGTTGTTGACAGCTTAATGTTGTTGACAGCTTAATGTTGTTGACAGCTTAATGTTGTTGATAGCTTAATGTTGTTGATAGCTTTATGTTGTTGATAGCTTAATGTTGACAGCTTAATGTTGACAGCTTAATGTTGACAGCTTAATGTTGACAGCTTAATGTTGACAACTTAATGTTGACAGCTTAATGTTGACAGCTTATTGTTGACAGCTTATTGTTGACAGCTTAATGTTGTTAACTGTTAATGTTGTTAACTGTTAATGTTGTTAACTGTTAATGTTGTTAACTGTTAATGTTGTTAACTGTTAATGTTGTTAACTGTTAATGTCGTAAACTGTTAATGTCGTAAACTGTTAATGTTGCCAGCTTATTGTTGTTGACAGCTTAATGTTGTTGATAGCTTAATGTTGACAGCTTAATGTTGTTGACAGCCTAATTTTGTTGACAGCTTAATGTTGACAGCTTAATGTTGACAGCTTAATGTTGACAGCTTATTGTTGACAGCTTATTGTTGACAGCTTAATGTTGTTAACTGTTAATGTTGTTAACTGTTAATGTTGTTAACTGTTAATGTTGTTAACTGTTAATGTTGTTAACTGTTAATGTTGTTAACTGTTAATGTTGTTAACTGTTAATGTTGTTAACTGTTAATGTTGTTAACTGTTAATGTTGTTAACTGTTAATGTCGTAAACTGTTAATGTTGCCAGCTTATTGTTGTTGACAGCTTAATGTTGTTGATAGCTTAATGTTGACAGCTTAATGTTGTTGACAGCCTAATTTTGTTGACAGCTTAATGTTGACAGCTTAATGTTGACAGCTTAATGTTGACAGCTTAATGTTGACAGCTTAATGTTGACAGCTTAATGTTGACAGCTTAATGTTGACAGCTTAATGTTGACAGCTTAATGTTGACAGCTTAATGTTGACAGCTTAATGTTGCTAACTGTTAATGTTGTTAACTGTTAATGTTGTAAACTGCTAATGTTGCCAGCTTATTGTTGTTGACAGCTTAATGTTGTTGATAGCTTAATGTTGACAGCTTAATGTTGACAACTTATTGTTGACAGCTTAATGTTGACAGCTTAATGTTGACAGCCTAATGTTGACAGGCTAATGTTGACAGCTTAATGTTGACAGCTTAATGTTGACAGCTTAATGTTGACAGCTTAATGTTGACAGCTTAATGTTGACAACTTATTGTTGACAGCTTAATGTTGACAGACTAATGTTGACAGGCTAATGTTGACAGCTTAATGTTGACAGCTTAATGTTGACAGCTTAATGTTGACAGCTTAATGTTGACAGCTTAATGTTGACAGCTTAATGTTGACAGCTTAATGTTGTTAACTGTTAATGTTGTTAACTGTTAATGTTGTAAACTGTTAATGTTGCCAGCTTATTGTTGTTGACAGCTTAATGTTGTTGATAGCTTAATGTTGACAGCTTAATGTTGACAGCTTAATGTTGACAACTTATTGTTGACAGCTTAATGTTGACAGCCTATTGTTGACAGCCTATTGTTGACAGCTTAATGTTGTTGAAAGCTTAATGTTGACAGCTTAATGTTGACAGCTTAATGTTGACAGCTTAATGTTGTTAACTGTTAATGTTGTTAACTGTTAATGTTATTAACTGTGAATGTTGTTAACTGTTAATGTTGTTAACTGTTAATGTTGTTAACTGTTAATGTTGTTAACTGTTAATGTTGTTAACTGTTAATGTTGTTAACTGTTAATGTTGTTAACTGTTAATGTTGCCAGCTTAATGTTGTTGCCAGCTTAATGTTGTTGACAGCTTAATGTTGACAGCCTAATGTTGTTGACGGTTAATTTTGACAACTTAATTTTCACAACTTAATGTTGACAGCTCAATGTTGACAGCTTAATGTTGTTGACAGCTTAATGTTGTTGACAGCTTAATGTTGTTGACAGCTTAATGTTGTTGACAGCTTAATGTTGTTGATAGCTTAATGTTGTTGATAGCTTTATGTTGTTGATAGCTTAATGTTGACAGCTTAATGTTGACAGCTTAATGTTGACAGCTTAATGTTGACAGCTTAATGTTGACAACTTAATGTTGACAGCTTAATGTTGACAGCTTATTGTTGACAGCTTATTGTTGACAGCTTAATGTTGTTAACTGTTAATGTTGTTAACTGTTAATGTTGTTAACTGTTAATGTTGTTAACTGTTAATGTTGTTAACTGTTAATGTTGTTAACTGTTAATGTCGTAAACTGTTAATGTCGTAAACTGTTAATGTTGCCAGCTTATTGTTGTTGACAGCTTAATGTTGTTGATAGCTTAATGTTGACAGCTTAATGTTGTTGACAGCCTAATTTTGTTGACAGCTTAATGTTGACAGCTTAATGTTGACAGCTTAATGTTGACAGCTTATTGTTGACAGCTTATTGTTGACAGCTTAATGTTGTTAACTGTTAATGTTGTTAACTGTTAATGTTGTTAACTGTTAATGTTGTTAACTGTTAATGTTGTTAACTGTTAATGTTGTTAACTGTTAATGTTGTTAACTGTTAATGTTGTTAACTGTTAATGTTGTTAACTGTTAATGTTGTTAACTGTTAATGTCGTAAACTGTTAATGTTGCCAGCTTATTGTTGTTGACAGCTTAATGTTGTTGATAGCTTAATGTTGACAGCTTAATGTTGTTGACAGCCTAATTTTGTTGACAGCTTAATGTTGACAGCTTAATGTTGACAGCTTAATGTTGACAGCTTAATGTTGACAGCTTAATGTTGACAGCTTAATGTTGACAGCTTAATGTTGACAGCTTAATGTTGACAGCTTAATGTTGTTAACTGTTAATGTTGTTAACTGTTAATGTTGTAAACTGCTAATGTTGCCAGCTTATTGTTGTTGACAGCTTAATGTTGTTGATAGCTTAATGTTGACAGCTTAATGTTGTTGACAGCTTAATTTTGTTGACAGCTTAATGTTGACAGCTTAATGTTGACAGCTTAATGTTGACAGCTTATTGTTGACAGCTTATTGTTGACAGCTTATTGTTGACAGCTTAATGTTGACAGCTTAGTGTTGACAGCCTAATGTTGACAGCCTAATGTTGACAGCTTAATGTTGACAGCTTAATGTTGACAGCTTAATGTTGACAGCTTAATGTTGACAGCGTATTGTTGACAGCTTAATGTTGTTGAAAGCTTAATGTTGACAGCTTAATGTTGACAGCTTAATGTTGACAGCTTAATGTTGTTAACTGTTAATGTTGTTAACTGTTAATGTTGTTAACTGTTAATGTTGTTAACTGTTAATGTTGTTAACTGTTAATGTTGTTAACTGTTAATGTTGTAAACTGTTAATGTTGTTAACTGTTAATGTTGTTAACTGTTAATGTTGTTAACTGTTAATGTTGCCAGCTTAATGTTGTTGCCAGCTTAATGTTGTTGACAGCTTAATGTTGACAGCCTAATGTTGTTGACGGTTAATTTTGACAACTTAATTTTCACAACTTAATGTTGACAGCTCAATGTTGACAGCTTAATGTTGTTGACAGCTTAATGTTGTTGACAGCTTAATGTTGTTGACAGCTTAATGTTGTTGATAGCTTAATGTTGTTGATAGCTTAATGTTGTTGACAGCTTAATGTTGACAGCTTAATGTTGACAGCTTAATGTTGACAGCTTAATGTTGACAGCTTAATGTTGACAGCTTATTGTTGACAGCTTATTGTTGACAGCTTAATGTTGTTAACTGTTAATGTTGTTAACTGTTAATGTTGTTAACTGTTAATGTTGTTAACTGTTAATGTTGTTAACTGTTAATGTTGTTAACTGTTAATGTTGTTAACTGTTAATGTTGTTAACTGTTAATGTCGTAAACTGTTAATGTTGCCAGCTTATTGTTGTTGACAGCTTAATGTTGTTGATAGCTTAATGTTGACAGCTTAATGTTGTTGACAGCCTAATTTTGTTGACAGCTTAATGTTGACAGCTTAATGTTGACAGCTTAATGTTGACAGCTTAATGTTGACAGCTTAATGTTGACAGCTTAATGTTGACAGCTTAATGTTGACAGCTCAATGTTGTTAACTGTTAATGTTGTTAACTGTTAATGTTGTAAACTGCTAATGTTGCCAGCTTATTGTTGTTGACAGCTTAATGTTGTTGATAGCTTAATGTTGACAGCTTAATGTTGTTGATAGCTTAATGTTGACAGCTTAATGTTGTTGACAGCTTAATTTTGTTGACAGCTTAATGTTGACAGCTTAATGTTGACAACTTAATGTTGACAGCTTATTGTTGACAGCTTATTGTTGACAGCTTATTGTTGACAGCTTAATGTTGACAGCTTAATGTTGACAGCTTGATGTTGACAGCTTAATGTTGACAGCTTATTGTTGACAGCTTATTGTTGACAGCTTATTGTTGACAGCTTAATGTTGACAGCTTAGTGTTGACAGCCTAATGTTGACAGCCTAATGTTGACAGCTTAATGTTGACAGCTTATTGTTGACAGCTTATTGTTGACAGCTTATTGTTGACAGCTTAATGTTGACAGCTTAATGTTGACAGCTTGATGTTGACAGCTTAATGTTGACAGCTTATTGTTGACAGCTTATTGTTGACAGCTTATTGTTGACAGCTTAATGTTGACAGCTTAGTGTTGACAGCCTAATGTTGACAGCCTAATGTTGACAGCTTAATGTTGACAGCTTAATGTTGACAGCTTAATGTTGACAACTTATTGTTGACAGCTTAATGTTGACAGCTTAATGTTGACAGCCTAATGTTGACAGGCTAATGTTGACAGCTTAATGTTGACAGCTTAATGTTGACAGCTTAATGTTGACAGCTTAATGTTGACAACTTATTGTTGACAGCTTAATGTTGACAGCTTAATGTTGACAGACTAATGTTGACAGGCTAATGTTGACAGTTTAATGTTGACAGCTTAATGTTGACAGCTTAATGTTGACAGCTTAATGTTGTTAACTGTTAATGTTGTTAACTGTTAATGTTGTAAACTGTTAATGTTGCCAGCTTATTGTTGTTGACAGCTTAATGTTGTTGATAGCTTAATGTTGACAGCTTAATGTTGACAGCTTAATGTTGACAGCTTAATGTTGACAACTTATTGTTGACAGCCTATTGTTGACAGCCTATTGTTGACAGCTTAATGTTGTTGAAAGCTTAATGTTGACAGCTTAATGTTGACAGCTTAATGTTGACAGCTTAATGTTGTTAACTGTTAATGTTGTTAACTGTTAATGTTGTTAACTGTTAATGTTGTTAACTGTTAATGTTGTTAACTGTTAATGTTGTTAACTGTTAATGTTGTTAACTGTTAATGTTGTTAACTGTTAATGTTGTTAACTGTTAATGTTGTTAACTGTTAATGTTGCCAGCTTAATGTTGTTGCCAGCTTAATGTTGTTGACAGCTTAATGTTGACATCCTAATATTGTTGACGGTTAATTTTGACAACTTAATTTTCTCAACTTAATGTTGACAGCTTAATGTTGACAGCTTAATGTTGTTGACAGCTTAATGTTGTTGATAGCTTAATGTTGTTGATAGCTTAATGTTGACAGCTTAATGTTGACAGCTTAATGTTGACAGCTTAATGTTGTTGACAGCTTAATGTTGACAGCTTAATGTTGACAGCTTAATGTTGACAGCTTAATGTTGACAGCTTAATGTTGACAGCTTATTGTTGACAGCTTATTGTTGACAGCTTAATGTTGACAGCTTAATGTTGACAGCTTAATGTTGACAGCCTAATGTTGACAGCCTAAGGTTGACAGCTTAATGTTGACAGCTTAATGTTGACAGCTTAATGTTGACAACTAAATGTTGACAGCTTAATGTTGACAGCTTAATGTTGTTAACTGTTAATGTTGTTAACTGTTAATGTCGTAAACTGTTAATGTTGCCAGCTTATTGTTGTTGACAGCTTAATGTTGTTGACAGCTTAATTTTGTTGACAGCTTAATGTTGACAGCTTAATGTTGACAGCTTAATGTTGACAGCTTATTGTTGACAGCTTATTGTTGACAGCTTAATGTTGACAGCTTAGTGTTGACAGCCTAATGTTGACAGCCTAATGTTGACAGCTTAATGTTGACAGCTTAATGTTGACAGCTTAATGTTGACAGCTTAATGTTGACAGCCTATTGTTGACAGCTTAATGTTGTTGAAAGCTTAATGTTGACAGCTTAATGTTGACAGCTTAATGTTGACAGCTTAATGTTGTTAACTGTTAATGTAGTTAACTGTTAATGTTGTTAACTGTTAATGTTGCCAGCTTAATGTTGTTGCCAGCTTAATGTTGTTGACAGCTTAATGTTGACAGCCTAATGTTGTTGACGGTTAATTTTGACAACTTAATTTTCACAACTTAATGTTGACAGCTCAATGTTGACAGCTTAATGTTGTTGACAGCTTAATGTTGTTGACAGCTTAATGTTGTTGACAGCTTAATGTTGTTGACAGCTTAATGTTGTTGACAGCTTAATGTTGTTGATAGCTTAATGTTGTTGATAGCTTAATGTTGTTGATAGCTTAATGTTGACAGCTTAATGTTGACAGCTTAATGTTGACAGCTTAATGTTGACAGCTTAATGTTGACAGCTTAATGTTGACAGCTTATTGTTGACAGCTTATTGTTGACAGCTTAATGTTGTTAACTGTTAATGTTGTTAACTCTTAATGTTGTTAACTGTTAATGTTGTTAACTGTTAATGTTGTTAACTGTTAATGTTGTTAACTGTTAATGTTGTTAACTGTTAATGTTGTTAACTGTTAATGTTGTTAACTGTTAATGTTGTTAACTGTTAATGTTGTTAACTGTTAATGTTGTTAACTGTTAATGTTGCCAGCTTAATGTTGTTGCCAGCTTAATGTTGTTGCCAGCTTAATGTTGTTGACAGCTTAATGTTGACAGCCTAATGTTGTTGACGGTTAATTTTGACAACTTAATTTTCACAACTTAATGTTGACAGCTCAATGTTGACAGCTTAATGTTGTTGACAGCTTAATGTTGTTGACAGCTTAATGTTGTTGACAGCTTAATGTTGTTGATAGCTTAATGTTGTTGATAGCTTAATGTTGTTGACAGCTTAATGTTGACAGCTTAATGTTGACAGCTTAATGTTGACAGCTTAATGTTGACAGCTTAATGTTGACAGCTTATTGTTGACAGCTTATTGTTGACAGCTTAATGTTGTTAACTGTTAATGTTGTTAACTGTTAATGTTGTTAACTGTTAATGTTGTTAACTGTTAATGTTGTTAACTGTTAATGTTGTTAACTGTTAATGTTGTTAACTGTTAATGTCGTAAACTGTTAATGTTGCCAGCTTATTGTTGTTGACAGCTTAATGTTGTTGATAGCTTAATGTTGACAGCTTAATGTTGTTGACAGCCTAATTTTGTTGACAGCTTAATGTTGACAGCTTAATGTTGACAGCTTAATGTTGACAGCTTAATGTTGACAGCTTAATGTTGACAGCTTAATGTTGACAGCTTAATGTTGACAGCTTAATGTTGACAGCTCAATGTTGTTAACTGTTAATGTTGTTAACTGTTAATGTTGTAAACTGCTAATGTTGCCAGCTTATTGTTGTTGACAGCTTAATGTTGTTGATAGCTTAATGTTGACAGCTTAATGTTGTTGATAGCTTAATGTTGACAGCTTAATGTTGTTGACAGCTTAATTTTGTTGACAGCTTAATGTTGACAGCTTAATGTTGACAGCTTAATGTTGACAGCTTATTGTTGACAGCTTATTGTTGACAGCTTATTGTTGACAGCTTAATGTTGACAGCTTAATGTTGACAGCTTGATGTTGACAGCTTAATGTTGACAGCTTATTGTTGACAGCTTATTGTTGACAGCTTATTGTTGACAGCTTAATGTTGACAGCTTAGTGTTGACAGCCTAATGTTGACAGCCTAATGTTGACAGCTTAATGTTGACAGCTTATTGTTGACAGCTTATTGTTGACAGCTTATTGTTGACAGCTTAATGTTGACAGCTTAATGTTGACAGCTTGATGTTGACAGCTTAATGTTGACAGCTTATTGTTGACAGCTTATTGTTGACAGCTTATTGTTGACAGCTTAATGTTGACAGCTTAGTGTTGACAGCCTAATGTTGACAGCCTAATGTTGACAGCTTAATGTTGACAGCTTAATGTTGACAGCTTAATGTTGACAACTTATTGTTGACAGCTTAATGTTGACAGCTTAATGTTGACAGCCTAATGTTGACAGGCTAATGTTGACAGCTTAATGTTGACAGCTTAATGTTGACAGCTTAATGTTGACAGCTTAATGTTGACAACTTATTGTTGACAGCTTAATGTTGACAGCTTAATGTTGACAGACTAATGTTGACAGGCTAATGTTGACAGTTTAATGTTGACAGCTTAATGTTGACAGCTTAATGTTGACAGCTTAATGTTGTTAACTGTTAATGTTGTTAACTGTTAATGTTGTAAACTGTTAATGTTGCCAGCTTATTGTTGTTGACAGCTTAATGTTGTTGATAGCTTAATGTTGACAGCTTAATGTTGACAGCTTAATGTTGACAGCTTAATGTTGACAACTTATTGTTGACAGCCTATTGTTGACAGCCTATTGTTGACAGCTTAATGTTGTTGAAAGCTTAATGTTGACAGCTTAATGTTGACAGCTTAATGTTGACAGCTTAATGTTGTTAACTGTTAATGTTGTTAACTGTTAATGTTGTTAACTGTTAATGTTGTTAACTGTTAATGTTGTTAACTGTTAATGTTGTTAACTGTTAATGTTGTTAACTGTTAATGTTGTTAACTGTTAATGTTGTTAACTGTTAATGTTGTTAACTGTTAATGTTGTTAACTGTTAATGTTGCCAGCTTAATGTTGTTGCCAGCTTAATGTTGTTGACAGCTTAATGTTGACATCCTAATATTGTTGACGGTTAATTTTGACAACTTAATTTTCTCAACTTAATGTTGACAGCTTAATGTTGACAGCTTAATGTTGTTGACAGCTTAATGTTGTTGATAGCTTAATGTTGTTGATAGCTTAATGTTGACAGCTTAATGTTGACAGCTTAATGTTGACAGCTTAATGTTGTTGACAGCTTAATGTTGACAGCTTAATGTTGACAGCTTAATGTTGACAGCTTAATGTTGACAGCTTAATGTTGACAGCTTATTGTTGACAGCTTATTGTTGACAGCTTAATGTTGACAGCTTAATGTTGACAGCTTAATGTTGACAGCCTAATGTTGACAGCCTAAGGTTGACAGCTTAATGTTGACAGCTTAATGTTGACAGCTTAATGTTGACAACTAAATGTTGACAGCTTAATGTTGACAGCTTAATGTTGTTAACTGTTAATGTTGTTAACTGTTAATGTCGTAAACTGTTAATGTTGCCAGCTTATTGTTGTTGACAGCTTAATGTTGTTGACAGCTTAATTTTGTTGACAGCTTAATGTTGACAGCTTAATGTTGACAGCTTAATGTTGACAGCTTATTGTTGACAGCTTATTGTTGACAGCTTAATGTTGACAGCTTAGTGTTGACAGCCTAATGTTGACAGCCTAATGTTGACAGCTTAATGTTGACAGCTTAATGTTGACAGCTTAATGTTGACAGCTTAATGTTGACAGCCTATTGTTGACAGCTTAATGTTGTTGAAAGCTTAATGTTGACAGCTTAATGTTGACAGCTTAATGTTGACAGCTTAATGTTGTTAACTGTTAATGTAGTTAACTGTTAATGTTGTTAACTGTTAATGTTGCCAGCTTAATGTTGTTGCCAGCTTAATGTTGTTGACAGCTTAATGTTGACAGCCTAATGTTGTTAACTGTTAATTTTGACAACTTAATTTTCACAACTTAATGTTGACAGCTCAATGTTGACAGCTTAATGTTGTTGACAGCTTAATGTTGTTGACAGCTTAATGTTGTTGACAGCTTAATGTTGTTGACAGCTTAATGTTGTTGATAGCTTAATGTTGTTGATAGCTTAATGTTGTTGATAGCTTAATGTTGACAGCTTAATGTTGACAGCTTAATGTTGACAGCTTAATGTTGACAGCTTAATGTTGACAGCTTAATGTTGACAGCTTATTGTTGACAGCTTATTGTTGACAGCTTAATGTTGTTAACTGTTAATGTTGTTAACTGTTAATGTTGTTAACTGTTAATGTTGTTAACTGTTAATGTTGTTAACTGTTAATGTTGTTAACTGTTAATGTTGTTAACTGTTAATGTTGTTAACTGTTAATGTTGTTAACTGTTAATGTTGTTAACTGTTAATGTTGTTAACTGTTAATGTTGTTAACTGTTAATGTTGCCAGCTTAATGTTGTTGCCAGCTTAATGTTGTTGACAGCTTAATGTTGACATCCTAATGTTGTTGACGGGTAATTTTGACAACTTAATTTTCTCAACTTAATGTTGACAGCTTAATGTTGACAGCTTAATGTTGACAGCTTAATGTTGTTGACAGCTTAATGTTGTTGATAGCTTAATGTTGTTGATAGCTTAATGTTGACAGCTTAATGTTGACAGCTTAATGTTGACAGCTTAATGTTGTTGACAGCTTAATGTTGACAGCTTAATGTTGACAGCTTAATGTTGACAGCTTATTGTTGACAGCTTATTGTTGACAGCTTAATGTTGACAGCTTAATGTTGACAGCTTAATGTTGACAGCCTAATGTTGACAGCCTAAGGTTGACAGCTTAATGTTGACAGCTTAATGTTGACAGCTTAATGTTGACAACTTAATGTTGACAGCTTAATGTTGACAGCTTAATGTTGTTAACTGTTAATGTTGTTAACTGCTAATGTCGTAAACTGTTAATGTTGCCAGCTTATTGTTGTTGACAGCTTAATGTTGACAGCTTAATGTTGTTGACAGCCTAATTTTGTTGACAGCTTAATGTTGACAGCTTAATGTTGACAGCTTAATGTTGACAGCTTAATGTTGTCAGCTTAATGTTGACAGCTTAATGTTGACAGCTTAATGTTGTTAACTGTTAATGTTGTTAACTGTTAATGTTGTTAACTGTTAATGTTGTTAACTGTTAATGTTGTTAACTGTTAATGTTGTTAACTGTTAATGTTGTTAACTGTTAATGTTGTTAACTGTTAATGTTGTTAACTGTTAATGTTGTTAACTGTTAATGTTGCCAGCTTAATGTTGTTGCCAGCTTAATGTTGTTGACAGCTTAATGTTGACATCCTAATATTGTTGACGGTTAATTTTGACAACTTAATTTTCTCAACTTAATGTTGACAGCTTAATGTTGACAGCTTAATGTTGTTGACAGCTTAATGTTGTTGATAGCTTAATGTTGTTGATAGCTTAATGTTGACAGCTTAATGTTGACAGCTTAATGTTGACAGCTTAATGTTGTTGACAGCTTAATGTTGACAGCTTAATGTTGACAGCCTAATGTTGACAGCCTAAGGTTGACAGCTTAATGTTGACAGCTTAATGTTGACAGCTTAATGTTGACAACTTAATGTTGACAGCTTAATGTTGACAGCTTAATGTTGACAGCTTAATGTTGTTAACTGTTAATGTTGTTAACTGTTAATGTCGTAAACTGTTAATGTTGCCAGCTTATTGTTGTTGACAGCTTAATGTTGTTGACAGCTTAATTTTGTTGACAGCTTAATGTTGACAGCTTAATGTTGACAGCTTAATGTTGACAGCTTATTGTTGACAGCTTATTGTTGACAGCTTAATGTTGACAGCTTCGTGTTGACAGCCTAATGTTGACAGCCTAATGTTGACAGCTTAATGTTGACAGCTTAATGTTGACAGCTTAATGTTGACAGCTTAATGTTGACAGCCTATTGTTGACAGCTTAATGTTGTTGAAAGCTTAATGTTGACAGCTTAATGTTGACAGCTTAATGTTGACAGCTTAATGTTGTTAACTGTTAATGTTGTTAACTGTTAATGTTGTTAACTGTTAATGTTGTTAACTGTTAATGTTGTAAACTGTTAATGTTGTTAACTGTTAATGTTGTTAACTGTTAATGTTGTTAACTGTTAATGTTGCCAGCCTAATGTTGTTGCCAGCTTAATGTTGTTGACAGCTTAATGTTGACAGCCTAATGTTGTTGACGGTTAATTTTGACAACTTAATTTTGACAACTTAATGTTGACAGCTCAATGTTGACAGCTTAATGTTGTTGACAGCTTAATGTTGTTGACAGCTTAATGTTGTTGACAGCTTAATGTTGTTGACAGCTTAATGTTGTTGATAGCTTAATGTTGACAGCTTAATGTTGTTGACAGCCTAATTTTGTTGACAGCTTAATGTTGACAGCTTAATGTTGACAGCTTAATGTTGACAGCTTAATGTTGACAGCTTAATGTTGACAGCTTAATGTTGACAGCTTAATGTTGACAGCTTAATGTTGACAGCTTAATGTTGTTAACTGTTAATGTTGCTAACTGTTAATGTTGTAAACTGCTAATGTTGCCAGCTTATTGTTGTTGACAGCTTAATGTTGTTGATAGCTTAATGTTGACAGCTTAATGTTGTTGACAGCTTAATTTTGTTGACAGCTTAATGTTGACAGCTTAATGTTGACAACTTATTGTTGACAGCTTATTGTTGACAGCTTAATGTTGACAGCTTAGTGTTGACAGCCTAATGTTGACAGCCTAATGTTGACAGCTTAATGTTGACAGCTTAATGTTGACAGCTTAATGTTGACAGCTTAATGTTGACAGCCTATTGTTGACAGCTTAATGTTGTTGAAAGCTTAATGTTGACAGCTTAATGTTGACAGCTTAATGTTGTTAACTGTTAATGTTGTTAACTGTTAATGTTGTTAACTGTTAATGTTGTAAACTGTTAATGTTGTTAACTGTTAATGTTGTTAACTGTTGATGTTGTTAACTGTTAATGTTGCCAGCTTAATGTTGTTGCCAGCTTAATGTTGTTGACAGCTTAATGTTGACAGCCTAATGTTGTTGACGGTTAATTTTGACAACTTAATTTTCACAACTTAATGTTGACAGCTCAATGTTGACAGCTTAATGTTGTTGACAGCTTAATGTTGTTGACAGCTTAATGTTGTTGACAGCTTAATGTTGTTGATAGCTTAATGTTGTTGATAGCTTAATGTTGTTGATAGCTTAATGTTGACAGCTTAATGTTGACAGCTTAATGTTGACAGCTTAATGTTGACAGCTTAATGTTGACAGCTTATTGTTGACAGCTTATTGTTGACAGCTTAATGTTGTTAACTGTTAATGTTGTTAACTGTTAATGTTGTTAACTCTTAATGTTGTTAACTGTTAATGTTGTTAACTGTTAATGTTGTTAACTGTTAATGTTGTTAACTGTTAATGTTGTTAACTGTTAATGTTGTTAACTGTTAATGTTGTTAACTGTTAATGTTGCCAGCTTAATGTTGTTGCCAGCTTAATGTTGTTGACAGCTTAATGTTGACATCCTAATGTTGTTGACGGGTAATTTTGACAACTTAATTTTCTCAACTTAATGTTGACAGCTTAATGTTGACAGCTTAATGTTGACAGCTTAATGTTGTTGACAGCTTAATGTTGTTGACAGCTTAATGTTGTTGATAGCTTAATGTTGTTGATAGCTTAATGTTGACAGCTTAATGTTGACAGCTTAATGTTGACAGCTTAATGTTGTTGACAGCTTAATGTTGACAGCTTAATGTTGACAGCTTAATGTTGACAGCTTAATGTTGACAGCTTATTGTTGACAGCTTAATGTTGACAGCTTAATGTTGACAGCTAAATGTTGACAACTTAATGTTGACAGCTTAATGTTGACAGCTTAATGTTGACAGCTTAATGTTGTTAACTGTTAATGTTGTTAACTGCTAATGTCGTAAACTGTTAATGTTGCCAGCTTATTGTTGTTGACAGCTTAATGTTGACAGCTTAATGTTGTTGACAGCCTAATTTTGTTGACAGCTTAATGTTGACAGCTTAATGTTGACAGCTTAATGTTGACAGCTTAATGTTGACAGCTTAATGTTGACAGCTTAATGTTGACAGCTTAATGTTGACAGCTTAATGTTGACAGCTTAATGTTGTTAACTGTTAATGTTGTTAACTGTTAATGTTGTAAACTGCTAATGTTGCCAGCTTATTGTTGTTGACAGCTTAATGTTGTTGATAGCTTAATGTTGACAGCTTAATGTTGTTGACAGCTTAATTTTGTTGACAGCTTAATGTTGACAGCTTAATGTTGACAGCTTAATGTTGACAGCTTATTGTTGACAGCTTAGTGTTGACAGCCTAATGTTGACAGCCTAATGTTGACAGCTTAATGTTGACAGCTTAATGTTGACAGCTTAATGTTGACAGCTTAATGTTGACAGCCTATTGTTGACAGCTTAATGTTGTTGAAAGCTTAATGTTGACAGCTTAATGTTGACAGCTTAATGTTGACAGCTTAATGTTGTTAACTGTTAATGTTGTTAACTGTTAATGTTGTTAACTGTTAATGTTGTAAACTGTTAATGTTTTTAACTGTTAATGTTGTTAACTGTTAATGTTGTTAACTGTTAATGTTGCCAGCTTAATGTTGTTGCCAGCTTAATGTTGTTGACAGCTTAATGTTGACAGCTTAATGTTGACAGCTTAATGTTGTTAACTGTTAATGTTGTTAACTGTTAATGTTGTTAACTGTTAATGTTGTAAACTGTTAATGTTTTTAACTGTTAATGTTGTTAACTGTTAATGTTGTTAACTGTTAATGTTGCCAGCTTAATGTTGTTGCCAGCTTAATGTTGTTGACAGCTTAATGTTGACAGCCTAATGTTGTTGACGGTTAATTTTGACAACTTAATTTTCACAACTTAATGTTGACAGCTCAATGTTGACAGCTTAATGTTGTTGACAGCTTAATGTTGTTGACAGCTTAATGTTGTTGACAGCTTAATGTTGTTGACAGCTTAATGTTGTTGATAGCTTAATGTTGTTGATAGCTTAATGTTGTTGATAGCTTAATGTTGACAGCTTAATGTTGACAGCTTAATGTTGACAGCTTAATGTTGACAGCTTAATGTCGACAGCTTAATGTTGACAGCTTATTGTTGACAGCTTATTGTTGACAGCATAATGTTGTTAACTGTTAATGTTGTTAACTGTTAATGTTGTTAACTGTTAATGTTGTTAACTGTTAATGTTGTTAACTGTTAATGTTGTTAACTGTTAATGTTGTTAACTGTTAATGTTGTTAACTGTTAATGTTGTTAACTGTTAATGTTGTTAACTGTTAATGTTGCCAGCTTAATGTTGTTGCCAGCTTAATGTTGTTGACAGCTTAATGTTGACATCCTAATGTTGTTGAGGGGTAATTTTGACAACTTAATTTTCTCAACTTAATGTTGACAGCTTAATGTTGACAGCTTAATGTTGACAGCTTAATGTTGTTGACAGCTTAATGTTGTTGATAGCTTAATGTTGTTGATAGCTTAATGTTGACAGCTTAATGTTGACAGCTTAATGTTGACAGCTTAATGTTGTTGACAGCTTAATGTTGACAGCTTAATGTTGACAGCTTAATGTTGACAGCTTATTGTTGACAGCTTATTGTTGACAGCTTAATGTTGACAGCTTAATGTTGACAGCTTAATGTTGACAGCCTAATGTTGACAGCCTAAGGTTGACAGCTTAATGTTGACAGCTTAATGTTGACAGCTTAATGTTGACAAGTTAATGTTGACAGCTTAATGTTGACAGCTTAATGTTGACAGCTTAATGTTGTTAACTGTTAATGTTGTTAACTGCTAATGTCGTAAACTGTTAATGTTGCCAGCTTATTGTTGTTGACAGCTTAATGTTGTTGATAGCTTAATGTTGACAGCTTAATGTTGTTGACAGCCTAATTTTGTTGACAGCTTAATGTTGACAGCTTAATGTTGACAACTTAATGTTGACAGCTTAATGTTGACAGCTTAATGTTGACAGCTTAATGTTGACAGCTTAATGTTGACAGCCTATTGTTGACAGCTTAATGTTGTTGAAAGCTTAATGTTGAAAGCTTAATGTTGACAGCTTAATGTTGACAGCTTAATGTTGACAGCTTAATGTTGACAGCTTATTGTTGACAGCTTATTGTTGACAGCTTAATGTTGTTAACTGTTAAAGTTGTTAACTGTTAAAGTTGTTAACTGTTAATGTTGTTAACTGTTAATGTTGTTAACTGTTAATGTTGTTAACTGTTAATGTTGTTAACTGTTAATGTTGTTAACTGTTAATGTCGTAAACTGTTAATGTTGCCAGCTTATTGTTGTTGACAGCTTAATGTTGTTGATAGCTTAATGTTGACAGCTTAATGTTGTTGACAGCCTAATTTTGTTGACAGCTTAATGTTGACAGCTTAATGTTGACAGCTTAATGTTGACAGCTTAATGTTGACAGCTTAATGTTGACAGCTTAATGTTGACAGCTTAATGTTGACAGCTTAATGTTGACAGCTTAATGTTGACAGCTTAATGTTGTTAACTGTTAATGTTGCTAACTGTTAATGTTGTAAACTGCTAATGTTGCCAGCTTATTGTTGTTGACAGCTTAATGTTGTTGATAGCTTAATGTTGACAGCTTAATGTTGTTGACAGCTTAATTTTGTTGACAGCTTAATGTTGACAGCTAAATGTTGACAACTTATTGTTGACAGCTTATTGTTGACAGCTTAATGTTGACAGCTTAGTGTTGACAGCCTAATGTTGACAGCCTAATGTTGACAGCTTAATGTTGACAGCTTAATGTTGACAGCTTAATGTTGACAGCTTAATGTTGACAGCCTATTGTTGACAGCTTAATGTTGTTGAAAGCTTAATGTTGACAGCTTAATGTTGACAGCTTAATGTTGTTAACTGTTAATGTTGTTAACTGTTAATGTTGTTAACTGTTAATGTTGTAAACTGTTAATGTTGTTAACTGTTAATGTTGTTAACTGTTAATGTTGTTAACTGTTAATGTTGCCAGCTTAATGTTGTTGCCAGCTTAATGTTGTTGACAGCTTAATGTTGACAGCCTAATGTTGTTGACGGTTAATTTTGACAACTTAATTTTCACAACTTAATGTTGACAGCTCAATGTTGACAGCTTAATGTTGTTGACAGCTTAATGTTGTTGACAGCTTAATGTTGTTGACAGCTTAATGTTGTTGATAGCTTAATGTTGTTGATAGCTTAATGTTGTTGATAGCTTAATGTTGACAGCTTAATGTTGACAGCTTAATGTTGACAGCTTAATGTTGACAGCTTAATGTTGACAGCTTATTGTTGACAGCTTATTGTTGACAGCTTAATGTTGTTAACTGTTAATGTTGTTAACTGTTAATGTTGTTAACTCTTAATGTTGTTAACTGTTAATGTTGTTTACTGTTAATGTTGTTAACTGTTAATGTTGTTAACTGTTAATGTTGTTAACTGTTAATGTTGTTAACTGTTAATGTTGTTAACTGTTAATGTTGCCAGCTTAATGTTGTTGCCAGCTTAATGTTGTTGACAGCTTAATGTTGACATCCTAATGTTGTTGACGGGTAATTTTGACAACTTAATTTTCTCAACTTAATGTTGACAGCTTAATGTTGACAGCTTAATGTTGACAGGTTAATGTTGTTGACAGCTTAATGTTGTTGACAGCTTAATGTTGTTGATAGCTTAATGTTGTTGATAGCTTAATGTTGACAGCTTAATGTTGACAGCTTAATGTTGACAGCTTAATGTTGTTGACAGCTTAATGTTGACAGCTTAATGTTGACAGCTTAATGTTGACAGCTTATTGTTGACAGCTTAATGTTGACAGCTTAATGTTGACAGCTTAATGTTGACAACTTAATGTTGACAGCTTAATGTTGACAGCTTAATGTTGACAGCTTAATGTTGTTAACTGTTAATGTTGTTAACTGCTAATGTCGTAAACTGTTAATGTTGCCAGCTTATTGTTGTTGACAGCTTAATGTTGACAGCTTAATGTTGTTGACAGCCTAATTTTGTTGACAGCTTAATGTTGACAGCTTAATGTTGACAGCTTAATGTTGACAGCTTAATGTTGACAGCTTAATGTTGACAGCTTAATGTTGACAGCTTAATGTTGACAGCTTAATGTTGTTAACTGTTAATGTTGTTAACTGTTAATGTTGTAAACTGCTAATGTTGCCAGCTTATTGTTGTTGACAGCTTAATGTTGTTGATAGCTTAATGTTGACAGCTTAATGTTGTTGACAGCTTAATTTTGTTGACAGCTTAATGTTGACAGCTTAATGTTGACAGCTTAATGTTGACAGCTTATTGTTGACAGCTTATTGTTGACAGCTTATTGTTGACAGCTTAATGTTGACAGCTTAGTGTTGACAGCCTAATGTTGACAGCCTAATGTTGACAGCTTAATGTTGACAGCTTAATGTTGACAGCTTAATGTTGACAGCTTAATGTTGACAGCCTATTGTTGACAGCTTAATGTTGTTGAAAGCTTAATGTTGACAGCTTAATGTTGACAGCTTAATGTTGACAGCTTAATGTTGTTAACTGTTAATGTTGTTAACTGTTAATGTTGTTAACTGTTAATGTTGTTAACTGTTAATGTTGTAAACTGTTAATGTTTTTAACTGTTAATGTTGTTAACTGTTAATGTTGTTAACTGTTAATGTTGCCAGCTTAATGTTGTTGCCAGCTTAATGTTGTTGACAGCTTAATGTTGACAGCCTAATGTTGTTGACGGTTAATTTTGACAACTTAATTTTCACAACTTAATGTTGACAGCTCAATGTTGACAGCTTAATGTTGTTGACAGCTTAATGTTGTTGACAGCTTAATGTTGTTGACAGCTTAATGTTGTTGACAGCTTAATGTTGTTGATAGCTTAATGTTGTTGATAGCTTAATGTTGTTGATAGCTTAATGTTGACAGCTTAATGTTGACAGCTTAATGTTGACAGCTTAATGTTGACAGCTTAATGTTGACAGCTTAATGTTGACAGCTTATTGTTGACAGCTTATTGTTGACAGCTTAATGTTGTTAACTGTTAATGTTGTTAACTGTTAATGTTGTTAACTGTTAATGTTGTTAACTGTTAATGTTGTTAACTGTTAATGTTGTTAACTGTTAATGTTGTTAACTGTTAATGTTGTTAACTGTTAATGTTGTTAACTGTTAATGTTGCCAGCTTAATGTTGTTGCCAGCTTAATGTTGTTGACAGCTTAATGTTGACATCCTAATGTTGTTGACGGGTAATTTTGACAACTTAATTTTCTCAACTTAATGTTGACAGCTTAATGTTGACAGCTTAATGTTGACAGCTTAATGTTGTTGACAGCTTAATGTTGTTGACAGCTTAATGTTGTTGATAGCTTAATGTTGTTGATAGCTTAATGTTGACAGCTTAATGTTGACAGCTTAATGTTGACAGCTTAATGTTGTTGACAGCTTAATGTTGACAGCTTAATGTTGACAGCTTAATGTTGACAGCTTATTGTTGACAGCTTATTGTTGACAGCTTAATGTTGACAGCTTAATGTTGACAGCTTAATGTTGACAACTTAATGTTGACAGCTTAATGTTGACAGCTTAATGTTGACAGCTTAATGTTGTTAACTGTTAATGTTGTTAACTGCTAATGTCGTAAACTGTTAATGTTGCCAGCTTATTGTTGTTGACAGCTTAATGTTGACAGCTTAATGTTGTTGACAGCCTAATTTTGTTGACAGCTTAATGTTGACAGCTTAATGTTGACAGCTTAATGTTGACAGCTTAATGTTGACAGCTTAATGTTGACAGCTTAATGTTGACAGCTTAATGTTGACAGCTTAATGTTGACAGCTTAATGTTGTTAACTGTTAATGTTGTTAACTGTTAATGTTGTAAACTGCTAATGTTGCCAGCTTATTGTTGTTGACAGCTTAATGTTGTTGATAGCTTAATGTTGACAGCTTAATGTTGTTGACAGCTTAATTTTGTTGACAGCTTAATGTTGACAGCTTAATATTGACAGCTTAATGTTGACAGCTTATTGTTGACAGCTTATTGTTGACAGCTTATTGTTGACAGCTTAATGTTGACAGCTTAGTGTTGACAGCCTAATGTTGACAGCCTAATGTTGACAGCTTAATGTTGACAGCTTAATGTTGACAGCTTAATGTTGACAGCTTAATGTTGACAGCCTATTGTTGACAGCTTAATGTTGTTGAAAGCTTAATGTTGACAGCTTAATGTTGACAGCTTAATGTTGACAGCTTAATGTTGTTAACTGTTAATGTTGTTAACTGTTAATGTTGTTAACTGTTAATGTTGTAAACTGTTAATGTTGTAAACTGTTAATGTTTTTAACTGTTAATGTTGTTAACTGTTAATGTTGTTAACTGTTAATGTTGCCAGCTTAATGTTGTTGCCAGCTTAATGTTGTTGACAGCTTAATGTTGACAGCCTAATGTTGTTGACGGTTAATTTTGACAACTTAATTTTCACAACTTAATGTTGACAGCTCAATGTTGACAGCTTAATGTTGTTGACAGCTTAATGTTGTTGATAGCTTAATGTTGTTGATAGCTTAATGTTGTTGATAGCTTAATGTTGACAGCTTAATGTTGACAGCTTAATGTTGACAGCTTAATGTTGACAGCTTAATGTTGACAGCTTAATGTTGACAGCTTATTGTTGACAGCTTAATGTTGTTAACTGTTAATGTTGTTAACTGTTAATGTTGTTAACTCTTAATGTTGTTAACTGTTAATGTTGTTTACTGTTAATGTTGTTAACTGTTAATGTTGTTAACTGTTAATGTTGTTAACTGTCAATGTTGTTAACTGTTAATGTTGTTAACTGTTAATGTTGCCAGCTTAATGTTGTTGCCAGCTTAATGTTGTTGACAGCTTAATGTTGACATCCTAATGTTGTTGACGGGTAATTTTGACAACTTAATTTTCTCAACTTAATGTTGACAGCTTAATGTTGACAGCTTAATGTTGACAGGTTAATGTTGTTGACAGCTTAATGTTGTTGACAGCTTAATGTTGTTGATAGCTTAATGTTGTTGATAGCTTAATGTTGACAGCTTAATGTTGACAGCTTAATGTTGACAGCTTAATGTTGTTGACAGCTTAATGTTGACAGCTTAATGTTGACAGCTTAATGTTGACAGCTTATTGTTGACAGCTTAATGTTGACAGCTTAATGTTGACAGCTTAATGTTGACAACTTAATGTTGACAGCTTAATGTTGACAGCTTAATGTTGACAGCTTAATGTTGTTAACTGTTAATGTTGTTAACTGCTAATGTCGTAAACTGTTAATGTTGCCAGCTTATTGTTGTTGACAGCTTAATGTTGACAGCTTAATGTTGTTGACAGCCTAATTTTGTTGACAGCTTAATGTTGACAGCTTAATGTTGACAGCTTAATGTTGACAGCTTAATGTTGACAGCTTAATGTTGACAGCTTAATGTTGACAGCTTAATGTTGACAGCTTAATGTTGTTAACTGTTAATGTTGTTAACTGTTAATGTTGTAAACTGCTAATGTTGCCAGCTTATTGTTGTTGACAGCTTAATGTTGTTGATAGCTTAATGTTGACAGCTTAATGTTGTTGACAGCTTAATTTTGTTGACAGCTTAATGTTGACAGCTTAATGTTGACAGCTTAATGTTGACAGCTTATTGTTGACAGCTTATTGTTGACAGCTTATTGTTGACAGCTTAATGTTGACAGCTTAGTGTTGACAGCCTAATGTTGACAGCCTAATGTTGACAGCTTAATGTTGACAGCTTAATGTTGACAGCTTAATGTTGACAGCTTAATGTTGACAGCCTATTGTTGACAGCTTAATGTTGTTGAAAGCTTAATGTTGACAGCTTAATGTTGACAGCTTAATGTTGACAGCTTAATGTTGTTAACTGTTAATGTTGTTAACTGTTAATGTTGTTAACTGTTAATGTTGTAAACTGTTAATGTTTTTAACTGTTAATGTTGTTAACTGTTAATGTTGTTAACTGTTAATGTTGCCAGCTTAATGTTGTTGCCAGCTTAATGTTGTTGACAGCTTAATGTTGACAGCCTAATGTTGTTGACGGTTAATTTTGACAACTTAATTTTCACAACTTAATGTTGACAGCTCAATGTTGACAGCTTAATGTTGTTGACAGCTTAATGTTGTTGACAGCTTAATGTTGTTGACAGCTTAATGTTGTTGACAGCTTAATGTTGTTGATAGCTTAATGTTGTTGATAGCTTAATGTTGTTGATAGCTTAATGTTGACAGCTTAATGTTGACAGCTTAATGTTGACAGCTTAATGTTGACAGCTTAATGTTGACAGCTTAATGTTGACAGCTTATTGTTGACAGCTTATTGTTGACAGCTTAATGTTGTTAACTGTTAATGTTGTTAACTGTTAATGTTGTTAACTGTTAATGTTGTTAACTGTTAATGTTGTTAACTCTTAATGTTGTTAACTGTTAATGTTGTTAACTGTTAATGTTGTTAACTGTTAATGTTGTTAACTGTTAATGTTGTTAACTGTTAATGTTGTTAACTGTTAATGTTGCCAGCTTAATGTTGTTGCCAGCTTAATGTTGTTGACAGCTTAATGTTGACATCCTAATGTTGTTGACGGGTAATTTTGACAACTTAATTTTCTCAACTTAATGTTGACAGCTTAATGTTGACAGCTTAATGTTGACAGCTTAATGTTGTTGACAGCTTAATGTTGTTGACAGCTTAATGTTGTTGATAGCTTAATGTTGTTGATAGCTTAATGTTGACAGCTTAATGTTGACAGCTTAATGTTGACAGCTTAATGTTGTTGACAGCTTAATGTTGACAGCTTAATGTTGACAGCTTAATGTTGACAGCTTATTGTTGACAGCTTAATGTTGACAGCTTAATGTTGACAGCTTAATGTTGACAACTTAATGTTGACAGCTTAATGTTGACAGCTTAATGTTGACAGCTTAATGTTGTTAACTGTTAATGTTGTTAACTGCTAATGTCGTAAACTGTTAATGTTGCCAGCTTATTGTTGTTGACAGCTTAATGTTGACAGCTTAATGTTGTTGACAGCCTAATTTTGTTGACAGCTTAATGTTGACAGCTTAATGTTGACAGCTTAATGTTGACAGCTTAATGTTGACAGCTTAATGTTGACAGCTTAATGTTGACAGCTTAATGTTGACAGCTTAATGTTGTTAACTGTTAATGTTGTTAACTGTTAATGTTGTAAACTGCTAATGTTGCCAGCTTATTGTTGTTGACAGCTTAATGTTGTTGATAGCTTAATGTTGACAGCTTAATGTTGTTGACAGCTTAATTTTGTTGACAGCTTAATGTTGACAGCTTAATATTGACAGCTTAATGTTGACAGCTTATTGTTGACAGCTTATTGTTGACAGCTTATTGTTGACAGCTTAATGTTGACAGCTTAGTGTTGACAGCCTAATGTTGACAGCCTAATGTTGACAGCTTAATGTTGACAGCTTAATGTTGACAGCTTAATGTTGACAGCTTAATGTTGACAGCCTATTGTTGACAGCTTAATGTTGTTGAAAGCTTAATGTTGACAGCTTAATGTTGACAGCTTAATGTTGACAGCTTAATGTTGTTAACTGTTAATGTTGTTAACTGTTAATGTTGTTAACTGTTAATGTTGTAAACTGTTAATGTTGTAAACTGTTAATGTTTTTAACTGTTAATGTTGTTAACTGTTAATGTTGTTAACTGTTAATGTTGCCAGCTTAATGTTGTTGCCAGCTTAATGTTGTTGACAGCTTAATGTTGACAGCCTAATGTTGTTGACGGTTAATTTTGACAACTTAATTTTCACAACTTAATGTTGACAGCTCAATGTTGACAGCTTAATGTTGTTGACAGCTTAATGTTGTTGACAGCTTAATGTTGTTGATAGCTTAATGTTGTTGATAGCTTAATGTTGTTGATAGCTTAATGTTGACAGCTTAATGTTGACAGCTTAATGTTGACAGCTTAATGTTGACAGCTTAATGTTGACAGCTTAATGTTGACAGCTTATTGTTGACAGCTTATTGTTGACAGCATAATGTTGTTAACTGTTAATGTTGTTAACTGTTAATGTTGTTAACTGTTAATGTTGTTAACTGTTAATGTTGTTAACTGTTAATGTTGTTAACTGTTAATGTTGTTAACTGTTAATGTTGTTAACTGTTAATGTTGTTAACTGTTAATGTTGCCAGCTTAATGTTGTTGCCAGCTTAATGTTGTTGACAGCTTAATGTTGACATCCTAATGTTGTTGAGGGGTAATTTTGACAACTTAATTTTCTCAACTTAATGTTGACAGCTTAATGTTGACAGCTTAATGTTGACAGCTTAATGTTGTTGACAGCTTAATGTTGTTGATAGCTTAATGTTGTTGATAGCTTAATGTTGACAGCTTAATGTTGACAGCTTAATGTTGACAGCTTAATGTTGACAGCTTAATGTTGACAGCTTATTGTTGACAGCTTATTGTTGACAGCTTAATGTTGACAGCTTAATGTTGACAGCTTAATGTTGACAGCCTAATGTTGACAGCCTAAGGTTGACAGCTTAATGTTGACAGCTTAATGTTGACAGCTTAATGTTGACAACTTAATGTTGACAGCTTAATGTTGACAGCTTAATGTTGTTAACTGTTAATGTTGTTAACTGCTAATGTCGTAAACTGTTAATGTTGCCAGCTTATTGTTGTTGACAGCTTAATGTTGTTGATAGCTTAATGTTGACAGCTTAATGTTGTTGACAGCCTAATTTTGTTGACAGCTTAATGTTGACAGCTTAATGTTGACAGCTTAATGTTGACAGCTTAATGTTGACAGCTTAATGTTGACAGCTTAATGTTGACAGCTTAATGTTGACAGCTTAATGTTGACAGCTTAATGTTGACAGCTTAATGTTGTTGACAGCTTAATGTTGTTGACGGTTAATTTTGACAACTTAATTTTCACAACTTAATGTTGACAGCTCAATGTTGACAGCTTAATGTTGTTGACAGCTTAATGTTGTTGACAGCTTAATGTTGTTGACAGCTTAATGTTGTTGACAGCTTAATGTTGTTGATAGCTTAATGTTGTTGATAGCTTAATGTTGTTGATAGCTTAATGTTGACAGCTTAATGTTGACAGCTTAATGTTGACAGCTTAATGTTGACAGCTTAATGTTGACAGCTTAATGATGACAGCTTATTGTTGACAGCTTATTGTTGACAGCTTAATGTTGTTAACTGTTAATGTTGTTAACTGTTAATGTTGTTAACTGTTAATGTTGTTAACTGTTAATGTTGTTAACTCTTAATGTTGTTAACTGTTAATGTTGTTAACTGTTAATGTTGTTAACTGTTAATGTTGTTAACTGTTAATGTTGTTAACTGTTAATGTTGTTAACTGTTAATGTTGCCAGCTTAATGTTGTTGCCAGCTTAATGTTGTTGACAGCTTAATGTTGACATCCTAATGTTGTTGACGGGTAATTTTGACAACTTAATTTTCTCAACTTAATGTTGACAGCTTAATGTTGACAGCTTAATGTTGACAGCTTAATGTTGTTGACAGCTTAATGTTGTTGACAGCTTAATGTTGTTGATAGCTTAATGTTGTTGATAGCTTAATGTTGACAGCTTAATGTTGACAGCTTAATGTTGACAGCTTAATGTTGTTGACAGCTTAATGTTGACAGCTTAATGTTGACAGCTTAATGTTGACAGCTTAATGTTGACAGCTTATTGTTGACAGCTTAATGTTGACAGCTTAATGTTGACAGCTTAATGTTGACAACTTAATGTTGACAGCTTAATGTTGACAGCTTAATGTTGACAGCTTAATGTTGTTAACTGTTAATGTTGTTAACTGCTAATGTCGTAAACTGTTAATGTTGCCAGCTTATTGTTGTTGACAGCTTAATGTTGACAGCTTAATGTTGTTGACAGCCTAATTTTGTTGACAGCTTAATGTTGACAGCTTAATGTTGACAGCTTAATGTTGACAGCTTAATGTTGACAGCTTAATGTTGACAGCTTAATGTTGACAGCTTAATGTTGACAGCTTAATGTTGACAGCTTAATGTTGTTAACTGTTAATGTTGTTAACTGTTAATGTTGTAAACTGCTAATGTTGCCAGCTTATTGTTGTTGACAGCTTAATGTTGTTGATAGCTTAATGTTGACAGCTTAATGTTGTTGACAGCTTAATTTTGTTGACAGCTTAATGTTGACAGCTTAATATTGACAGCTTAATGTTGACAGCTTATTGTTGACAGCTTATTGTTGACAGCTTATTGTTGACAGCTTAATGTTGACAGCTTAGTGTTGACAGCCTAATGTTGACAGCCTAATGTTGACAGCTTAATGTTGACAGCTTAATGTTGACAGCTTAATGTTGACAGCTTAATGTTGACAGCCTATTGTTGACAGCTTAATGTTGTTGAAAGCTTAATGTTGACAGCTTAATGTTGACAGCTTAATGTTGACAGCTTAATGTTGTTAACTGTTAATGTTGTTAACTGTTAATGTTGTTAACTGTTAATGTTGTAAACTGTTAATGTTGTAAACTGTTAATGTTTTTAACTGTTAATGTTGTTAACTGTTAATGTTGTTAACTGTTAATGTTGCCAGCTTAATGTTGTTGCCAGCTTAATGTTGTTGACAGCTTAATGTTGACAGCCTAATGTTGTTGACGGTTAATTTTGACAACTTAATTTTCACAACTTAATGTTGACAGCTCAATGTTGACAGCTTAATGTTGTTGACAGCTTAATGTTGTTGACAGCTTAATGTTGTTGATAGCTTAATGTTGTTGATAGCTTAATGTTGTTGATAGCTTAATGTTGACAGCTTAATGTTGACAGCTTAATGTTGACAGCTTAATGTTGACAGCTTAATGTTGACAGCTTAATGTTGACAGCTTATTGTTGACAGCTTATTGTTGACAGCATAATGTTGTTAACTGTTAATGTTGTTAACTGTTAATGTTGTTAACTGTTAATGTTGTTAACTGTTAATGTTGTTAACTGTTAATGTTGTTAACTGTTAATGTTGTTAACTGTTAATGTTGTTAACTGTTAATGTTGTTAACTGTTAATGTTGCCAGCTTAATGTTGTTGCCAGCTTAATGTTGTTGACAGCTTAATGTTGACATCCTAATGTTGTTGAGGGGTAATTTTGACAACTTAATTTTCTCAACTTAATGTTGACAGCTTAATGTTGACAGCTTAATGTTGACAGCTTAATGTTGTTGACAGCTTAATGTTGTTGATAGCTTAATGTTGTTGATAGCTTAATGTTGACAGCTTAATGTTGACAGCTTAATGTTGACAGCTTAATGTTGACAGCTTAATGTTGACAGCTTATTGTTGACAGCTTATTGTTGACAGCTTAATGTTGACAGCTTAATGTTGACAGCTTAATGTTGACAGCCTAATGTTGACAGCCTAAGGTTGACAGCTTAATGTTGACAGCTTAATGTTGACAGCTTAATGTTGACAACTTAATGTTGACAGCTTAATGTTGACAGCTTAATGTTGTTAACTGTTAATGTTGTTAACTGCTAATGTCGTAAACTGTTAATGTTGCCAGCTTATTGTTGTTGACAGCTTAATGTTGTTGATAGCTTAATGTTGACAGCTTAATGTTGTTGACAGCCTAATTTTGTTGACAGCTTAATGTTGACAGCTTAATGTTGACAGCTTAATGTTGACAGCTTAATGTTGACAGCTTAATGTTGACAGCTTAATGTTGACAGCTTAATGTTGTTAACTGTTAATGTTGTTAACTGCTAATGTCATAAACTGTTAATGTTGACAGCTTAATGTTGTTGACAGCCTAATTTTGTTGACAGCTTAATGTTGACAGCTTAATGTTGACAGCTTAATGTTGACAGCTTAATGTTGACAGCTTAATGTTGACAGCTTAATGTTGACAGCTTAATGTTGACAGCTTAATGTTGACAGCCTATTGTTGACAGCTTAATGTTGTTGAAAGCTTAATGTTGAAAGCTTAATGTTGACAGCTTAATGTTGACAGCTTAATGTTGACAGCTTAATGTTGACAGCTTAATGTTGACAGCTTAATGTTGTTAACTGTTAATGTTGTTAACTGTTAATGTTGTAAACTGTTAATGTTGCCAGCTTATTGTTGTTGACAGCTTAATGTTGTTGATAGCTTAATGTTGACAGCATAATGTTGTTGACAGCCTAATTTTGTTGACAGCTTAATGTTGACAGCTTAATGTTGACAGCTTAATGTTGTTAACTGTTAATGTTGTTAACTGTTAATGTTGTAAACTGTTAATGTTGCCAGCTTATTGTTGTTGACAGCTTAATGTTGTTGATAGCTTAATGTTGACAGCTTAATGTTGTTGACGGTTAATTTTGACAGCTTAATGTTGTTGACAGCTTAATGTTGTTGACAGCTTAATGTTGTTGACAGCTTAATGTTGTTGCCAGCTTAATGTTGTTGCCAGCTTAATGTTGTTGCCAGCTTAATGTTGTTGACAGCTTAATGTTGACTGCCTAATATTGTTGACAGTTAATTTTGACAGCTTAATGTTGTTGACAGCTTAATGTTGACAGCTTAATGTTGACAGCTTAATGTTGACAGCTTAATGTTGTTGACAGCTTAATGTTGTTGACAGCTTAATGTTGACAGCTTAATGTTGACAGCTTAATGTTGACAGCTTATTGTTGACAGCTTATTGTTGACAGCTTAATGTTGACAGCTTAATGTTGACAGCTTAATGTTGACAGCCTAATGTTGACAGCCTAAAGTTGACAGCTTAATGTTGACAGCTTAATGTTGACAGCTTAATGTTGACAACTTATTGTTGACAGCTTAATGTTGACAGCTTAATGTTGACAGCCTAATGTTGACAGGTTAATGTTGACAGCTTAATGTTGACAGCTTAATGTTGACAGCTTAATGTTGACAGCTTAATGTTGACAGCTTAATGTTGACAGCTTAATGTTGACAGCTTAATGTTGTTAACTGTTAATGTTGTTAACTGTTAATGTTGTAAACTGTTAATGTTGCCAGCTTATTGTTGTTGACAGCTTAATGTTGTTGATAGCTTAATGTTGACAGCTTAATGTTGTTGACAGCCTAATTTTGTTGACAGCTTAATGTTGACAGCTTAATGTTGACAGCTTAATGTTGACAGCTTAATGTTGACAGCTTAATGTTGACAGCTTAATGTTGACAGCTTAATGTTGACAGCTTAATGTTGACAGCTTAATGTTGACAGCTTAATGTTGTAAACTGTTAATGTTGTAAACTGCTAATGTTGTAAACTGCTAATGTTGCCAGCTTATTGTTGTTGACAGCTTAATGTTGTTGATAGCTTAATGTTGACAGCTTAATGTTGTTGACAGCTTAATTTTGTTGACAGCTTAATGTTGACAGCTTAATGTTGACAGCTTAATGTTGACAGCTTAATGTTGACAGCTTAATGTTGACAGCCTAATGTTGACAGCTAAATGTTGACAGCTTAATGTTGACAGCTTAATGTTGACAGCTTAATGTTGACAGCTTTATGTTGACAACTTAATGTTGACAGCTTAATGTTGACAGCTTAATGTTGACAGCCTAAAGTTGACAGCCTGATGTTGACAGCTTAATGTTGTTGACGGTTAATTTTGACAGCTTAATGTTGTTGACAGCTTAATGTTGTTGCCAGCTTAATGTTGTTGACAGCTTAATGTTGACAGCCTAATATTGTTGACAGTTAATTTTGACAGCTTAATGTTGTTGACAGCTTAATGTTGTTGACAGCTTAATGTTGTTGACAGCTTAATGTTGACAGCTTAATGTTGACAGCTTAATGTTGACAGCCTAATGTTGACAGCTAAATGTTGACAGCTTAATGTTGACAGCTTAATGTTGACAGCCTATTGTTGACAGCTTAATGTTGTTGAAAGCTTAATGTTGACAGCTTAATGTTGACAGCTTAATGTTGACAGCTTAATGTTGTTAACTGTTAATGTTGTTAACTGTTAATGTTGTTAACTGTTAATGTTGTTAACTGTTAATGTTGTAAACTGTTAATGTTGTTAACTGTTAATGTTGTTAACTGTTAATGTTGTTAACTGTTAATGTTGCCAGCTTAATGTTGTTGCCAGCTTAATGTTGTTGACAGCTTAATGTTGACAGCCTAATGTTGTTGACGGTTAATTTTGACAACTTAATTTTCACAACTTAATGTTGACAGCTCAATGTTGACAGCTTAATGTTGTTGACAGCTTAATGTTGTTGACAGCTTAATGTTGTTGACAGCTTAATGTTGTTGACAGCTTAATGTTGTTGACAGCTTAATGTTGTTGATAGCTTAATGTTGTTGATAGCTTAATGTTGTTGATAGCTTAATGTTGACAGCTTAATGTTGACAGCTTAATGTTGACAGCTTAATGTTGACAGCTTAATGTTGACAACTTAATGTTGACAGCTTAATGTTGACAGCTTATTGTTGACAGCTTATTGTTGACAGCTTAATGTTGTTAACTGTTAATGTTGTTAACTGTTAATGTTGTTAACTGTTAATGTTGTTAACTGTTAATGTTGTTAACTGTTAATGTCGTAAACTGTTAATGTTGCCAGCTTATTGTTGTTGACAGCTTAATGTTGTTGATAGCTTAATGTTGACAGCTTAATGTTGTTGACAGCCTAATTTTGTTGACAGCTTAATGTTGACAGCTTAATGTTGACAGCTTAATGTTGACAGCTTAATGTTGACAGCTTAATGTTGACAGCTCAATGTTGACAGCTTAATGTTGACAGCTTAATGTTGACAGCTTAATGTTGACAGCTTAATGTTGTTAATTGTTAATGTTGTTAACTGTTAATGTTGTAAACTGCTAATGTTGCCAGCTTATTGTTGTTGACAGCTTAATGTTGTTGATAGCTTAATGTTGACAGCTTAATGTTGTTGACAGCTTAATTTTGTTGACAGCTTAATGTTGACAGCTTAATGTTGACAACTTATTGTTGACAGCTTATTGTTGACAGCTTAATGTTGACAGCTTAGTGTTGACAGCCTAATGTTGACAGCCTAATGTTGACAGCTTAATGTTGACAGCTTAATGTTGACAGCTTAATGTTGACAGCTTAATGTTGACAGCCTATTGTTGACAGCTTAATGTTGTTGAAAGCTTAATGTTGACAGCTTAATGTTGACAGCTTAATGTTGACGGCTTAATGTTGTTAACTGTTAATGTTGTTAACTGTTAATGTTGTTAACTGTTAATGTTGTAAACTGTTAATGTTGTTAACTGTTAATGTTGTTAACTGTTAATGTTGTTAACTGTTAATGTTGCCAGCTTAATGTTGTTGCCAGCTTAATGTTGTTGACAGCTTAATGTTGACAGCCTAATGTTGTTGACGGTTAATTTTGACAACTTAATTTTGACAACTTAATTTTCACAACTTAATGTTGACAGCTTAATGTTGTTGACAGCTTAATGTTGTTGACAGCTTAATGTTGTTGACAGCTTAATGTTGTTGACAGCTTAATGATGTTGATAGCTTAATGTTGTTGATAGCTTAATGTTGTTGATAGCTTAATGTTGACAGCTTAATGTTGACAGCTTAATGTTGACAGCTTAATGTTGACAGCTTAATGTTGACAGCTTAATGTTGACAGCTTATTGTTGACAGCTTATTGTTGACAGCTTAATGTTGTTAACTGTTAATGTTGTTAACTGTTAATGTTGTTAACTGTTAATGTTGTTAAGTGTTAATGTTGTTAACTGTTAATGTTGTTAACTGTTAATGTTGTTAACTGTTAATGTTGTTAACTGTTAATGTTGTTAACTGTTAATGTCGTAAACTGTTAATGTTGCCAGCTTATTGTTGTTGACAGCTTAATGTTGTTGATAGCTTAATGTTGACAGCTTAATGTTGTTGACAGCCTAATTTTGTTGACAGCTTAATGTTGACAGCTTAATGTTGACAGCTTAATGTTGACAGCTTAATGTTGACAGCTTAATGTTGACAGCTTAATGTTGACAGCTTAATGTTGACAGCTTAATGTTGACAGCTTAATGTTGTTAACTGTTAATGTTGTTAACTGTTAATGTTGTAAACTGCTAATGTTGCCAGCTTATTGTTGTTGACAGCTTAATGTTGTTGATAGCTTAATGTTGACAGCTTAATGTTGTTGACAGCTTAATTTTGTTGACAGCTTAATGTTGACAGCTTAATGTTGACAGCTTAATGTTGACAGCTTATTGTTGACAGCTTATTGTTGACAGCTTAATGTTGACAGCTTAGTGTTGACAGCCTAATGTTGACAGCCTAATGTTGACAGCTTAATGTTGACAGCTTAATGTTGACAGCTTAATGTTGACAGCTTAATGTTGACAGCCTATTGTTGACAGCTTAATGTTGTTGAAAGCTTAATGTTGACAGCTTAATGTTGACAGCTTAATGTTGACAGCTTAATGTTGTTAACTGTTAATGTTGTTAACTGTTAATGTTGTTAACTGTTAATGTTGTTAACTGTTAATGTTGTTAACTGTTAATGTTGTTAACTGTTAATGTTGTTAACTGTTAATGTTGTAAACTGTTAATGTTGTTAACTGTTAATGTTGTTAACTGTTAATGTTGCCAGCTTAATGTTGTTGCCAGCTTAATGTTGTTGACAGCTTAATGTTGACAGCCTAATGTTGTTGACGGTTAATTTTGACAACTTAATTTTCACAACTTAATGTTGACAGCTCAATGTTGACAGCTTAATGTTGTTGACAGCTTAATGTTGTTGACAGCTTAATGTTGTTGACAGCTTAATGTTGTTGATAGCTTAATGTTGTTGATAGCTTAATGTTGTTGATAGCTTAATGTTGACAGCTTAATGTTGACAGCTTAATGTTGACAGCTTAATGTTGACAGCTTAATGTTGACAGCTTAATGTTGACAGCTTAATGTTGACAGCTTATTGTTGACAGCTTATTGTTGACAGCTTATTGTTGACAGCTTAATGTTGTTAACTGTTAATGTTGTTAACTGTTAATGTTGTTAACTGTTAATGTTGTTAACTGTTAATGTTGTTAACTGTTAATGTTGTTAACTGTTAATGTTGTTAACTGTTAATGTTGTTAACTGTTAATGTTGTTAACTGTTAATGTCGTAAACTGTTAATGTTGCCAGCTTATTGTTGTTGACAGCTTAATGTTGTTGATAGCTTAATGTTGACAGCTTAATGTTGTTGACAGCCTAATTTTGTTGACAGCTTAATGTTGACAGCTTAATGTTGACAGCTTAATGTTGACAGCTTAATGTTGACAGCTTAATGTTGACAGCTTAATGTTGACAGCTTAATGTTGACAGCTTAATGTTGTTAACTGTTAATGTTGTTAACTGTTAATGTTGTAAACTGCTAATGTTGCCAGCTTATTGTTGTTGACAGCTTAATGTTGTTGATAGCTTAATGTTGATAGCTTAATGTTGACAACTTATTGTTGACAGCTTAATGTTGACAGCTTAATGTTGACAGCCTAATGTTGACAGGCTAATGTTGACAGCTTAATGTTGACAGCTTAATGTTGACAGCTTAATGTTGACAGCTTAATGTTGACAACTTATTGTTGACAGCTTAATGTTGACAGACTAATGTTGACAGGCTAATGTTGACAGCTTAATGTTGACAGCTTAATGTTGACAGCTTAATGTTGACAGCTTAATGTTGACAGCTTAATGTTGACAGCTTAATGTTGTTAACTGTTAATGTTGTTAACTGTTAATGTTGTAAACTGTTAATGTTGCCAGCTTATTGTTGTTGACAGCTTAATGTTGTTGATAGCTTAATGTTGACAGCTTAATGTTGACAGCTTAATGTTGACAACTTATTGTTGACAGCTTAATGTTGACAGCCTATTGTTGACAGCCTATTGTTGACAGCTTAATGTTGTTGAAAGCTTAATGTTGACAGCTTAATGTTGACAGCTTAATGTTGACAGCTTAATGTTGTTAACTGTTAATGTTGTTAACTGTTAATGTTATTAACTGTGAATGTTGTTAACTGTTAATGTTGTTAACTGTTAATGTTGTTAACTGTTAATGTTGTTAACTGTTAATGTTGTTAACTGTTAATGTTGTTAACTGTTAATGTTGTTAACTGTTAATGTTGTTAACTGTTAATGTTGCCAGCTTAATGTTGTTGCCAGCTTAATGTTGTTGACAGCTTAATGTTGACAGCCTAATGTTGTTGACGGTTAATTTTGACAACTTAATTTTCACAACTTAATGTTGACAGCTCAATGTTGACGGCTTAATGTTGTTGACAGCTTAATGTTGTTGACAGCTTAATGTTGTTGACAGCTTAATGTTGTTGACAGCTTAATGTTGTTGACAGCTTAATGTTGTTGACAGCTTAATGTTGTTGACAGCTTAATGTTGTTGATAGCTTAATGTTGTTGATAGCTTAATGTTGTTGATAGCTTAATGTTGACAGCTTAATGTTGACAGCTTAATGTTGACAGCTTAATGTTGACAGCTTAATGTTGACAACTTAATGTTGACAGCTTAATGTTGACAGCTTATTGTTGACAGCTTATTGTTGACAGCTTAATGTTGTTAACTGTTAATGTTGTTAACTGTTAATGTTGTTAACTGTTAATGTTGTTAACTGTTAATGTTGTTAACTGTTAATGTTGTTAACTGTTAATGTTGTTAACTGTTAATGTCGTAAACTGTTAATGTCGTAAACTGTTAATGTTGCCAGCTTATTGTTGTTGACAGCTTAATGTTGTTGATAGCTTAATGTTGACAGCTTAATGTTGTTGACAGCCTAATTTTGTTGACAGCTTAATGTTGACAGCTTAATGTTGACAGCTTAATGTTGACAGCTTATTGTTGACAGCTTATTGTTGACAGCTTAATGTTGTTAACTGTTAATGTTGTTAACTGTTAATGTTGTTAACTGTTAATGTTGTTAACTGTTAATGTTGTTAACTGTTAATGTTGTTAACTGTTAATGTTGTTAACTGTTAATGTTGTTAACTGTTAATGTTGTTAACTGTTAATGTTGTTAACTGTTAATGTTGTTAACTGTTAATGTCGTAAACTGTTAATGTTGCCAGCTTATTGTTGTTGACAGCTTAATGTTGTTGATAGCTTAATGTTGACAACTTAATGTTGTTGACAGCCTAATTTTGTTGACAGCTTAATGTTGACAGCTTAATGTTGACAGCTTAATGTTGACAGCTTAATGTTGACAGCTTAATGTTGACAGCTTAATGTTGACAGCTTAATGTTGACAGCTTAATGTTGTTAACTGTTAATGTTGTTAACTGTTAATGTTGTAAACTGCTAATGTTGCCAGCTTATTGTTGTTGACAGCTTAATGTTGTTGATAGCTTAATGTTGACAGCTTAATGTTGTTGACAGCTTAATTTTGTTGACAGCTTAATGTTGACAGCTTAATGTTGACAGCTTAATGTTGACAGCTTATTGTTGACAGCTTATTGTTGACAGCTTATTGTTGACAGCTTAATGTTGACAGCTTAGTGTTGACAGCCTAATGTTGACAGCCTAATGTTGACAGCTTAATGTTGACAGCTTAATGTTGACAGCCTATTGTTGACAGCTTAATGTTGTTGAAAGCTTAATGTTGACAGCTTAATGTTGACAGCTTAATGTTGACAGCTTAATGTTGTTAACTGTTAATGTTGTTAACTGTTAATGTTGTTAACTGTTAATGTTGTTAACTGTTAATGTTGTTAACTGTTAATGTTGTAAACTGTTAATGTTGTTAACTGTTAATGTTGTTAACTGTTAATGTTGTTAACTGTTAATGTTGCCAGCTTAATGTTGTTGCCAGCTTAATGTTGTTGACAGCTTAATGTTGACAGCCTAATGTTGTTGACGGTTAATTTTGACAACTTAATTTTCACAACTTAATGTTGACAGCTCAATGTTGACAGCTTAATGTTGTTGACAGCTTAATGTTGTTGACAGCTTAATGTTGTTGACAGCTTAATATTGTTGATAGCTTAATGTTGTTGACAGCTTAATGTTGACAGCTTAATGTTGACAGCTTAATGTTGACAGCTTAATGTTGACAGCTTAATGTTGACAGCTTAATGTTGACAGCTTAATGTTGACAGCTTATTGTTGACAGCTTATTGTTGACAGCTTAATGTTGTTAACTGTTAATGTTGTTAACTGTTAATGTTGTTAACTGTTAATGTTGTTAACTGTTAATGTTGTTAACTGTTAATGTTGTTAACTGTTAATGTTGTTAACTGTTAATGTTGTTAACTGTTAATGTTGTTAACTGTTAATGTTGTTAACTGTTAATGTCGTAAACTGTTAATGTTGCCAGCTTATTGTTGTTGACAGCTTAATGTTGTTGATAGCTTAATGTTGACAGCTTAATGTTGTTGACAGCCTAATTTTGTTGACAGCTTAATGTTGACAGCTTAATGTTGACAGCTTAATGTTGACAGCTTAATGTTGACAGCTTAATGTTGACAGCTTAATGTTGACAGCTTAATGTTGACAGCTTAATGTTGACAGCTTAATGTTGTTAACTGTTAATGTTGTTAACTGTTAATGTTGTAAACTGCTAATGTTGCCAGCTTATTGTTGTTGACAGCTTAATGTTGTTGATAGCTTAATGTTGACAGCTTAATGTTGACAACTTATTGTTGACAGCTTAATATTGACAGCTTAATGTTGACAGACTAATGTTGACAGGCTAATGTTGACAGCTTAATGTTGACAGCTTAATGTTGACAGCTTAATGTTGACAGCTTAATGTTGACAGCTTAATGTTGTTAACTGTTAATGTTGTTAACTGTTAATGTTGTAAACTGTTAATGTTGCCAGCTTATTGTTGTTGACAGCTTAATGTTGTTGATAGCTTAATGTTGACAGCTTAATGTTGACAGCTTAATGTTGACAACTTATTGTTGACAGCTTAATGTTGACAGCCTATTGTTGACAGCCTATTGTTGACAGCTTAATGTTGTTGAAAGCTTAATGTTGACAGCTTAATGTTGACAGCTTAATGTTGACAGCTTAATGTTGTTAACTGTTAATGTTGTTAACTGTTAATGTTGTTAACTGTTAATGTTGTTAACTGTTAATGTTGTTAACTGTTAATGTTGTTAACTGTTAATGTTGTTAACTGTTAATGTTGTTAACTGTTAATGTTGTTAACTGTTAATGTTGTTAACTGTTAATGTTGTTAACTGTTAATGTTGTTAACTGTTAATGTTGCCAGCTTAATGTTGTTGCCAGCTTAATGTTGTTGACAGCTTAATGTTGACATCCTAATATTGTTGACGGTTAATTTTGACAACTTAATTTTCTCAACTTAATGTTGACAGCTTAATGTTGACAGCTTAATGTTGTTGACAGCTTAATGTTGTTGATAGCTTAATGTTGTTGATAGCTTAATGTTGACAGCTTAATGTTGACAGCTTAATGTTGACAGCTTAATGTTGTTGACAGCTTAATGTTGACAGCTTAATGTTGACAGCTTAATGTTGACAGCTTAATGTTGACAGCTTAATGTTGACAGCCTAATGTTGACAGCCTAAGGTTGACAGCCTAAGGTTGACAGCTTAATGTTGACAGCTTAATGTTGACAGCTTAATGTTGACAACTTAATGTTGACAGCTTAATGTTGACAGCTTAATGTTGACAGCTTAATGTTGTTAACTGTTAATGTTGTTAACTGTTAATGTCGTAAACTGTTAATGTTGCCAGCTTATTGTTGTTGACAGCTTAATGTTGTTGACAGCTTAATTTTGTTGACAGCTTAATGTTGACAGCTTAATGTTGACAGCTTAATGTTGACAGCTTATTGTTGACAGCTTATTGTTGACAGCTTAATGTTGACAGCTTAGTGTTGACAGCCTAATGTTGACAGCCTAATGTTGACAGCTTAATGTTGACAGCTTAATGTTGACAGCTTAATGTTGACAGCTTAATGTTGACAGCCTATTGTTGACAGCTTAATGTTGTTGAAAGCTTAATGTTGACAGCTTAATGTTGACAGCTTAATGTTGACAGCTTAATGTTGTTAACTGTTAATGTAGTTAACTGTTAATGTTGTTAACTGTTAATGTTGTTAACTGTTAATGTTGTTAACTGTTAATGTTGTAAACTGTTAATGTTGTTAACTGTTAATGTTGTTAACTGTTAATGTTGTTAACTGTTAATGTTGCCAGCTTAATGTTGTTGCCAGCTTAATGTTGTTGACAGCTTAATGTTGACAGCCTAATGTTGTTGACGGTTAATTTTGACAACTTAATTTTCACAACTTAATGTTGACAGCTCAATGTTGACAGCTTAATGTTGTTGACAGCTTAATGTTGTTGACAGCTTAATGTTGTTGACAGCTTAATGTTGTTGACAGCTTAATGTTGTTGACAGCTTAATGTTGTTGACAGCTTAATGTTGTTGACAGCTTAATGTTGTTGATAGCTTAATGTTGTTGATAGCTTAATGTTGTTGATAGCTTAATGTTGACAGCTTAATGTTGACAGCTTAATGTTGACAGCTTAATGTTGACAGCTTAATGTTGACAACTTAATGTTGACAGCTTAATGTTGACAGCTTATTGTTGACAGCTTATTGTTGACAGCTTAATGTTGTTAACTGTTAATGTTGTTAACTGTTAATGTTGTTAACTGTTAATGTTGTTAACTGTTAATGTTGTTAACTGTTAATGTTGTTAACTGTTAATGTTGTTAACTGTTAATGTCGTAAACTGTTAATGTTGCCAGCTTATTGTTGTTGACAGCTTAATGTTGTTGATAGCTTAATGTTGACAGCTTAATGTTGTTGACAGCCTAATTTTGTTGACAGCTTAATGTTGACAGCTTAATGTTGACAGCTTAATGTTGACAGCTTAATGTTGACAGCTTAATGTTGACAGCTTAATGTTGACAGCTTAATGTTGTTAACTGTTAATGTTGTTAACTGTTAATGTTGTAAACTGCTAATGTTGCCAGCTTATTGTTGTTGACAGCTTAATGTTGTTGATAGCTTAATGTTGACAGCTTAATGTTGTTGACAGCTTAATTTTGTTGACAGCTTAATGTTGACAGCTTAATGTTGACAACTTATTGTTGACAGCTTATTGTTGACAGCTTAATGTTGACAGCTTAGTGTTGACAGCCTAATGTTGACAGCCTAATGTTGACAGCTTAATGTTGACAGCTTAATGTTGACAGCTTAATGTTGACAGCTTAATGTTGACAGCCTATTGTTGACAGCTTAATGTTGTTGAAAGCTTAATGTTGACAGCTTTATGTTGACAGCTTAATGTTGACAGCTTAATGTTGTTAACTGTTAATGTTGTTAACTGTTAATGTTGTTAACTGTTAATGTTGTAAACTGTTAATGTTGTTAACTGTTAATGTTGTTAACTGTTAATGTTGTTAACTGTTAATGTTGCCAGCTTAATGTTGTTGCCAGCTTAATGTTGTTGACAGCTTAATGTTGACAGCCTAATGTTGTTGACGGTTAATTTTGACAACTTAATTTTCACAACTTAATGTTGACAGCTCAATGTTGACAGCTTAATGTTGTTGACAGCTTAATGTTGTTGACAGCTTAATGTTGTTGACAGCTTAATGTTGTTGACAGCTTAATGTTGTTGATAGCTTAATGTTGTTGATAGCTTAATGTTGTTGATAGCTTAATGTTGACAGCTTAATGTTGACAGCTTAATGTTGACAGCTTAATGTTGACAGCTTAATGTTGACAGCTTAATGTTGACAGCTTATTGTTGACAGCTTATTGTTGACAGCTTAATGTTGTTAACTGTTAATGTTGTTAACTGTTAATGTTGTTAACTGTTAATGTTGTTAACTGTTAATGTTGTTAACTGTTAATGTTGTTAACTGTTAATGTTGTTAACTGTTAATGTTGTTAACTGTTAATGTTGTTAACTGTTAATGTTGTTAACTGTTAATGTTGCCAGCTTAATGTTGTTGCCAGCTTAATGTTGTTGACAGCTTAATGTTGACATCCTAATGTTGTTGACGGGTAATTTTGACAACTTAATTTTCTCAACTTAATGTTGACAGCTTAATGTTGACAGCTTAATGTTGACAGCTTAATGTTGTTGACAGCTTAATGTTGTTGATAGCTTAATGTTGTTGATAGCTTAATGTTGGCAGCTTAATGTTGACAGCTTAATGTTGACAGCTTAATGTTGTTGACAGCTTTATGTTGACAGCTTAATGTTGACAGCTTAATGTTGACAGCTTATTGTTGACAGCTTATTGTTGACAGCTTAATGTTGACAGCTTAATGTTGACAGCTTAATGTTGACAGCCTAATGTTGACAGCCTAAGGTTGACAGCTTAATGTTGACAGCTTAATGTTGACAGCTTAATGTTGACAACTTAATGTTGACAGCTTAATGTTGACAGCTTAATGTTGACAGCTTAATGTTGTTAACTGTTAATGTTGTTAACTGCTAATGTCGTAAACTGTTAATGTTGCCAGCTTATTGTTGTTGACAGCTTAATGTTGACAGCTTAATGTTGTTGACAGCCTAATTTTGTTGACAGCTTAATGTTGACAGCTTAATGTTGACAGCTTAATGTTGACAGCTTAATGTTGACAGCTTAATGTTGACAGCTTAATGTTGTCAGCTTAATGTTGACAGCTTAATGTTGACAGCTTAATGTTGACAGCTTAATGTTGTTAACTGTTAATGTTGTTAACTGTTAATGTTGTTAACTGTTAATGTTGTTAACTGTTAATGTTGTTAACTGTTAATGTTGTTAACTGTTAATGTTGTTAACTGTTAATGTTGTTAACTGTTAATGTTGTTAACTGTTAATGTTGTTAACTGTTAATGTTGTTAACTGTTAATGTTGTTAACTGTTAATGTTGCCAGCTTAATGTTGTTGCCAGCTTAATGTTGTTGACAGCTTAATGTTGACATCCTAATATTGTTGACGGTTAATTTTGACAACTTAATTTTCTCAACTTAATGTTGACAGCTTAATGTTGACAGCTTAATGTTGTTGACAGCTTAATGTTGTTGATAGCTTAATGTTGTTGATAGCTTAATGTTGACAGCTTAATGTTGACAGCTTAATGTTGACAGCTTAATGTTGTTGACAGCTTAATGTTGACAGCTTAATGTTGACAGCTTAATGTTGACAGCTTAATGTTGACAGCTTATTGTTGACAGCCTATTGTTGACAGCTTAATGTTGACAGCTTAATGTTGACAGCTTAATGTTGACAGCCTAATGTTGACAGCCTAAGGTTGACAGCTTAACGTTGACAGCTTAATGTTGACAGCTTAATGTTGACAACTTAATGTTGACAGCTTAATGTTGACAGCTTAATGTTGACAGCTTAATGTTGTTAACTGTTAATGTTGTTAACTGTTAATGTCGTAAACTGTTAATGTTGCCAGCTTATTGTTGTTGACAGCTTAATGTTGTTGACAGCTTAATTTTGTTGACAGCTTAATGTTGACAGCTTAATGTTGACAGCTTAATGTTGACAGCTTAATGTTGACAGCTTATTGTTGACAGCTTATTGTTGACAGCTTAATGTTGACAGCTTAGTGTTGACAGCCTAATGTTGACAGCCTAATGTTGACAGCTTAATGTTGACAGCTTAATGTTGACAGCTTAATGTTGACAGCTTAATGTTGACAGCCTATTGTTGACAGCTTAATGTTGTTGAAAGCTTAATGTTGACAGCTTAATGTTGACAGCTTAATGTTGTTAACTGTTAATGTTGTTAACTGTTAATGTTGTTAACTGTTAATGTTGTTAACTGTTAATGTTGTTAACTGTTAATGTTGTTAACTGTTAATGTTGTTAACTGTTAATGTTGTTAACTGTTAATGTTGTTAACTGTTAATGTTGTTAACTGTTAATGTTGTTAACTGTTAATGTTGTTAACTGTTAATGTTGTTAACTGTTAATGTTGTTAACTGTTAATGTTGTCAACTGTTAATGTTGTTAACTGTTAATGTTGCCAGCTTAATGTTGTTGCCAGCTTAATGTTGTTGACAGCTTAATGTTGACATCCTAATGTTGTTGACGGGTAATTTTGACAACTTAATTTTCTCAACTAAATGTTGACAGCTTAATGTTGACAGCTTAATGTTGACAGCTTAATGTTGTTGACAGCTTAATGTTGTTGATAGCTTAATGTTGTTGATAGCTTAATGTTGACAGCTTAATGTTGACAGCTTAATGTTGACAGCTTAATGTTGTTGACAGCTTAATGTTGACAGCTTAATGTTGACAGCTTAATGTTGACAGCTTATTGTTGACAGCTTATTGTTGACAGCTTAATGTTGACAGCTTAATGTTGACAGCTTAATGTTGACAGCCTAATGTTGACAGCCTAAGGTTGACAGCTTAATGTTGACAGCTTAATGTTGACAGCTTAATGTTGACAACTTAATGTTGACAGCTTAATGTTGACAGCTTAATGTTGACAGCTTAATGTTGTTAACTGTTAATGTTGTTAACTGCTAATGTCGTAAACTGTTAATGTTGCCAGCTTATTGTTGTTGACAGCTTAATGTTGACAGCTTAATGTTGTTGACAGCCTAATTTTGTTGACAGCTTAATGTTGACAGCTTAATGTTGACAGCTTAATGTTGACAGCTTAATGTTGACAGCTTAATGTTGTCAGCTTAATGTTGACAGCTTAATGTTGACAGCTTAATGTTGTTAACTGTTAATGTTGTTAACTGTTAATGTTGTTAACTGTTAATGTTGTTAACTGTTAATGTTGTTAACTGTTAATGTTGTTAACTGTTAATGTTGTTAACTGTTAATGTTGTTAACTGTTAATGTTGTTAACTGTTAATGTTGTTAACTGTTAATGTTGTTAACTGTTAATGTTGTTAACTGTTAATGTTGCCAGCTTAATGTTGTTGCCAGCTTAATGTTGTTGACAGCTTAATGTTGACATCCTAATATTGTTGACGGTTAATTTTGACAACTTAATTTTCTCAACTTAATGTTGACAGCTTAATGTTGACAGCTTAATGTTGTTGACAGCTTAATGTTGTTGATAGCTTAATGTTGTTGATAGCTTAATGTTGACAGCTTAATGTTGACAGCTTAATGTTGACAGCTTAATGTTGTTGACAGCTTAATGTTGACAGCTTAATGTTGACAGCTTAATGTTGACAGCTTAATGTTGACAGCTTAATGTTGACAGCCTAATGTTGACAGCCTAAGGTTGACAGCCTAAGGTTGACAGCTTAATGTTGACAGCTTAATGTTGACAGCTTAATGTTGACAACTTAATGTTGACAGCTTAATGTTGACAGCTTAATGTTGACAGCTTAATGTTGTTAACTGTTAATGTTGTTAACTGTTAATGTCGTAAACTGTTAATGTTGCCAGCTTATTGTTGTTGACAGCTTAATGTTGTTGACAGCTTAATTTTGTTGACAGCTTAATGTTGACAGCTTAATGTTGACAGCTTAATGTTGACAGCTTAATGTTGACAGCTTATTGTTGACAGCTTATTGTTGACAGCTTAATGTTGACAGCTTAGTGTTGACAGCCTAATGTTGACAGCCTAATGTTGACAGCTTAATGTTGACAGCTTAATGTTGACAGCTTAATGTTGACAGCTTAATGTTGACAGCCTATTGTTGACAGCTTAATGTTGTTGAAAGCTTAATGTTGACAGCTTAATGTTGACAGCTTAATGTTGACAGCTTAATGTTGTTAACTGTTAATGTAGTTAACTGTTAATGTTGTTAACTGTTAATGTTGTTAACTGTTAATGTTGTTAACTGTTAATGTTGTAAATTGTTAATGTTGTTAACTGTTAATGTTGTTAACTGTTAATGTTGTTAACTGTTAATGTTGCCAGCTTAATGTTGTTGCCAGCTTAATGTTGTTGACAGCTTAATGTTGACAGCCTAATGTTGTTGACGGTTAATTTTGACAACTTAATTTTCACAACTTAATGTTGACAGCTCAATGTTGACAGCTTAATGTTGTTGACAGCTTAATGTTGTTGACAGCTTAATGTTGTTGACAGCTTAATGTTGTTGACAGCTTAATGTTGTTGACAGCTTAATGTTGTTGACAGCTTAATGTTGTTGATAGCTTAATGTTGTTGATAGCTTAATGTTGTTGATAGCTTAATGTTGACAGCTTAATGTTGACAGCTTAATGTTGACAGCTTAATGTTGACAGCTTAATGTTGACAACTTAATGTTGACAGCTTAATGTTGACAGCTTATTGTTGACAGCTTATTGTTGACAGCTTAATGTTGTTAACTGTTAATGTTGTTAACTGTTAATGTTGTTAACTGTTAATGTTGTTAACTGTTAATGTTGTTAACTGTTAATGTTGTTAACTGTTAATGTCGTAAACTGTTAATGTTGCCAGCTTATTGTTGTTGACAGCTTAATGTTGTTGATAGCTTAATGTTGACAGCTTAATGTTGTTGACAGCCTAATTTTGTTGACAGCTTAATGTTGACAGCTTAATGTTGACAGCTTAATGTTGACAGCTTAATGTTGACAGCTTAATGTTGACAGCTTAATGTTGACAGCTTAATGTTGTTAACTGTTAATGTTGTTAACTGTTAATGTTGTAAACTGCTAATGTTGCCAGCTTATTGTTGTTGACAGCTTAATGTTGTTGATAGCTTAATGTTGACAGCTTAATGTTGTTGACAGCTTAATTTTGTTGACAGCTTAATGTTGACAGCTTAATGTTGACAACTTATTGTTGACAGCTTATTGTTGACAGCTTAATGTTGACAGCTTAGTGTTGACAGCCTAATGTTGACAGCCTAATGTTGACAGCTTAATGTTGACAGCTTAATGTTGACAGCTTAATGTTGACAGCTTAATGTTGACAGCCTATTGTTGACAGCTTAATGTTGTTGAAAGCTTAATGTTGACAGCTTTATGTTGACAGCTTAATGTTGACAGCTTAATGTTGTTAACTGTTAATGTTGTTAACTGTTAATGTTGTTAACTGTTAATGTTGTAAACTGTTAATGTTGTTAACTGTTAATGTTGTTAACTGTTAATGTTGTTAACTGTTAATGTTGCCAGCTTAATGTTGTTGCCAGCTTAATGTTGTTGACAGCTTAATGTTGACAGCCTAATGTTGTTGACGGTTAATTTTGACAACTTAATTTTCACAACTTAATGTTGACAGCTCAATGTTGACAGCTTAATGTTGTTGACAGCTTAATGTTGTTGACAGCTTAATGTTGTTGACAGCTTAATGTTGTTGACAGCTTAATGTTGTTGATAGCTTAATGTTGTTGATAGCTTAATGTTGTTGATAGCTTAATGTTGACAGCTTAATGTTGACAGCTTAATGTTGACAGCTTAATGTTGACAGCTTAATGTTGACAGCTTAATGTTGACAGCTTATTGTTGACAGCTTATTGTTGACAGCTTAATGTTGTTAACTGTTAATGTTGTTAACTGTTAATGTTGTTAACTGTTAATGTTGTTAACTGTTAATGTTGTTAACTGTTAATGTTGTTAACTGTTAATGTTGTTAACTGTTAATGTTGTTAACTGTTAATGTTGTTAACTGTTAATGTTGTTAACTGTTAATGTTGTTAACTGTTAATGTTGCCAGCTTAATGTTGTTGCCAGCTTAATGTTGTTGACAGCTTAATGTTGACATCCTAATGTTGTTGACGGGTAATTTTGACAACATAATTTTCTCAACTTAATGTTGACAGCTTAATGTTGACAGCTTAATGTTGACAGCTTAATGTTGTTGACAGCTTAATGTTGTTGATAGCTTAATGTTGTTGATAGCTTAATGTTGACAGCTTAATGTTGACAGCTTAATGTTGACAGCTTAATGTTGTTGACAGCTTTATGTTGACAGCTTAATGTTGACAGCTTAATGTTGACAGCTTAATGTTGACAGCCTAATGTTGACAGCCTAAGGTTGACAGCTTAATGTTGACAGCTTAATGTTGACAGCTTAATGTTGACAACTTAATGTTGACAGCTTAATGTTGACAGCTTAATGTTGACAGCTTAATGTTGTTAACTGTTAATGTTGTTAACTGCTAATGTCGTAAACTGTTAATGTTGCCAGCTTATTGTTGTTGACAGCTTAATGTTGACAGCTTAATGTTGTTGACAGCCTAATTTTGTTGACAGCTTAATGTTGACAGCTTAATGTTGACAGCTTAATGTTGACAGCTTAATGTTGACAGCTTAATGTTGTCAGCTTAATGTTGACAGCTTAATGTTGACAGCTTAATGTTGACAGCTTAATGTTGTTAACTGTTAATGTTGTTAACTGTTAATGTTGTTAACTGTTAATGTTGTTAACTGTTAATGTTGTTAACTGTTAATGTTGTTAACTGTTAATGTTGTTAACTGTTAATGTTGTTAACTGTTAATGTTGTTAACTGTTAATGTTGTTAACTGTTAATGTTGTTAACTGTTAATGTTGTTAACTGTTAATGTTGCCAGCTTAATGTTGTTGCCAGCTTAATGTTGTTGACAGCTTAATGTTGACATCCTAATATTGTTGACGGTTAATTTTGACAACTTAATTTTCTCAACTTAATGTTGACAGCTTAATGTTGACAGCTTAATGTTGTTGACAGCTTAATGTTGTTGATAGCTTAATGTTGTTGATAGCTTAATGTTGACAGCTTAATGTTGACAGCTTAATGTTGACAGCTTAATGTTGTTGACAGCTTAATGTTGACAGCTTAATGTTGACAGCTTAATGTTGACAGCTTAATGTTGACAGCTTATTGTTGACAGCTTATTGTTGACAGCTTAATGTTGACAGCTTAATGTTGACAGCTTAATGTTGACAGCCTAATGTTGACAGCCTAAGGTTGACAGCTTAACGTTGACAGCTTAATGTTGACAGCTTAATGTTGACAACTTAATGTTGACAGCTTAATGTTGACAGCTTAATGTTGACAGCTTAATGTTGTTAACTGTTAATGTTGTTAACTGTTAATGTCGTAAACTGTTAATGTTGCCAGCTTATTGTTGTTGACAGCTTAATGTTGTTGACAGCTTAATTTTGTTGACAGCTTAATGTTGACAGCTTAATGTTGACAGCTTAATGTTGACAGCTTATTGTTGACAGCTTATTGTTGACAGCTTAATGTTGACAGCTTAGTGTTGACAGCCTAATGTTGACAGCCTAATGTTGACAGCTTAATGTTGACAGCTTAATGTTGACAGCTTAATGTTGACAGCTTAATGTTGACAGCCTATTGTTGACAGCTTAATGTTGTTGAAAGCTTAATGTTGACAGCTTAATGTTGACAGCTTAATGTTGACAGCTTAATGTTGTTAACTGTTAATGTTGTTAACTGTTAATGTTGTTAACTGTTAATGTTGTTAACTGTTAATGTTGTAAACTGTTAATGTAGTTAACTGTTAATGTTGTTAACTGTTAATGTTGTTAACTGTTAATGTTGTTAACTGTTAATGTTGTTAACTGTTAATGTTGTTAACTGTTAATGTTGTTAACTGTTAATGTTGTTAACTGTTAATGTTGTTAACTGTTAATGTTGTCAACTGTTAATGTTGTTAACTGTTAATGTTGCCAGCTTAATGTTGTTGCCAGCTTAATGTTGTTGACAGCTTAATGTTGACATCCTAATGTTGTTGACGGGTAATTTTGACAACTTAATTTTCTCAACTTAATGTTGACAGCTTAATGTTGACAGCTTAATGTTGACAGCTTAATGTTGTTGACAGCTTAATGTTGTTGATAGCTTAATGTTGTTGATAGCTTAATGTTGACAGCTTAATGTTGACAGCTTAATGTTGACAGCTTAATGTTGTTGACAGCTTAATGTTGACAGCTTAATGTTGACAGCTTAATGTTGACAGCTTATTGTTGACAGCTTATTGTTGACAGCTTAATGTTGACAGCTTAATGTTGACAGCTTAATGTTGACAGCCTAATGTTGACAGCCTAAGGTTGACAGCTTAATGTTGACAGCTTAATGTTGACAGCTTAATGTTGACAACTTAATGTTGACAGCTTAATGTTGACAGCTTAATGTTGACAGCTTAATGTTGTTAACTGTTAATGTTGTTAACTGCTAATGTCGTAAACTGTTAATGTTGCCAGCTTATTGTTGTTGACAGCTTAATGTTGACAGCTTAATGTTGTTGACAGCCTAATTTTGTTGACAGCTTAATGTTGACAGCTTAATGTTGACAGCTTAATGTTGACAGCTTAATGTTGACAGCTTAATGTTGTCAGCTTAATGTTGACAGCTTAATGTTGACAGCTTAATGTTGTTAACTGTTAATGTTGTTAACTGTTAATGTTGTTAACTGTTAATGTTGTTAACTGTTAATGTTGTTAACTGTTAATGTTGTTAACTGTTAATGTTGTTAACTGTTAATGTTGTTAACTGTTAATGTTGTTAACTGTTAATGTTGTTAACTGTTAATGTTGTTAACTGTTAATGTTGTTAACTGTTAATGTTGTTAACTGTTAATGTTGCCAGCTTAATGTTGTTGCCAGCTTAATGTTGTTGACAGCTTAATGTTGACATCCTAATATTGTTGACGGTTAATTTTGACAACTTAATTTTCTCAACTTAATGTTGACAGCTTAATGTTGACAGCTTAATGTTGTTGACAGCTTAATGTTGTTGATAGCTTAATGTTGTTGATAGCTTAATGTTGACAGCTTAATGTTGACAGCTTAATGTTGACAGCTTAATGTTGTTGACAGCTTAATGTTGACAGCTTAATGTTGACAGCTTAATGTTGACAGCTTAATGTTGACAGCTTATTGTTGACAGCTTATTGTTGACAGCTTAATGTTGACAGCTTAATGTTGACAGCTTAATGTTGACAGCCTAATGTTGACAGCCTAAGGTTGACAGCTTAATGTTGACAGCTTAATGTTGACAGCTTAATGTTGACAACTTAATGTTGACAGCTTAATGTTGACAGCTTAATGTTGACAGCTTAATGTTGTTAACTGTTAATGTTGTTAACTGTTAATGTCGTAAACTGTTAATGTTGCCAGCTTATTGTTGTTGACAGCTTAATGTTGTTGACAGCTTAATTTTGTTGACAGCTTAATGTTGACAGCTTAATGTTGACAGCTTAATGTTGACAGCTTATTGTTGACAGCTTATTGTTGACAGCTTAATGTTGACAGCTTAGTGTTGACAGCCTAATGTTGACAGCCTAATGTTGACAGCTTAATGTTGACAGCTTAATGTTGACAGCTTAATGTTGACAGCTTAATGTTGACAGCCTATTGTTGACAGCTTAATGTTGTTGAAAGCTTAATGTTGACAGCTTAATGTTGACAGCTTAATGTTGACAGCTTAATGTTGTTAACTGTTAATGTTGTTAACTGTTAATGTTGTTAACTGTTAATGTTGTTAACTGTTAATGTTGTAAACTGTTAATGTTGTTAACTGTTAATGTTGTTAACTGTTAATGTTGTTAACTGTTAATGTTGCCAGCCTAATGTTGTTGCCAGCTTAATGTTGTTGACAGCTTAATGTTGACAGCCTAATGTTGTTGACGGTTAATTTTGACAACTTAATTTTCTCAACTTAATGTTGACAGCTTAATGTTGACAGCTTAATGTTGTTGACAGCTTAATGTTGTTGATAGCTTAATGTTGTTGATAGCTTAATGTTGACAGCTTAATGTTGACAGCTTAATGTTGACAGCTTAATGTTGTTGACAGCTTAATGTTGACAGCTTAATGTTGACAACTTATTGTTGACAGCTTATTGTTGACAGCTTAATGTGGACAGCTTAGTGTTGACAGCCTAATGTTGACAGCCTAATGTTGACAGCTTAATGTTGACAGCTTAATGTTGACAGCTTAATGTTGACAGCTTAATGTTGACAGCCTATTGTTGACAGCTTAATGTTGTTGAAAGCTTAATGTTGACAGCTTTATGTTGACAGCTTAATGTTGACAGCTTAATGTTGTTAACTGTTAATGTTGTTAACTGTTAATGTTGTTAACTGTTAATGTTGTAAACTGTTAATGTTGTTAACTGTTAATGTTGTTAACTGTTAATGTTGTTAACTGTTAATGTTGCCAGCTTAATGTTGTTGCCAGCTTAATGTTGTTGACAGCTTAATGTTGACAGCCTAATGTTGTTGACGGTTAATTTTGACAACTTAATTTTCACAACTTAATGTTGACAGCTCAATGTTGACAGCTTAATGTTGTTGACAGCTTAATGTTGTTGACAGCTTAATGTTGTTGACAGCTTAATGTTGTTGACAGCTTAATGTTGTTGATAGCTTAATGTTGTTGATAGCTTAATGTTGTTGATAGCTTAATGTTGACAGCTTAATGTTGACAGCTTAATGTTGACAGCTTAATGTTGACAGCTTAATGTTGACAGCTTAATGTTGACAGCTTATTGTTGACAGCTTATTGTTGACAGCTTAATGTTGTTAACTGTTAATGTTGTTAACTGTTAATGTTGTTAACTGTTAATGTTGTTAACTGTTAATGTTGTTAACTGTTAATGTTGTTAACTGTTAATGTTGTTAACTGTTAATGTTGTTAACTGTTAATGTTGTTAACTGTTAATGTTGTTAACTGTTAATGTTGCCAGCTTAATGTTGTTGCCAGCTTAATGTTGTTGACAGCTTAATGTTGACGTCCTAATGTTGTTGACGGGTAATTTTGACAACTTAATTTTCTCAACTTAATGTTGACAGCTTAATGTTGACAGCTTAATGTTGACAGCTTAATGTTGTTGACAGCTTAATGTTGTTGATAGCTTAATGTTGTTGATAGCTTAATGTTGACAGCTTAATGTTGTTGATAGCTTAATGTTGACAGCTTAATGTTGTTGATAGCTTAATGTTGACAGCTTAATGTTGACAGCTTAATGTTGACAGCTTAATGTTGTTGACAGCTTAATGTTGACAGCTTAATGTTGACAGCTTAATGTTGACAGCTTAATGTTGACAGCTTATTGTTGACAGCTTATTGTTGACAGCTTAATGTTGACAGCTTAATGTTGACAGCTTAATGTTGACAGCCTAATGTTGACAGCCTAAGGTTGACAGCTTAATGTTGACAGCTTAATGTTGACAGCTTAATGTTGACAACTTAATGTTGACAGCTTAATGTTGACAGCTTAATGTTGACAGCTTAATGTTGTTAACTGTTAATGTTGTTAACTGTTAATGTCGTAAACTGTTAATGTTGCCAGCTTATTGTTGTTGACAGCTTAATGTTGTTGACAGCTTAATTTTGTTGACAGCTTAATGTTGACAGCTTAATGTTGACAGCTTAATGTTGACAGCTTATTGTTGACAGCTTATTGTTGACAGCTTAATGTTGACAGCTTAGTGTTGACAGCCTAATGTTGACAGCCTAATGTTGACAGCTTAATGTTGACAGCTTAATGTTGACAGCTTAATGTTGACAGCTTAATGTTGACAGCCTATTGTTGACAGCTTAATGTTGTTGAAAGCTTAATGTTGACAGCTTAATGTTGACAGCTTAATGTTGACAGCTTAATGTTGTTAACTGTTAATGTTGTTAACTGTTAATGTTGTTAACTGTTAATGTTGTTAACTGTTAATGTTGTAAACTGTTAATGTTGTTAACTGTTAATGTTGTTAACTGTTAATGTTGTTAACTGTTAATGTTGCCAGCCTAATGTTGTTGCCAGCTTAATGTTGTTGACAGCTTAATGTTGACAGCCTAATGTTGTTGACGGTTAATTTTGACAACTTAATTTTCTCAACTTAATGTTGACAGCTTAATGTTGACAGCTTAATGTTGTTGACAGCTTAATGTTGTTGATAGCTTAATGTTGTTGTTAGCTTAATGTTGACAGCTTAATGTTGACAGCTTAATGTTGACAGCTTAATGTTGTTGACAGCTTAATGTTGACAGCTTAATGTTGACAACTTATTGTTGACAGCTTATTGTTGACAGCTTAATGTTGACAGCTTAGTGTTGACAGCCTAATGTTGACAGCCTAATGTTGACAGCTTAATGTTGACAGCTTAATGTTGACAGCTTAATGTTGACAGCTTAATGTTGACAGCCTATTGTTGACAGCTTAATGTTGTTGAAAGCTTAATGTTGACAGCTTTATGTTGACAGCTTAATGTTGACAGCTTAATGTTGTTAACTGTTAATGTTGTTAACTGTTAATGTTGTTAACTGTTAATGTTGTAAACTGTTAATGTTGTTAACTGTTAATGTTGTTAACTGTTAATGTTGTTAACTGTTAATGTTGCCAGCTTAATGTTGTTGCCAGCTTAATGTTGTTGACAGCTTAATGTTGACAGCCTAATGTTGTTGACGGTTAATTTTGACAACTTAATTTTCACAACTTAATGTTGACAGCTCAATGTTGACAGCTTAATGTTGTTGACAGCTTAATGTTGTTGACAGCTTAATGTTGTTGACAGCTTAATGTTGTTGACAGCTTAATGTTGTTGATAGCTTAATGTTGTTGATAGCTTAATGTTGTTGATAGCTTAATGTTGACAGCTTAATGTTGACAGCTTAATGTTGACAGCTTAATGTTGACAGCTTAATGTTGACAGCTTAATGTTGACAGCTTATTGTTGACAGCTTATTGTTGACAGCTTAATGTTGTTAACTGTTAATGTTGTTAACTGTTAATGTTGTTAACTGTTAATGTTGTTAACTGTTAATGTTGTTAACTGTTAATGTTGTTAACTGTTAATGTTGTTAACTGTTAATGTTGTTAACTGTTAATGTCGTTAACTGTTAATGTTGTTAACTGTTAATGTTGTTAACTGTTAATGATGTTAACTGTTAATGTTGCCAGCTTAATGTTGTTGCCAGCTTAATGTTGTTGACAGCTTAATGTTGACATCCTAATGTTGTTGACGGGTAATTTTGACAACTTAATTTTCTCAACTTAATGTTGACAGCTTAATGTTGACAGCTTAATGTTGACAGCTTAATGTTGTTGACAGCTTAATGTTGTTGATAGCTTAATGTTGTTGATAGCTTAATGTTGACAGCTTAATGTTGACAGCTTAATGTTGACAGCTTAATGTTGTTGACAGCTTAATGTTGACAGCTTAATGTTGACAGCTTAATGTTGACAGCTTATTGTTGACAGCTTATTGTTGACAGCTTAATGTTGACAGCTTAATGTTGACAGCTTAATGTTGACAGCCTAATGTTGACAGCCTAAGGTTGACAGCTTAATGTTGACAGCTTAATGTTGACAGCTTAATGTTGACAACTTAATGTTGACAGCTTAATGTTGACAGCTTAATGTTGACAGCTTAATGTTGTTAACTGTTAATGTTGTTAACTGCTAATGTCGTAAACTGTTAATGTTGCCAGCTTATTGTTGTTGACAGCTTAATGTTGACAGCTTAATGTTGTTGACAGCCTAATTTTGTTGACAGCTTAATGTTGACAGCTTAATGTTGACAGCTTAATGTTGACAGCTTAATGTTGACAGCTTAATGTTGTAAGCTTAATGTTGACAGCTTAATGTTGACAGCTTAATGTTGTTAACTGTTAATGTTGTTAACTGTTAATGTTGTTAACTGTTAATGTTGTTAACTGTTAATGTTGTTAACTGTTAATGTTGTTAACTGTTAATGTTGTTAACTGTTAATGTTGTTAACTGTTAATGTTGTTAACTGTTAATGTTGTTAACTGTTAATGTTGCCAGCTTAATGTTGTTGCCAGCTTAATGTTGTTGACAGCTTAATGTTGACATCCTAATATTGTTGACGGTTAATTTTGACAACTTAATTTTCTCAACTTAATGTTGACAGCTTAATGTTGACAGCTTAATGTTGTTGACAGCTTAATGTTGTTGATAGCTTAATGTTGTTGATAGCTTAATGTTGACAGCTTAATGTTGACAGCTTAATGTTGTTGACAGCTTAATGTTGACAGCTTAATGTTGACAGCTTAATGTTGACAGCTTAATGTTGACAGCTTATTGTTGACAGCTTATTGTTGACAGCTTAATGTTGACAGCTTAATGTTGACAGCTTAATGTTGACAGCCTAATGTTGACAGCCTAAGGTTGACAGCTTAATGTTGACAGCTTAATGTTGACAGCTTAATGTTGACAACTTAATGTTGACAGCTTAATGTTGACAGCTTAATGTTGACAGCTTAATGTTGTTAACTGTTAATGTTGTTAACTGTTAATGTCGTAAACTGTTAATGTTGCCAGCTTATTGTTGTTGACAGCTTAATGTTGTTGACAGCTTAATTTTGTTGACAGCTTAATGTTGACAGCTTAATGTTGACAGCTTAATGTTGACAGCTTATTGTTGACAGCTTATTGTTGACAGCTTAATGTTGACAGCTTAGTGTTGACAGCCTAATGTTGACAGCCTAATGTTGACAGCTTAATGTTGACAGCTTAATGTTGACAGCTTAATGTTGACAGCTTAATGTTGACAGCCTATTGTTGACAGCTTAATGTTGTTGAAAGCTTAATGTTGACAGCTTAATGTTGACAGCTTAATGTTGACAGCTTAATGTTGTTAACTGTTAATGTTGTTAACTGTTAATGTTGTTAACTGTTAATGTTGTTAACTGTTAATGTTGTTAACTGTTAATGTTGCCAGCCTAATGTTGTTGCCAGCTTAATGTTGTTGACAGCTTAATGTTGACAGCCTAATGTTGTTGACGGTTAATTTTGACAACTTAATTTTCACAACTTAATGTTGACAGCTCAATGTTGACAGCTTAATGTTGTTGACAGCTTAATGTTGTTGACAGCTTAATGTTGTTGACAGCTTAATGTTGTTGACAGCTTAATGTTGTTGACAGCTTAATGTTGTTGATAGCTTAATGTTGTTGATAGCTTAATGTTGTTGATAGCTTAATGTTGACAGCTTAATGTTGACAGCTTAATGTTGACAGCTTAATGTTGACAGCTTAATGTTGACAACTTAATGTTGACAGCTTAATGTTGACAGCTTATTGTTGACAGCTTATTGTTGACAGCTTAATGTTGTTAACTGTTAATGTTGTTAACTGTTAATGTTGTTAACTGTTAATGTTGTTAACTGTTAATGTTGTTAACTGTTAATGTCGTAAACTGTTAATGTTGCCAGCTTATTGTTGTTGACAGCTTAATGTTGTTGATAGCTTAATGTTGACAGCTTAATGTTGTTGACAGCCTAATTTTGTTGACAGCTTAATGTTGACAGCTTAATGTTGACAGCTTAATGTTGACAGCTTAATGTTGACAGCTTAATGTTGACAGCTTAATGTTGACAGCTTAATGTTGACAGCTTAATGTTGACAGCTTAATGTTGACAGCTTAATGTTGTTAATTGTTAATGTTGTTAACTGTTAATGTTGTAAACTGCTAATGTTGCCAGCTTATTGTTGTTGACAGCTTAATGTTGTTGATAGCTTAATGTTGACAGCTTAATGTTGTTGACAGCTTAATTTTGTTGACAGCTTAATGTTGACAGCTTAATGTTGACAACTTATTGTTGACAGCTTATTGTTGACAGCTTAATGTTGACAGCTTAGTGTTGACAGCCTAATGTTGACAGCCTAATGTTGACAGCTTAATGTTGACAGCTTAATGTTGACAGCTTAATGTTGACAGCTTAATGTTGACAGCCTATTGTTGACAGCTTAATGTTGTTGAAAGCTTAATGTTGACAGCTTAATGTTGACAGCTTAATGTTGACAGCTTAATGTTGTTAACTGTTAATGTTGTTAACTGTTAATGTTGTTAACTGTTAATGTTGTAAACTGTTAATGTTGTTAACTGTTAATGTTGTTAACTGTTAATGTTGTTAACTGTTAATGTTGTTAACTGTTAATGTTGCCAGCTTAATGTTGTTGCCAGCTTAATGTTGTTGACAGCTTAATGTTGACAGCCTAATGTTGTTGACGGTTAATTTTGACAACTTAATTTTGACAACTTAATTTTCACAACTTAATGTTGACAGCTTAATGTTGTTGACAGCTTAATGTTGTTGACAGCTTAATGTTGTTGACAGCTTAATGTTGTTGACAGCTTAATGTTGTTGATAGCTTAATGTTGTTGATAGCTTAATGTTGTTGATAGCTTAATGTTGACAGCTTAATGTTGACAGCTTAATGTTGACAGCTTAATGTTGACAGCTTAATGTTGACAGCCTATTGTTGACAGCTTAATGTTGTTGAAAGCTTAATGTTGACAGCTTAATGTTGACAGCTTAATGTTGACAGCTTAATGTTGTTAACTGTTAATGTTGTTAACTGTTAATGTTGTTAACTGTTAATGTTGTTAACTGTTAATGTTGTTAACTGTTAATGTTGTTAACTGTTAATGTTGTTAACTGTTAATGTTGTAAACTGTTAATGTTGTTAACTGTTAATGTTGTTAACTGTTAATGTTGTTAACTGTTAATGTTGCCAGCCTAATGTTGTTGCCAGCTTAATGTTGTTGACAGCTTAATGTTGACAGCCTAATGTTGTTGACGGTTAATTTTGACAACTTAATTTTCTCAACTTAATGTTGACAGCTTAATGTTGACAGCTTAATGTTGTTGACAGCTTAATGTTGTTGATAGCTTAATGTTGTTGATAGCTTAATGTTGACAGCTTAATGTTGACAGCTTAATGTTGACAGCTTAATGTTGTTGACAGCTTAATGTTGACAGCTTAATGTTGACAGCTTAATGTTGACAGCTTAATGTTGACAGCTTATTGTTGACAGCTTATTGTTGACAGCTTAATGTTGTTAACTGTTAATGTTGTTAACTGTTAATGTTGTTAACTGTTAATGTTGTTAACTGTTAATGTTGTTAACTGTTAATGTCGTAAACTGTTAATGTTGCCAGCTTATTGTTGTTGACAGCTTAATGTTGTTGATAGCTTAATGTTGACAGCTTAATGTTGTTGACAGCCTAATTTTGTTGACAGCTTAATGTTGACAGCTTAATGTTGACAGCTTAATGTTGACAGCTTAATGTTGACAGCTTAATGTTGACAGCTTAATGTTGACAGCTTAATGTTGTTGACAGCTTAATGTTGTTGATAGCTTAATGTTGTTGATAGCTTAATGTTGACAGCTTAATGTTGACAGCTTAATGTTGACAGCTTAATGTTGTTGACAGCTTAATGTTGACAGCTTAATGTTGACAGCTTAATGTTGACAGCTTATTGTTGACAGCTTAATGTGGACAGCTTAGTGTTGACAGCCTAATGTTGACAGCCTAATGTTGACAGCTTAATGTTGACAGCTTAATGTTGACAGCTTAATGTTGACAGCTTAATGTTGACAGCCTATTGTTGACAGCTTAATGTTGTTGAAAGCTTAATGTTGACAGCTTTATGTTGACAGCTTAATGTTGACAGCTTAATGTTGTTAACTGTTAATGTTGTTAACTGTTAATGTTGTTAACTGTTAATGTTGTAAACTGTTAATGTTGTTAACTGTTAATGTTGTTAACTGTTAATGTTGTTAACTGTTAATGTTGCCAGCTTAATGTTGTTGCCAGCTTAATGTTGTTGACAGCTTAATGTTGACAGCCTAATGTTGTTGACGGTTAATTTTGACAACTTAATTTTCACAACTTAATGTTGACAGCTCAATGTTGACAGCTTAATGTTGTTGACAGCTTAATGTTGTTGACAGCTTAATGTTGTTGACAGCTTAATGTTGTTGACAGCTTAATGTTGTTGATAGCTTAATGTTGTTGATAGCTTAATGTTGTTGATAGCTTAATGTTGACAGCTTAATGTTGACAGCTTAATGTTGACAGCTTAATGTTGACAGCTTAATGTTGACAGCTTAATGTTGACAGCTTATTGTTGACAGCTTATTGTTGACAGCTTAATGTTGTTAACTGTTAATGTTGTTAACTGTTAATGTTGTTAACTGTTAATGTTGTTAACTGTTAATGTTGTTAACTGTTAATGTTGTTAACTGTTAATGTTGTTAACTGTTAATGTTGTTAACTGTTAATGTTGTTAACTGTTAATGTTGCCAGCTTAATGTTGTTGCCAGCTTAATGTTGTTGACAGCTTAATGTTGACGTCCTAATGTTGTTGACGGGTAATTTTGACAACTTAATTTTCTCAACTTAATGTTGACAGCTTAATGTTGACAGCTTAATGTTGACAGCTTAATGTTGTTGACAGCTTAATGTTGTTGATAGCTTAATGTTGTTGATAGCTTAATGTTGACAGCTTAATGTTGACAGCTTAATGTTGACAGCTTAATGTTGTTGACAGCTTAATGTTGACAGCTTAATGTTGACAGCTTAATGTTGACAGCTTATTGTTGACAGCTTATTGTTGACAGCTTAATGTTGACAGCTTAATGTTGACAGCTTAATGTTGACAGCCTAATGTTGACAGCCTAAGGTTGACAGCTTAATGTTGACAGCTTAATGTTGACAGCTTAATGTTGACAACTTAATGTTGACAGCTTAATGTTGACAGCTTAATGTTGACAGCTTAATGTTGTTAACTGTTAATGTTGTTAACTGCTAATGTCGTAAACTGTTAATGTTGCCAGCTTATTGTTGTTGACAGCTTAATGTTGACAGCTTAATGTTGTTGACAGCCTAATTTTGTTGACAGCTTAATGTTGACAGCTTAATGTTGACAGCTTAATGTTGACAGCTTAATGTTGACAGCTTAATGTTGTAAGCTTAATGTTGACAGCTTAATGTTGACAGCTTAATGTTGTTAACTGTTAATGTTGTTAACTGTTAATGTTGTTAACTGTTAATGTTGTTAACTGTTAATGTTGTTAACTGTTAATGTTGTTAACTGTTAATGTTGTTAACTGTTAATGTTGTTAACTGTTAATGTTGTTAACTGTTAATGTTGTTAACTGTTAATGTTGTTAACTGTTAATGTTGTTAACTGTTAATGTTGCCAGCTTAATGTTGTTGCCAGCTTAATGTTGTTGACAGCTTAATGTTGACATCCTAATATTGTTGACGGTTAATTTTGACAACTTAATTTTCTCAACTTAATGTTGACAGCTTAATGTTGACAGCTTAATGTTGTTGACAGCTTAATGTTGTTGATAGCTTAATGTTGTTGATAGCTTAATGTTGACAGCTTAATGTTGACAGCTTAATGTTGTTGATAGCTTAATGTTGACAGCTTAATGTTGTTGATAGCTTAATGTTGACAGCTTAATGTTGACAGCTTAATGTTGACAGCTTAATGTTGTTGACAGCTTAATGTTGACAGCTTAATGTTGACAGCTTAATGTTGACAGCTTAATGTTGACAGCTTATTGTTGACAGCTTATTGTTGACAGCTTAATGTTGACAGCTTAATGTTGACAGCTTAATGTTGACAGCCTAATGTTGACAGCCTAAGGTTGACAGCTTAATGTTGACAGCTTAATGTTGACAGCTTAATGTTGACAACTTAATGTTGACAGCTTAATGTTGACAGCTTAATGTTGACAGCTTAATGTTGTTAACTGTTAATGTTGTTAACTGTTAATGTCGTAAACTGTTAATGTTGCCAGCTTATTGTTGTTGACAGCTTAATGTTGTTGACAGCTTAATTTTGTTGACAGCTTAATGTTGACAGCTTAATGTTGACAGCTTAATGTTGACAGCTTATTGTTGACAGCTTATTGTTGACAGCTTAATGTTGACAGCTTAGTGTTGACAGCCTAATGTTGACAGCCTAATGTTGACAGCTTAATGTTGACAGCTTAATGTTGACAGCTTAATGTTGACAGCTTAATGTTGACAGCCTATTGTTGACAGCTTAATGTTGTTGAAAGCTTAATGTTGACAGCTTAATGTTGACAGCTTAATGTTGACAGCTTAATGTTGTTAACTGTTAATGTTGTTAACTGTTAATGTTGTTAACTGTTAATGTTGTTAACTGTTAATGTTGTAAACTGTTAATGTTGTTAACTGTTAATGTTGTTAACTGTTAATGTTGTTAACTGTTAATGTTGCCAGCCTAATGTTGTTGCCAGCTTAATGTTGTTGACAGCTTAATGTTGACAGCCTAATGTTGTTGACGGTTAATTTTGACAACTTAATTTTCTCAACTTAATGTTGACAGCTTAATGTTGACAGCTTAATGTTGTTGACAGCTTAATGTTGTTGATAGCTTAATGTTGTTGATAGCTTAATGTTGACAGCTTAATGTTGACAGCTTAATGTTGACAGCTTAATGTTGTTGACAGCTTAATGTTGACAGCTTAATGTTGACAACTTATTGTTGACAGCTTATTGTTGACAGCTTAATGTTGACAGCTTAGTGTTGACAGCCTAATGTTGACAGCCTAATGTTGACAGCTTAATGTTGACAGCTTAATGTTGACAGCTTAATGTTGACAGCTTAATGTTGACAGCCTATTGTTGACAGCTTAATGTTGTTGAAAGCTTAATGTTGACAGCTTTATGTTGACAGCTTAATGTTGACAGCTTAATGTTGTTAACTGTTAATGTTGTTAACTGTTAATGTTGTTAACTGTTAATGTTGTAAACTGTTAATGTTGTTAACTGTTAATGTTGTTAACTGTTAATGTTGTTAACTGTTAATGTTGCCAGCTTAATGTTGTTGCCAGCTTAATGTTGTTGACAGCTTAATGTTGACAGCCTAATGTTGTTGACGGTTAATTTTGACAACTTAATTTTCACAACTTAATGTTGACAGCTCAATGTTGACAGCTTAATGTTGTTGACAGCTTAATGTTGTTGACAGCTTAATGTTGTTGACAGCTTAATGTTGTTGACAGCTTAATGTTGTTGACAGCTTAATGTTGTTGATAGCTTAATGTTGTTGATAGCTTAATGTTGTTGATAGCTTAATGTTGACAGCTTAATGTTGACAGCTTAATGTTGACAGCTTAATGTTGACAGCTTAATGTTGACAGCTTAATGTTGACAGCTTATTGTTGACAGCTTATTGTTGACAGCTTAATGTTGTTAACTGTTAATGTTGTTAACTGTTAATGTTGTTAACTGTTAATGTTGTTAACTGTTAATGTTGTTAACTGTTAATGTTGTTAACTGTTAATGTTGTTAACTGTTAATGTTGTTAACTGTTAATGTCGTTAACTGTTAATGTTGTTAACTGTTAATGTTGTTAACTGTTAATGTTGTTAACTGTTAATGTTGCCAGCTTAATGTTGTTGCCAGCTTAATGTTGTTGACAGCTTAATGTTGACATCCTAATGTTGTTGACGGGTAATTTTGACAACTTAATTTTCTCAACTTAATGTTGACAGCTTAATGTTGACAGCTTAATGTTGACAGCTTAATGTTGTTGACAGCTTAATGTTGTTGATAGCTTAATGTTGTTGATAGCTTAATGTTGACAGCTTAATGTTGACAGCTTAATGTTGACAGCTTAATGTTGTTGACAGCTTAATGTTGACAGCTTAATGTTGACAGCTTAATGTTGACAGCTTATTGTTGACAGCTTATTGTTGACAGCTTAATGTTGACAGCTTAATGTTGACAGCTTAATGTTGACAGCCTAATGTTGACAGCCTAAGGTTGACAGCTTAATGTTGACAGCTTAATGTTGACAGCTTAATGTTGACAACTTAATGTTGACAGCTTAATGTTGACAGCTTAATGTTGACAGCTTAATGTTGTTAACTGTTAATGTTGTTAACTGCTAATGTCGTAAACTGTTAATGTTGCCAGCTTATTGTTGTTGACAGCTTAATGTTGACAGCTTAATGTTGTTGACAGCCTAATTTTGTTGACAGCTTAATGTTGACAGCTTAATGTTGACAGCTTAATGTTGACAGCTTAATGTTGACAGCTTAATGTTGTAAGCTTAATGTTGACAGCTTAATGTTGACAGCTTAATGTTGTTAACTGTTAATGTTGTTAACTGTTAATGTTGTTAACTGTTAATGTTGTTAACTGTTAATGTTGTTAACTGTTAATGTTGTTAACTGTTAATGTTGTTAACTGTTAATGTTGTTAACTGTTAATGTTGTTAACTGTTAATGTTGTTAACTGTTAATGTTGTTAACTGTTAATGTTGCCAGCTTAATGTTGTTGCCAGCTTAATGTTGTTGACAGCTTAATGTTGACATCCTAATATTGTTGACGGTTAATTTTGACAACTTAATTTTCTCAACTTAATGTTGACAGCTTAATGTTGACAGCTTAATGTTGTTGACAGCTTAATGTTGTTGATAGCTTAATGTTGTTGATAGCTTAATGTTGACAGCTTAATGTTGACAGCTTAATGTTGTTGACAGCTTAATGTTGACAGCTTAATGTTGACAGCTTAATGTTGACAGCTTAATGTTGACAGCTTATTGTTGACAGCTTATTGTTGACAGCTTAATGTTGACAGCTTAATGTTGACAGCTTAATGTTGACAGCCTAATGTTGACAGCCTAAGGTTGACAGCTTAATGTTGACAGCTTAATGTTGACAGCTTAATGTTGACAACTTAATGTTGACAGCTTAATGTTGACAGCTTAATGTTGACAGCTTAATGTTGTTAACTGTTAATGTTGTTAACTGTTAATGTCGTAAACTGTTAATGTTGCCAGCTTATTGTTGTTGACAGCTTAATGTTGTTGACAGCTTAATTTTGTTGACAGCTTAATGTTGACAGCTTAATGTTGACAGCTTAATGTTGACAGCTTATTGTTGACAGCTTATTGTTGACAGCTTAATGTTGACAGCTTAGTGTTGACAGCCTAATGTTGACAGCCTAATGTTGACAGCTTAATGTTGACAGCTTAATGTTGACAGCTTAATGTTGACAGCTTAATGTTGACAGCCTATTGTTGACAGCTTAATGTTGTTGAAAGCTTAATGTTGACAGCTTAATGTTGACAGCTTAATGTTGACAGCTTAATGTTGTTAACTGTTAATGTTGTTAACTGTTAATGTTGTTAACTGTTAATGTTGTTAACTGTTAATGTTGTTAACTGTTAATGTTGTTAACTGTTAATGTTGTAAACTGTTAATGTTGTTAACTGTTAATGTTGTTAACTGTTAATGTTGTTAACTGTTAATGTTGCCAGCCTAATGTTGTTGCCAGCTTAATGTTGTTGACAGCTTAATGTTGACAGCCTAATGTTGTTGACGGTTAATTTTGACAACTTAATTTTCTCAACTTAATGTTGACAGCTTAATGTTGACAGCTTAATGTTGTTGACAGCTTAATGTTGTTGATAGCTTAATGTTGTTGATAGCTTAATGTTGACAGCTTAATGTTGACAGCTTAATGTTGACAGCTTAATGTTGTTGACAGCTTAATGTTGACAGCTTAATGTTGACAGCTTAATGTTGACAGCTTAATGTTGACAGCTTATTGTTGACAGCTTATTGTTGACAGCTTAATGTTGACAGCTTAATGTTGACAGCTTAATGTTGACAGCCTAATGTTGACAGCCTAAGGTTGACAGCTTAATGTTGACAGCTTAATGTTGACAGCTTAATGTTGACAACTTAATGTTGACAGCTTAATGTTGACAGCTTAATGTTGACAGCTTTATGTTGTTAACTGTTAATGTCGTAAACTGTTAATGTTGCCAGCTTATTGTTGTTGACAGCTTAATGTTGTTGACAGCTTAATTTTGTTGACAGCTTAATGTTGACAGCTTAATGTTGACAGCTTAATGTTGACAGCTTATTGTTGACAGCTTATTGTTGACAGCTTAATGTTGACAGCTTAGTGTTGACAGCCTAATGTTGACAGCCTAATGTTGACAGCTTAATGTTGACAGCTTAATGTTGACAGCTTAATGTTGACAGCCTATTGTTGACAGCTTAATGTTGTTGAAAGCTTAATGTTGACAGCTTAATGTTGACAGCTTAATGTTGACAGCTTAATGTTGTTAACTGTTAATGTTGTTAACTGTTAATGTTGTTAACTGTTAATGTTGTTAACTGTTAATGTTGTAAACTGTTAATGTTGTTAACTGTTAATGTTGTTAACTGTTAATGTTGTTAACTGTTAATGTTGCCAGCTTAATGTTGTTGCCAGCTTAATGTTGTTGACAGCTTAATGTTGACAGCCTAATGTTGTTGACGGTTAATTTTGACAACTTAATTTTCACAACTTAATGTTGACAGCTCAATGTTGACAGCTTAATGTTGTTGACAGCTTAATGTTGTTGACAGCTTAATGTTGTTGACAGCTTAATGTTGTTGACAGCTTAATGTTGTTGACAGCTTAATGTTGTTGACAGCTTAATGTTGTTGACAGCTTAATGTTGTTGATAGCTTAATGTTGTTGATAGCTTAATGTTGTTGATAGCTTAATGTTGACAGCTTAATGTTGACAGCTTAATGTTGACAGCTTAATGTTGACAGCTTAATGTTGACAACTTAATGTTGACAGCTTAATGTTGACAGCTTATTGTTGACAGCTTATTGTTGACAGCTTAATGTTGTTAACTGTTAATGTTGTTAACTGTTAATGTTGTTAACTGTTAATGTTGTTAACTGTTAATGTTGTTAACTGTTAATGTCGTAAACTGTTAATGTTGCCAGCTTATTGTTGTTGACAGCTTAATGTTGTTGATAGCTTAATGTTGACAGCTTAATGTTGTTGACAGCCTAATTTTGTTGACAGCTTAATGTTGACAGCTTAATGTTGACAGCTTAATGTTGACAGCTTAATGTTGACAGCTTAATGTTGACAGCTTAATGTTGACAGCTTAATGTTGACAGCTTAATGTTGACAGCTTAATGTTGTTAATTGTTAATGTTGTTAACTGTTAATGTTGTAAACTGCTAATGTTGCCAGCTTATTGTTGTTGACAGCTTAATGTTGTTGATAGCTTAATGTTGACAGCTTAATGTTGTTGACAGCTTAATTTTGTTGACAGCTTAATGTTGACAGCTTAATGTTGACAACTTATTGTTGACAGCTTATTGTTGACAGCTTAATGTTGACAGCTTAGTGTTGACAGCCTAATGTTGACAGCCTAATGTTGACAGCTTAATGTTGACAGCTTAATGTTGACAGCTTAATGTTGACAGCTTAATGTTGACAGCCTATTGTTGACAGCTTAATGTTGTTGAAAGCTTAATGTTGACAGCTTAATGTTGACAGCTTAATGTTGACAGCTTAATGTTGTTAACTGTTAATGTTGTTAACTGTTAATGTTGTTAACTGTTAATGTTGTAAACTGTTAATGTTGTTAACTGTTAATGTTGTTAACTGTTAATGTTGTTAACTGTTAATGTTGTTAACTGTTAATGTTGCCAGCTTAATGTTGTTGCCAGCTTAATGTTGTTGACAGCTTAATGTTGACAGCCTAATGTTGTTGACGGTTAATTTTGACAACTTAATTTTGACAACTTAATTTTCACAACTTAATGTTGACAGCTTAATGTTGTTGACAGCTTAATGTTGTTGACAGCTTAATGTTGTTGACAGCTTAATGTTGTTGACAGCTTAATGTTGTTGATAGCTTAATGTTGTTGATAGCTTAATGTTGTTGATAGCTTAATGTTGACAGCTTAATGTTGACAGCTTAATGTTGACAGCTTAATGTTGACAGCTTAATGTTGACAGCCTATTGTTGACAGCTTAATGTTGTTGAAAGCTTAATGTTGACAGCTTAATGTTGACAGCTTAATGTTGACAGCTTAATGTTGTTAACTGTTAATGTTGTTAACTGTTAATGTTGTTAACTGTTAATGTTGTTAACTGTTAATGTTGTTAACTGTTAATGTTGTTAACTGTTAATGTTGTAAACTGTTAATGTTGTTAACTGTTAATGTTGTTAACTGTTAATGTTGTTAACTGTTAATGTTGCCAGCCTAATGTTGTTGCCAGCTTAATGTTGTTGACAGCTTAATGTTGACAGCCTAATGTTGTTGACGGTTAATTTTGACAACTTAATTTTCTCAACTTAATGTTGACAGCTTAATGTTGACAGCTTAATGTTGTTGACAGCTTAATGTTGTTGATAGCTTAATGTTGTTGATAGCTTAATGTTGACAGCTTAATGTTGACAGCTTAATGTTGACAGCTTAATGTTGTTGACAGCTTAATGTTGACAGCTTAATGTTGACAGCTTAATGTTGACAGCTTAATGTTGACAGCTTATTGTTGACAGCTTATTGTTGACAGCTTAATGTTGTTAACTGTTAATGTTGTTAACTGTTAATGTTGTTAACTGTTAATGTTGTTAACTGTTAATGTTGTTAACTGTTAATGTTGTTAACTGTTAATGTCGTAAACTGTTAATGTTGCCAGCTTATTGTTGTTGACAGCTTAATGTTGTTGATAGCTTAATGTTGACAGCTTAATGTTGTTGACAGCCTAATTTTGTTGACAGCTTAATGTTGACAGCTTAATGTTGACAGCTTAATGTTGACAGCTTAATGTTGACAGCTTAATGTTGACAGCTTAATGTTGACAGCTTAATGTTGTTGACAGCTTAATGTTGTTGATAGCTTAATGTTGTTGATAGCTTAATGTTGACAGCTTAATGTTGACAGCTTAATGTTGACAGCTTAATGTTGTTGACAGCTTAATGTTGACAGCTTAATGTTGACAGCTTAATGTTGACAGCTTAATGTTGACAGCTTATTGTTGACAGCTTATTGTTGACAGCTTAATGTTGACAGCTTAATGTTGACAGCTTAATGTTGACAGCCTAATGTTGACAGCCTAAGGTTGACAGCTTAATGTTGACAGCTTAATGTTGACAGCTTAATGTTGACAACTTAATGTTGACAGCTTAATGTTGACAGCTTAATGTTGACAGCTTAATGTTGTTAACTGTTAATGTTGTTAACTGTTAATGTCGTAAACTGTTAATGTTGCCAGCTTATTGTTGTTGACAGCTTAATGTTGTTGACAGCTTAATTTTGTTGACAGCTTAATGTTGACAGCTTAATGTTGACAGCTTAATGTTGACAGCTTATTGTTGACAGCTTATTGTTGACAGCTTAATGTTGACAGCTTAGTGTTGACAGCCTAATGTTGACAGCCTAATGTTGACAGCTTAATGTTGACAGCTTAATGTTGACAGCTTAATGTTGACAGCTTAATGTTGACAGCCTATTGTTGACAGCTTAATGTTGTTGAAAGCTTAATGTTGACAGCTTAATGTTGACAGCTTAATGTTGACAGCTTAATGTTGTTAACTGTTAATGTTGTTAACTGTTAATGTTGTTAACTGTTAATGTTGTTAACTGTTAATGTTGTTAACTGTTAATGTTGTAAACTGTTAATGTTGTTAACTGTTAATGTTGTTAACTGTTAATGTTGTTAACTGTTAATGTTGCCAGCCTAATGTTGTTGCCAGCTTAATGTTGTTGACAGCTTAATGTTGACAGCCTAATGTTGTTGACGGTTAATTTTGACAACTTAATTTTCTCAACTTAATGTTGACAGCTTAATGTTGACAGCTTAATGTTGTTGACAGCTTAATGTTGTTGATAGCTTAATGTTGTTGATAGCTTAATGTTGACAGCTTAATGTTGACAGCTTAATGTTGACAGCTTAATGTTGTTGACAGCTTAATGTTGACAGCTTAATGTTGACAGCTTAATGTTGACAGCTTAATGTTGACAGCTTATTGTTGACAGCTTATTGTTGACAGCTTAATGTTGACAGCTTAATGTTGACAGCTTAATGTTGACAGCCTAATGTTGACAGCCTAAGGTTGACAGCTTAATGTTGACAGCTTAATGTTGACAGCTTAATGTTGACAACTTAATGTTGACAGCTTAATGTTGACAGCTTAATGTTGACAGCTTAATGTTGTTAACTGTTAATGTTGTTAACTGTTAATGTCGTAAACTGTTAATGTTGCCAGCTTATTGTTGTTGACAGCTTAATGTTGTTGACAGCTTAATTTTGTTGACAGCTTAATGTTGACAGCTTAATGTTGACAGCTTAATGTTGACAGCTTATTGTTGACAGCTTATTGTTGACAGCTTAATGTTGACAGCTTAGTGTTGACAGCCTAATGTTGACAGCCTAATGTTGACAGCTTAATGTTGACAGCTTAATGTTGACAGCTTAATGTTGACAGCTTAATGTTGACAGCCTATTGTTGACAGCTTAATGTTGTTGAAAGCTTAATGTTGACAGCTTAATGTTGACAGCTTAATGTTGACAGCTTAATGTTGTTAACTGTTAATGTTGTTAACTGTTAATGTTGTTAACTGTTAATGTTGTTAACTGTTAATGTTGTAAACTGTTAATGTTGTTAACTGTTAATGTTGTTAACTGTTAATGTTGTTAACTGTTAATGTTGCCAGCTTAATGTTGTTGCCAGCTTAATGTTGTTGCCAGCTTAATGTTGTTGACAGCTTAATGTTGACAGCCTAATGTTGTTGACGGTTAATTTTGACAACTTAATTTTCACAACTTAATGTTGACAGCTCAATGTTGACAGCTTAATGTTGTTGACAGCTTAATGTTGTTGACAGCTTAATGTTGTTGACAGCTTAATGTTGTTGACAGCTTAATGTTGTTGATAGCTTAATGTTGTTGATAGCTTAATGTTGTTGATAGCTTAATGTTGACAGCTTAATGTTGACAGCTTAATGTTGACAGCTTAATGTTGACAGCTTAATGTTGACAACTTAATGTTGACAGCTTAATGTTGACAGCTTATTGTTGACAGCTTATTGTTGACAGCTTAATGTTGTTAACTGTTAATGTTGTTAACTGTTAATGTTGTTAACTGTTAATGTTGTTAACTGTTAATGTTGTTAACTGTTAATGTCGTAAACTGTTAATGTTGCCAGCTTATTGTTGTTGACAGCTTAATGTTGTTGATAGCTTAATGTTGACAGCTTAATGTTGTTGACAGCTTAATTTTGTTGACAGCTTAATGTTGACAGCTTAATGTTGACAGCCTATTGTTGACAGCTTAATGTTGTTGAAAGCTTAATGTTGAAAGCTTAATGTTGACAGCTTAATGTTGACAGCTTAATGTTGACAGCTTAATGTTGTTAACTGTTAATGTTGTTAACTGTTAATGTTGTTAACTGTTAATGTTGTAAACTGTTAATGTTGTTAACTGTTAATGTTGTTAACTGTTAATGTTGTTAACTGTTAATGTTGTTAACTGTTAATGTTGCCAGCTTAATGTTGTTGCCAGCTTAATGTTGTTGACAGCTTAATGTTGACAGCCTAATGTTGTTGACGGTTAATTTTGACAACTTAATTTTGACAACTTAATTTTCACAACTTAATGTTGACAGCTTAATGTTGTTGACAGCTTAATGTTGTTGACAGCTTAATGTTGTTGACAGCTTAATGTTGTTGACAGCTTAATGTTGTTGATAGCTTAATGTTGTTGATAGCTTAATGTTGTTGATAGCTTAATGTTGACAGCTTAATGTTGACAGCTTAATGTTGACAGCTTAATGTTGACAGCTTAATGTTGACAGCCTATTGTTGACAGCTTAATGTTGTTGAAAGCTTAATGTTGACAGCTTAATGTTGACAGCTTAATGTTGACAGCTTAATGTTGTTAACTGTTAATGTTGTTAACTGTTAATGTTGTTAACTGTTAATGTTGTTAACTGTTAATGTTGTTAACTGTTAATGTTGTTAACTGTTAATGTTGTTAACTGTTAATGTTGTAAACTGTTAATGTTGTTAACTGTTAATGTTGTTAACTGTTAATGTTGTTAACTGTTAATGTTGCCAGCTTAATGTTGTTGCCAGCTTAATGTTGTTGACAGCTTAATGTTGACAGCCTAATGTTGTTGACGGTTAATTTTGACAACTTAATTTTCACAACTTAATGTTGACAGCTCAATGTTGACAGCTTAATGTTGTTGACAGCTTAATGTTGTTGACAGCTTAATGTTGTTGACAGCTTAATGTTGTTGACAGCTTAATGTTGTTGACAGCTTAATGTTGTTGACAGCTTAATGTTGTTGATAGCTTAATGTTGTTGATAGCTTAATGTTGTTGATAGCTTAATGTTGACAGCTTAATGTTGACAGCTTAATGTTGACAGCTTAATGTTGACAGCTTAATGTTGACAACTTAATGTTGACAGCTTAATGTTGACAGCTTATTGTTGACAGCTTATTGTTGACAGCTTAATGTTGTTAACTGTTAATGTTGTTAACTGTTAATGTTGTTAACTGTTAATGTTGTTAACTGTTAATGTCGTAAACTGTTAATGTTGCCAGCTTATTGTTGTTGACAGCTTAATGTTGTTGATAGCTTAATGTTGACAGCTTAATGTTGTTGACAGCCTAATTTTGTTGACAGCTTAATGTTGACAGCTTAATGTTGACAGCTTAATGTTGACAGCTTAATGTTGACAGCTTAATGTTGACAGCTTAATGTTGACAGCTCAATGTTGACAGCTTAATGTTGACAGCTTAATGTTGACAGCTTAATGTTGACAGCTTAATGTTGTTAATTGTTAATGTTGTTAACTGTTAATGTTGTAAACTGCTAATGTTGCCAGCTTATTGTTGTTGACAGCTTAATGTTGTTGATAGCTTAATGTTGACAGCTTAATGTTGTTGACAGCTTAATTTTGTTGACAGCTTAATGTTGACAGCTTAATGTTGACAGCCTATTGTTGACAGCTTAATGTTGTTGAAAGCTTAATGTTGAAAGCTTAATGTTGACAGCTTAATGTTGACAGCTTAATGTTGACAGCTTAATGTTGTTAACTGTTAATGTTGTTAACTGTTAATGTTGTTAACTGTTAATGTTGTAAACTGTTAATGTTGTTAACTGTTAATGTTGTTAACTGTTAATGTTGTTAACTGTTAATGTTGTTAACTGTTAATGTTGCCAGCTTAATGTTGTTGCCAGCTTAATGTTGTTGACAGCTTAATGTTGACAGCCTAATGTTGTTGACGGTTAATTTTGACAACTTAATTTTGACAACTTAATTTTCACAACTTAATGTTGACAGCTTAATGTTGTTGACAGCTTAATGTTGTTGACAGCTTAATGTTGTTGACAGCTTAATGTTGTTGACAGCTTAATGTTGTTGACAGCTTAATGTTGTTGATAGCTTAATGTTGTTGATAGCTTAATGTTGTTGATAGCTTAATGTTGACAGCTTAATGTTGACAGCTTAATGTTGACAGCTTAATGTTGACAGCTTAATGTTGACAGCCTATTGTTGACAGCTTAATGTTGTTGAAAGCTTAATGTTGACAGCTTAATGTTGACAGCTTAATGTTGACAGCTTAATGTTGTTAACTGTTAATGTTGTTAACTGTTAATGTTGTTAACTGTTAATGTTGTTAACTGTTAATGTTGTTAACTGTTAATGTTGTTAACTGTTAATGTTGTTAACTGTTAATGTTGTAAACTGTTAATGTTGTTAACTGTTAATGTTGTTAACTGTTAATGTTGTTAACTGTTAATGTTGCCAGCCTAATGTTGTTGCCAGCTTAATGTTGTTGACAGCTTAATGTTGACAGCCTAATGTTGTTGACGGTTAATTTTGACAACTTAATTTTCTCAACTTAATGTTGACAGCTTAATGTTGACAGCTTAATGTTGTTGACAGCTTAATGTTGTTGATAGCTTAATGTTGTTGATAGCTTAATGTTGACAGCTTAATGTTGACAGCTTAATGTTGACAGCTTAATGTTGTTGACAGCTTAATGTTGACAGCTTAATGTTGACAGCTTAATGTTGACAGCTTAATGTTGACAGCTTATTGTTGACAGCTTATTGTTGACAGCTTAATGTTGTTAACTGTTAATGTTGTTAACTGTTAATGTTGTTAACTGTTAATGTTGTTAACTGTTAATGTTGTTAACTGTTAATGTCGTAAACTGTTAATGTTGCCAGCTTATTGTTGTTGACAGCTTAATGTTGTTGATAGCTTAATGTTGACAGCTTAATGTTGTTGACAGCCTAATTTTGTTGACAGCTTAATGTTGACAGCTTAATGTTGACAGCTTAATGTTGACAGCTTAATGTTGACAGCTTAATGTTGACAGCTTAATGTTGACAGCTTAATGTTGTTGACAGCTTAATGTTGTTGATAGCTTAATGTTGTTGATAGCTTAATGTTGACAGCTTAATGTTGACAGCTTAATGTTGACAGCTTAATGTTGTTGACAGCTTAATGTTGACAGCTTAATGTTGACAGCTTAATGTTGACAGCTTAATGTTGACAGCTTATTGTTGACAGCTTATTGTTGACAGCTTAATGTTGACAGCTTAATGTTGACAGCTTAATGTTGACAGCCTAATGTTGACAGCCTAAGGTTGACAGCTTAATGTTGACAGCTTAATGTTGACAGCTTAATGTTGACAACTTAATGTTGACAGCTTAATGTTGACAGCTTAATGTTGACAGCTTAATGTTGTTAACTGTTAATGTTGTTAACTGTTAATGTCGTAAACTGTTAATGTTGCCAGCTTATTGTTGTTGACAGCTTAATGTTGTTGACAGCTTAATTTTGTTGACAGCTTAATGTTGACAGCTTAATGTTGACAGCTTAATGTTGACAGCTTATTGTTGACAGCTTATTGTTGACAGCTTAATGTTGACAGCTTAGTGTTGACAGCCTAATGTTGACAGCCTAATGTTGACAGCTTAATGTTGACAGCTTAATGTTGACAGCTTAATGTTGACAGCTTAATGTTGACAGCCTATTGTTGACAGCTTAATGTTGTTGAAAGCTTAATGTTGACAGCTTAATGTTGACAGCTTAATGTTGACAGCTTAATGTTGTTAACTGTTAATGTTGTTAACTGTTAATGTTGTAAACTGTTAATGTTGTTAACTGTTAATGTTGTTAACTGTTAATGTTGTTAACTGTTAATGTTGCCAGCCTAATGTTGTTGCCAGCTTAATGTTGTTGACAGCTTAATGTTGACAGCCTAATGTTGTTGACGGTTAATTTTGACAACTTAATTTTCTCAACTTAATGTTGACAGCTTAATGTTGACAGCTTAATGTTGTTGACAGCTTAATGTTGTTGATAGCTTAATGTTGTTGATAGCTTAATGTTGACAGCTTAATGTTGACAGCTTAATGTTGACAGCTTAATGTTGTTGACAGCTTAATGTTGACAGCTTAATGTTGACAGCTTAATGTTGACAGCTTAATGTTGACAGCTTAATGTTGACAGCTTATTGTTGACAGCTTATTGTTGACAGCTTAATGTTGACAGCTTAATGTTGACAGCTTAATGTTGACAGCCTAATGTTGACAGCCTAAGGTTGACAGCTTAATGTTGACAGCTTAATGTTGACAGCTTAATGTTGACAACTTAATGTTGACAGCTTAATGTTGACAGCTTAATGTTGACAGCTTAATGTTGTTAACTGTTAATGTTGTTAACTGTTAATGTCGTAAACTGTTAATGTTGCCAGCTTATTGTTGTTGACAGCTTAATGTTGTTGACAGCTTAATTTTGTTGACAGCTTAATGTTGACAGCTTAATGTTGACAGCTTAATGTTGACAGCTTATTGTTGACAGCTTATTGTTGACAGCTTAATGTTGACAGCTTAGTGTTGACAGCCTAATGTTGACAGCCTAATGTTGACAGCTTAATGTTGACAGCTTAATGTTGACAGCTTAATGTTGACAGCTTAATGTTGACAGCCTATTGTTGACAGCTTAATGTTGTTGAAAGCTTAATGTTGACAGCTTAATGTTGACAGCTTAATGTTGACAGCTTAATGTTGTTAACTGTTAATGTTGTTAACTGTTAATGTTGTTAACTGTTAATGTTGTTAACTGTTAATGTTGTAAACTGTTAATGTTGTTAACTGTTAATGTTGTTAACTGTTAATGTTGTTAACTGTTAATGTTGCCAGCTTAATGTTGTTGCCAGCTTAATGTTGTTGACAGCTTAATGTTGACAGCCTAATGTTGTTGACGGTTAATTTTGACAACTTAATTTTCACAACTTAATGTTGACAGCTCAATGTTGACAGCTTAATGTTGTTGACAGCTTAATGTTGTTGACAGCTTAATGTTGTTGACAGCTTAATGTTGTTGACAGCTTAATGTTGTTGACAGCTTAATGTTGTTGATAGCTTAATGTTGTTGATAGCTTAATGTTGTTGATAGCTTAATGTTGACAGCTTAATGTTGACAGCTTAATGTTGACAGCTTAATGTTGACAGCTTAATGTTGACAACTTAATGTTGACAGCTTAATGTTGACAGCTTATTGTTGACAGCTTATTGTTGACAGCTTAATGTTGTTAACTGTTAATGTTGTTAACTGTTAATGTTGTTAACTGTTAATGTTGTTAACTGTTAATGTTGTTAACTGTTAATGTCGTAAACTGTTAATGTTGCCAGCTTATTGTTGTTGACAGCTTAATGTTGTTGATAGCTTAATGTTGACAGCTTAATGTTGTTGACAGCCTAATTTTGTTGACAGCTTAATGTTGACAGCTTAATGTTGACAGCTTAATGTTGACAGCTTAATGTTGACAGCTTAATGTTGACAGCTTAATGTTGACAGCTCAATGTTGACAGCTTAATGTTGACAGCTTAATGTTGACAGCTTAATGTTGACAGCTTAATGTTGTTAATTGTTAATGTTGTTAACTGTTAATGTTGTAAACTGCTAATGTTGCCAGCTTATTGTTGTTGACAGCTTAATGTTGTTGATAGCTTAATGTTGACAGCTTAATGTTGTTGACAGCTTAATTTTGTTGACAGCTTAATGTTGACAGCTTAATGTTGACAACTTATTGTTGACAGCTTATTGTTGACAGCTTAATGTTGACAGCTTAGTGTTGACAGCCTAATGTTGACAGCCTAATGTTGACAGCTTAATGTTGACAGCTTAATGTTGACAGCTTAATGTTGACAGCTTAATGTTGACAGCCTATTGTTGACAGCTTAATGTTGTTGAAAGCTTAATGTTGACAGCTTAATGTTGACAGCTTAATGTTGACGGCTTAATGTTGTTAACTGTTAATGTTGTTAACTGTTAATGTTGTTAACTGTTAATGTTGTAAACTGTTAATGTTGTTAACTGTTAATGTTGTTAACTGTTAATGTTGTTAACTGTTAATGTTGCCAGCTTAATGTTGTTGCCAGCTTAATGTTGTTGACAGCTTAATGTTGACAGCCTAATGTTGTTGACGGTTAATTTTGACAACTTAATTTTGACAACTTAATTTTCACAACTTAATGTTGACAGCTTAATGTTGTTGACAGCTTAATGTTGTTGACAGCTTAATGTTGTTGACAGCTTAATGTTGTTGACAGCTTAATGTTGTTGATAGCTTAATGTTGTTGATAGCTTAATGTTGACAGCTTAATGTTGACAGCTTAATGTTGACAGCTTAATGTTGACAGCTTAATGTTGACAGCTTAATGTTGACAGCTTATTGTTGACAGCTTATTGTTGACAGCTTAATGTTGTTAACTGTTAATGTTGTTAACTGTTAATGTTGTTAACTGTTAATGTTGTTAAGTGTTAATGTTGTTAACTGTTAATGTTGTTAACTGTTAATGTTGTTAACTGTTAATGTTGTTAACTGTTAATGTTGTTAACTGTTAATGTCGTAAACTGTTAATGTTGCCAGCTTATTGTTGTTGACAGCTTAATGTTGTTGATAGCTTAATGTTGACAGCTTAATGTTGTTGACAGCCTAATTTTGTTGACAGCTTAATGTTGACAGCTTAATGTTGACAGCTTAATGTTGACAGCTTAATGTTGACAGCTTAATGTTGACAGCTTAATGTTGACAGCTTAATGTTGACAGCTTAATGTTGTTAACTGTTAATGTTGTTAACTGTTAATGTTGTAAACTGCTAATGTTGCCAGCTTATTGTTGTTGACAGCTTAATGTTGTTGATAGCTTAATGTTGACAGCTTAATGTTGTTGACAGCTTAATTTTGTTGACAGCTTAATGTTGACAGCTTAATGTTGACAGCTTAATGTTGACAGCTTATTGTTGACAGCTTATTGTTGACAGCTTAATGTTGACAGCTTAGTGTTGACAGCCTAATATTGACAGCCTAATGTTGACAGCTTAATGTTGACAGCTTAATGTTGACAGCTTAATGTTGACAGCTTAATGTTGACAGCCTATTGTTGACAGCTTAATGTTGTTGAAAGCTTAATGTTGACAGCTTAATGTTGACAGCTTAATGTTGACAGCTTAATGTTGTTAACTGTTAATGTTGTTAACTGTTAATGTTGTTAACTGTTAATGTTGTTAACTGTTAATGTTGTTAACTGTTAATGTTGTTAACTGTTAATGTTGTTAACTGTTAATGTTGTTAACTGTTAATGTTGTAAACTGTTAATGTTGTTAACTGTTAATGTTGTTAACTGTTAATGTTGCCAGCTTAATGTTGTTGCCAGCTTAATGTTGTTGACAGCTTAATGTTGACAGCCTAATGTTGTTGACGGTTAATTTTGACAACTTAATTTTCACAACTTAATGTTGACAGCTCAATGTTGACAGCTTAATGTTGTTGACAGCTTAATGTTGTTGACAGCTTAATGTTGTTGACAGCTTAATGTTGTTGATAGCTTAATGTTGTTGATAGCTTAATGTTGTTGATAGCTTAATGTTGACAGCTTAATGTTGACAGCTTAATGTTGACAGCTTAATGTTGACAGCTTAATGTTGACAGCTTAATGTTGACAGCTTAATGTTGACAGCTTATTGTTGACAGCTTATTGTTGACAGCTTATTGTTGACAGCTTAATGTTGTTAACTGTTAATGTTGTTAACTGTTAATGTTGTTAACTGTTAATGTTGTTAACTGTTAATGTTGTTAACTGTTAATGTTGTTAACTGTTAATGTTGTTAACTGTTAATGTTGTTAACTGTTAATGTTGTTAACTGTTAATGTTGTTAACTGTTAATGTCGTAAACTGTTAATGTTGCCAGCTTATTGTTGTTGACAGCTTAATGTTGTTGATAGCTTAATGTTGACAGCTTAATGTTGTTGACAGCCTAATTTTGTTGACAGCTTAATGTTGACAGCTTAATGTTGACAGCTTAATGTTGACAGCTTAATGTTGACAGCTTAATGTTGACAGCTTAATGTTGACAGCTTAATGTTGACAGCTTAATGTTGTTAACTGTTAATGTTGTTAACTGTTAATGTTGTAAACTGCTAATGTTGCCAGCTTATTGTTGTTGACAGCTTAATGTTGTTGATAGCTTAATGTTGACAGCTTAATGTTGACAACTTATTGTTGACAGCTTAATGTTGACAGCTTAATGTTGACAGCCTAATGTTGACAGGCTAATGTTGACAGCTTAATGTTGACAGCTTAATGTTGACAGCTTAATGTTGACAGCTTAATGTTGACAACTTATTGTTGACAGCTTAATGTTGACAGACTAATGTTGACAGGCTAATGTTGACAGCTTAATGTTGACAGCTTAATGTTGACAGCTTAATGTTGACAGCTTAATGTTGACAGCTTAATGTTGACAGCTTAATGTTGTTAACTGTTAATGTTGTTAACTGTTAATGTTGTAAACTGTTAATGTTGCCAGCTTATTGTTGTTGACAGCTTAATGTTGTTGATAGCTTAATGTTGACAGCTTAATGTTGACAGCTTAATGTTGACAGCCTATTGTTGACAGCCTATTGTTGACAGCTTAATGTTGTTGAAAGCTTAATGTTGACAGCTTAATGTTGACAGCTTAATGTTGTTAACTGTTAATGTTGTTAACTGTTAATGTTATTAACTGTGAATGTTGTTAACTGTTAATGTTGTTAACTGTTAATGTTGTTAACTGTTAATGTTGTTAACTGTTAATGTTGTTAACTGTTAATGTTGTTAACTGTTAATGTTGTTAACTGTTAATGTTGTTAACTGTTAATGTTGCCAGCTTAATGTTGTTGCCAGCTTAATGTTGTTGACAGCTTAATGTTGACAGCCTAATGTTGTTGACGGTTAATTTTGACAACTTAATTTTCACAACTTAATGTTGACAGCTCAATGTTGACAGCTTAATGTTGTTGACAGCTTAATGTTGTTGACAGCTTAATGTTGTTGACAGCTTAATGTTGTTGACAGCTTAATGTTGTTGACAGCTTAATGTTGTTGACAGCTTAATGTTGTTGACAGCTTAATGTTGTTGATAGCTTAATGTTGTTGATAGCTTAATGTTGTTGATAGCTTAATGTTGACAGCTTAATGTTGACAGCTTAATGTTGACAGCTTAATGTTGACAGCTTAATGTTGACAACTTAATGTTGACAGCTTAATGTTGACAGCTTATTGTTGACAGCTTATTGTTGACAGCTTAATGTTGTTAACTGTTAATGTTGTTAACTGTTAATGTTGTTAACTGTTAATGTTGTTAACTGTTAATGTTGTTAACTGTTAATGTTGTTAACTGTTAATGTTGTTAACTGTTAATGTCGTAAACTGTTAATGTCGTAAACTGTTAATGTTGCCAGCTTATTGTTGTTGACAGCTTAATGTTGTTGATAGCTTAATGTTGACAGCTTAATGTTGTTGACAGCCTAATTTTGTTGACAGCTTAATGTTGACAGCTTAATGTTGACAGCTTAATGTTGACAGCTTATTGTTGACAGCTTATTGTTGACAGCTTAATGTTGTTAACTGTTAATGTTGTTAACTGTTAATGTTGTTAACTGTTAATGTTGTTAACTGTTAATGTTGTTAACTGTTAATGTTGTTAACTGTTAATGTTGTTAACTGTTAATGTTGTTAACTGTTAATGTTGTTAACTGTTAATGTCGTAAACTGTTAATGTTGCCAGCTTATTGTTGTTGACAGCTTAATGTTGTTGACAGCTTAATTTTGTTGACAGCTTAATGTTGACAGCTTAATGTTGACAGCTTAATGTTGACAGCTTAATGTTGACAGCTTATTGTTGACAGCTTATTGTTGACAGCTTAATGTTGACAGCTTAGTGTTGACAGCCTAATGTTGACAGCCTAATGTTGACAGCTTAATGTTGACAGCTTAATGTTGACAGCTTAATGTTGACAGCTTAATGTTGACAGCCTATTGTTGACAGCTTAATGTTGTTGAAAGCTTAATGTTGACAGCTTAATGTTGACAGCTTAATGTTGACAGCTTAATGTTGTTAACTGTTAATGTTGTTAACTGTTAATGTTGTTAACTGTTAATGTTGTTAACTGTTAATGTTGTAAACTGTTAATGTTGTTAACTGTTAATGTTGTTAACTGTTAATGTTGTTAACTGTTAATGTTGCCAGCTTAATGTTGTTGCCAGCTTAATGTTGTTGACAGCTTAATGTTGACAGCCTAATGTTGTTGACGGTTAATTTTGACAACTTAATTTTCACAACTTAATGTTGACAGCTCAATGTTGACAGCTTAATGTTGTTGACAGCTTAATGTTGTTGACAGCTTAATGTTGTTGACAGCTTAATGTTGTTGACAGCTTAATGTTGTTGACAGCTTAATGTTGTTGATAGCTTAATGTTGTTGATAGCTTAATGTTGTTGATAGCTTAATGTTGACAGCTTAATGTTGACAGCTTAATGTTGACAGCTTAATGTTGACAGCTTAATGTTGACAACTTAATGTTGACAGCTTAATGTTGACAGCTTATTGTTGACAGCTTATTGTTGACAGCTTAATGTTGTTAACTGTTAATGTTGTTAACTGTTAATGTTGTTAACTGTTAATGTTGTTAACTGTTAATGTTGTTAACTGTTAATGTCGTAAACTGTTAATGTTGCCAGCTTATTGTTGTTGACAGCTTAATGTTGTTGATAGCTTAATGTTGACAGCTTAATGTTGTTGACAGCCTAATTTTGTTGACAGCTTAATGTTGACAGCTTAATGTTGACAGCTTAATGTTGACAGCTTAATGTTGACAGCTTAATGTTGACAGCTTAATGTTGACAGCTCAATGTTGACAGCTTAATGTTGACAGCTTAATGTTGACAGCTTAATGTTGACAGCTTAATGTTGTTAATTGTTAATGTTGTTAACTGTTAATGTTGTAAACTGCTAATGTTGCCAGCTTATTGTTGTTGACAGCTTAATGTTGTTGATAGCTTAATGTTGACAGCTTAATGTTGTTGACAGCTTAATTTTGTTGACAGCTTAATGTTGACAGCTTAATGTTGACAACTTATTGTTGACAGCTTATTGTTGACAGCTTAATGTTGACAGCTTAGTGTTGACAGCCTAATGTTGACAGCCTAATGTTGACAGCTTAATGTTGACAGCTTAATGTTGACAGCTTAATGTTGACAGCTTAATGTTGACAGCCTATTGTTGACAGCTTAATGTTGTTGAAAGCTTAATGTTGACAGCTTAATGTTGACAGCTTAATGTTGACGGCTTAATGTTGTTAACTGTTAATGTTGTTAACTGTTAATGTTGTTAACTGTTAATGTTGTAAACTGTTAATGTTGTTAACTGTTAATGTTGTTAACTGTTAATGTTGTTAACTGTTAATGTTGCCAGCTTAATGTTGTTGCCAGCTTAATGTTGTTGACAGCTTAATGTTGACAGCCTAATGTTGTTGACGGTTAATTTTGACAACTTAATTTTGACAACTTAATTTTCACAACTTAATGTTGACAGCTTAATGTTGTTGACAGCTTAATGTTGTTGACAGCTTAATGTTGTTGACAGCTTAATGTTGTTGACAGCTTAATGTTGTTGATAGCTTAATGTTGTTGATAGCTTAATGTTGTTGATAGCTTAATGTTGACAGCTTAATGTTGACAGCTTAATGTTGACAGCTTAATGTTGACAGCTTAATGTTGACAGCTTAATGTTGACAGCTTATTGTTGACAGCTTATTGTTGACAGCTTAATGTTGTTAACTGTTAATGTTGTTAACTGTTAATGTTGTTAACTGTTAATGTTGTTAAGTGTTAATGTTGTTAACTGTTAATGTTGTTAACTGTTAATGTTGTTAACTGTTAATGTTGTTAACTGTTAATGTTGTTAACTGTTAATGTCGTAAACTGTTAATGTTGCCAGCTTATTGTTGTTGACAGCTTAATGTTGTTGATAGCTTAATGTTGACAGCTTAATGTTGTTGACAGCCTAATTTTGTTGACAGCTTAATGTTGACAGCTTAATGTTGACAGCTTAATGTTGACAGCTTAATGTTGACAGCTTAATGTTGACAGCTTAATGTTGACAGCTTAATGTTGACAGCTTAATGTTGTTAACTGTTAATGTTGTTAACTGTTAATGTTGTAAACTGCTAATGTTGCCAGCTTATTGTTGTTGACAGCTTAATGTTGTTGATAGCTTAATGTTGACAGCTTAATGTTGTTGACAGCTTAATTTTGTTGACAGCTTAATGTTGACAGCTTAATGTTGACAGCTTAATGTTGACAGCTTATTGTTGACAGCTTATTGTTGACAGCTTAATGTTGACAGCTTAGTGTTGACAGCCTAATGTTGACAGCCTAATGTTGACAGCTTAATGTTGACAGCTTAATGTTGACAGCTTAATGTTGACAGCTTAATGTTGACAGCCTATTGTTGACAGCTTAATGTTGTTGAAAGCTTAATGTTGACAGCTTAATGTTGACAGCTTAATGTTGACAGCTTAATGTTGTTAACTGTTAATGTTGTTAACTGTTAATGTTGTTAACTGTTAATGTTGTTAACTGTTAATGTTGTTAACTGTTAATGTTGTTAACTGTTAATGTTGTTAACTGTTAATGTTGTTAACTGTTAATGTTGTAAACTGTTAATGTTGTTAACTGTTAATGTTGTTAACTGTTAATGTTGCCAGCTTAATGTTGTTGCCAGCTTAATGTTGTTGACAGCTTAATGTTGACAGCCTAATGTTGTTGACGGTTAATTTTGACAACTTAATTTTCACAACTTAATGTTGACAGCTCAATGTTGACAGCTTAATGTTGTTGACAGCTTAATGTTGTTGACAGCTTAATGTTGTTGACAGCTTAATGTTGTTGATAGCTTAATGTTGTTGATAGCTTAATGTTGTTGATAGCTTAATGTTGACAGCTTAATGTTGACAGCTTAATGTTGACAGCTTAATGTTGACAGCTTAATGTTGACAGCTTAATGTTGACAGCTTAATGTTGACAGCTTATTGTTGACAGCTTATTGTTGACAGCTTATTGTTGACAGCTTAATGTTGTTAACTGTTAATGTTGTTAACTGTTAATGTTGTTAACTGTTAATGTTGTTAACTGTTAATGTTGTTAACTGTTAATGTTGTTAACTGTTAATGTTGTTAACTGTTAATGTTGTTAACTGTTAATGTTGTTAACTGTTAATGTTGTTAACTGTTAATGTCGTAAACTGTTAATGTTGCCAGCTTATTGTTGTTGACAGCTTAATGTTGTTGATAGCTTAATGTTGACAGCTTAATGTTGTTGACAGCCTAATTTTGTTGACAGCTTAATGTTGACAGCTTAATGTTGACAGCTTAATGTTGACAGCTTAATGTTGACAGCTTAATGTTGACAGCTTAATGTTGACAGCTTAATGTTGACAGCTTAATGTTGTTAACTGTTAATGTTGTTAACTGTTAATGTTGTAAACTGCTAATGTTGCCAGCTTATTGTTGTTGACAGCTTAATGTTGTTGATAGCTTAATGTTGACAGCTTAATGTTGACAACTTATTGTTGACAGCTTAATGTTGACAGCTTAATGTTGACAGCCTAATGTTGACAGGCTAATGTTGACAGCTTAATGTTGACAGCTTAATGTTGACAGCTTAATGTTGACAGCTTAATGTTGACAACTTATTGTTGACAGCTTAATGTTGACAGACTAATGTTGACAGGCTAATGTTGACAGCTTAATGTTGACAGCTTAATGTTGACAGCTTAATGTTGACAGCTTAATGTTGACAGCTTAATGTTGACAGCTTAATGTTGTTAACTGTTAATGTTGTTAACTGTTAATGTTGTAAACTGTTAATGTTGCCAGCTTATTGTTGTTGACAGCTTAATGTTGTTGATAGCTTAATGTTGACAGCTTAATGTTGACAGCTTAATGTTGACAGCCTATTGTTGACAGCCTATTGTTGACAGCTTAATGTTGTTGAAAGCTTAATGTTGACAGCTTAATGTTGTTAACTGTTAATGTTGTTAACTGTTAATGTTATTAACTGTGAATGTTGTTAACTGTTAATGTTGTTAACTGTTAATGTTGTTAACTGTTAATGTTGTTAACTGTTAATGTTGTTAACTGTTAATGTTGTTAACTGTTAATGTTGTTAACTGTTAATGTTGTTAACTGTTAATGTTGCCAGCTTAATGTTGTTGCCAGCTTAATGTTGTTGACAGCTTAATGTTGACAGCCTAATGTTGTTGACGGTTAATTTTGACAACTTAATTTTCACAACTTAATGTTGACAGCTCAATGTTGACAGCTTAATGTTGTTGACAGCTTAATGTTGTTGACAGCTTAATGTTGTTGACAGCTTAATGTTGTTGACAGCTTAATGTTGTTGACAGCTTAATGTTGTTGACAGCTTAATGTTGTTGACAGCTTAATGTTGTTGATAGCTTAATGTTGTTGATAGCTTAATGTTGTTGATAGCTTAATGTTGACAGCTTAATGTTGACAGCTTAATGTTGACAGCTTAATGTTGACAGCTTAATGTTGACAACTTAATGTTGACAGCTTAATGTTGACAGCTTATTGTTGACAGCTTATTGTTGACAGCTTAATGTTGTTAACTGTTAATGTTGTTAACTGTTAATGTTGTTAACTGTTAATGTTGTTAACTGTTAATGTTGTTAACTGTTAATGTTGTTAACTGTTAATGTTGTTAACTGTTAATGTCGTAAACTGTTAATGTCGTAAACTGTTAATGTTGCCAGCTTATTGTTGTTGACAGCTTAATGTTGTTGATAGCTTAATGTTGACAGCTTAATGTTGTTGACAGCCTAATTTTGTTGACAGCTTAATGTTGACAGCTTAATGTTGACAGCTTAATGTTGACAGCTTATTGTTGACAGCTTATTGTTGACAGCTTAATGTTGTTAACTGTTAATGTTGTTAACTGTTAATGTTGTTAACTGTTAATGTTGTTAACTGTTAATGTTGTTAACTGTTAATGTTGTTAACTGTTAATGTTGTTAACTGTTAATGTTGTTAACTGTTAATGTTGTTAACTGTTAATGTTGTTAACTGTTAATGTTGTTAACTGTTAATGTCGTAAACTGTTAATGTTGCCAGCTTATTGTTGTTGACAGCTTAATGTTGTTGATAGCTTAATGTTGACAACTTAATGTTGTTGACAGCCTAATTTTGTTGACAGCTTAATGTTGACAGCTTAATGTTGACAGCTTAATGTTGACAGCTTAATGTTGACAGCTTAATGTTGACAGCTTAATGTTGACAGCTTAATGTTGACAGCTTAATGTTGTTAACTGTTAATGTTGTTAACTGTTAATGTTGTAAACTGCTAATGTTGCCAGCTTATTGTTGTTGACAGCTTAATGTTGTTGATAGCTTAATGTTGACAGCTTAATGTTGTTGACAGCTTAATTTTGTTGACAGCTTAATGTTGACAGCTTAATGTTGACAGCTTAATGTTGACAGCTTATTGTTGACAGCTTATTGTTGACAGCTTATTGTTGACAGCTTAATGTTGACAGCTTAGTGTTGACAGCCTAATGTTGACAGCCTAATGTTGACAGCTTAATGTTGACAGCTTAATGTTGACAGCTTAATGTTGACAGCCTATTGTTGACAGCTTAATGTTGTTGAAAGCTTAATGTTGACAGCTTAATGTTGACAGCTTAATGTTGACAGCTTAATGTTGTTAACTGTTAATGTTGTTAACTGTTAATGTTGTTAACTGTTAATGTTGTTAACTGTTAATGTTGTTAACTGTTAATGTTGTAAACTGTTAATGTTGTTAACTGTTAATGTTGTTAACTGTTAATGTTGTTAACTGTTAATGTTGCCAGCTTAATGTTGTTGCCAGCTTAATGTTGTTGACAGCTTAATGTTGACAGCCTAATGTTGTTGACGGTTAATTTTGACAACTTAATTTTCACAACTTAATGTTGACAGCTCAATGTTGACAGCTTAATGTTGTTGACAGCTTAATGTTGTTGACAGCTTAATGTTGTTGACAGCTTAATGTTGTTGATAGCTTAATGTTGTTGATAGCTTAATGTTGTTGACAGCTTAATGTTGACAGCTTAATGTTGACAGCTTAATGTTGACAGCTTAATGTTGACAGCTTAATGTTGACAGCTTAATGTTGACAGCTTAATGTTGACAGCTTATTGTTGACAGCTTATTGTTGACAGCTTAATGTTGTTAACTGTTAATGTTGTTAACTGTTAATGTTGTTAACTGTTAATGTTGTTAACTGTTAATGTTGTTAACTGTTAATGTTGTTAACTGTTAATGTTGTTAACTGTTAATGTTGTTAACTGTTAATGTTGTTAACTGTTAATGTTGTTAACTGTTAATGTCGTAAACTGTTAATGTTGCCAGCTTATTGTTGTTGACAGCTTAATGTTGTTGATAGCTTAATGTTGACAGCTTAATGTTGTTGACAGCCTAATTTTGTTGACAGCTTAATGTTGACAGCTTAATGTTGACAGCTTAATGTTGACAGCTTAATGTTGACAGCTTAATGTTGACAGCTTAATGTTGACAGCTTAATGTTGACAGCTTAATGTTGACAGCTTAATGTTGACAGCTTAATGTTGTTAACTGTTAATGTTGTTAACTGTTAATGTTGTAAACTGCTAATGTTGCCAGCTTATTGTTGTTGACAGCTTAATGTTGTTGATAGCTTAATGTTGACAGCTTAATGTTGACAACTTATTGTTGACAGCTTAATATTGACAGCTTAATGTTGACAGACTAATGTTGACAGGCTAATGTTGACAGCTTAATGTTGACAGCTTAATGTTGACAGCTTAATGTTGACAGCTTAATGTTGACAGCTTAATGTTGTTAACTGTTAATGTTGTTAACTGTTAATGTTGTAAACTGTTAATGTTGCCAGCTTATTGTTGTTGACAGCTTAATGTTGTTGATAGCTTAATGTTGACAGCTTAATGTTGACAGCTTAATGTTGACAACTTATTGTTGACAGCTTAATGTTGACAGCCTATTGTTGACAGCCTATTGTTGACAGCTTAATGTTGTTGAAAGCTTAATGTTGACAGCTTAATGTTGACAGCTTAATGTTGACAGCTTAATGTTGTTAACTGTTAATGTTGTTAACTGTTAATGTTGTTAACTGTTAATGTTGTTAACTGTTAATGTTGTTAACTGTTAATGTTGTTAACTGTTAATGTTGTTAACTGTTAATGTTGTTAACTGTTAATGTTGTTAACTGTTAATGTTGTTAACTGTTAATGTTGTTAACTGTTAATGTTGTTAACTGTTAATGTTGTTAACTGTTAATGTTGCCAGCTTAATGTTGTTGCCAGCTTAATGTTGTTGACAGCTTAATGTTGACATCCTAATATTGTTGACGGTTAATTTTGACAACTTAATTTTCTCAACTTAATGTTGACAGCTTAATGTTGACAGCTTAATGTTGTTGACAGCTTAATGTTGTTGATAGCTTAATGTTGTTGATAGCTTAATGTTGACAGCTTAATGTTGACAGCTTAATGTTGACAGCTTAATGTTGTTGACAGCTTAATGTTGACAGCTTAATGTTGACAGCTTAATGTTGACAGCTTAATGTTGACAGCTTATTGTTGACAGCTTATTGTTGACAGCTTAATGTTGACAGCTTAATGTTGACAGCTTAATGTTGACAGCCTAATGTTGACAGCCTAAGGTTGACAGCTTAATGTTGACAGCTTAATGTTGACAGCTTAATGTTGACAACTTAATGTTGACAGCTTAATGTTGACAGCTTAATGTTGACAGCTTAATGTTGTTAACTGTTAATGTTGTTAACTGTTAATGTCGTAAACTGTTAATGTTGCCAGCTTATTGTTGTTGACAGCTTAATGTTGTTGACAGCTTAATTTTGTTGACAGCTTAATGTTGACAGCTTAATGTTGACAGCTTAATGTTGACAGCTTATTGTTGACAGCTTATTGTTGACAGCTTAATGTTGACAGCTTAGTGTTGACAGCCTAATGTTGACAGCCTAATGTTGACAGCTTAATGTTGACAGCTTAATGTTGACAGCTTAATGTTGACAGCTTAATGTTGACAGCCTATTGTTGACAGCTTAATGTTGTTGAAAGCTTAATGTTGACAGCTTAATGTTGACAGCTTAATGTTGACAGCTTAATGTTGTTAACTGTTAATGTAGTTAACTGTTAATGTTGTTAACTGTTAATGTTGTTAACTGTTAATGTTGTTAACTGTTAATGTTGTAAACTGTTAATGTTGTTAACTGTTAATGTTGTTAACTGTTAATGTTGTTAACTGTTAATGTTGCCAGCTTAATGTTGTTGCCAGCTTAATGTTGTTGACAGCTTAATGTTGACACCCTAATGTTGTTGACGGTTAATTTTGACAACTTAATTTTCACAACTTAATGTTGACAGCTCAATGTTGACAGCTTAATGTTGTTGACAGCTTAATGTTGTTGACAGCTTAATGTTGTTGACAGCTTAATGTTGTTGACAGCTTAATGTTGTTGACAGCTTAATGTTGTTGACAGCTTAATGTTGTTGATAGCTTAATGTTGTTGATAGCTTAATGTTGTTGATAGCTTAATGTTGACAGCTTAATGTTGACAGCTTAATGTTGACAGCTTAATGTTGACAGCTTAATGTTGACAACTTAATGTTGACAGCTTAATGTTGACAGCTTATTGTTGAC